>CM029562.1:22183400-22601767 GCA_017309665.1 Coelopa frigida
GTCACATCTTTGAACGAGGACAAATGCAAGGAAATCACGGCGGAGCAAATCACCCTCCTCGCTTCATCCTACGAGATTGACGATAAAGTAGAGCTACTCACAGGACTCTCAGTTCTAGAGCTGTGCCTGGTCATCGCTATTAAACATCATTCAGAGATCTACGATCGCGATCCCTTCAACTTTGAAATCATATTCTCTCGCTTTACCAAATTCTCCAAAGTCTCATCCACCATGCAAGGCATCGAACGAGCCGTGGTGCTGAAGGCGTTCGAGCATTTGCGCAACATGGAATTTATCCTGCCCCTCACAACGGCGCCCTGCAAGGTGCAGAAGGAGTTTGAGTTGCACAAAGTGGCGCTTACCTTCGGTCAGATGAACCAGGCGGTCCAAAAGTACCAAGCGTTGCCCACAGAGGTGTCGCAATGGGCTCTGAGTTCACTGATTTAGTCGAAACGCGAGTAGTTAATAATGTAATATTAATCATTTATTGTTAGAATTTCAACCAAATTCATTTTGGTAATTTATAAAGAGAAAATACATTAGTAAATAAAGTAACCTAGACATCCATCGCCCATTGAATCACCCCGACCTCTCCCACTCTAAAGGAAACTTGCGCGCCTCGCGACAGAAGGGAGAGCACTTGTTGGAGCCACAGGTCTCGCACGGGTACCAGCACCCGGGGCAGTCAGATCTCTGGCAGTCGCACATGTCTCGCTGCTGGCTCGGAGTCTTCCACTTGTTCTTATGTGTCGCCTTCAAGTTGGGCCCATCCAGTATGAAACTGCTCACGTCGAATGTTTTACTCATATTTGCAAATTCTTTGGCATTAATTTTTAATGTATTATTTTTAATCAACGTTTTTTAAAGCTTGATTGTAATAGATTCGCAAGCTGTCGAGAAAACAGTTACGAACGGCTATGTACAGTGAGTCCCATTTGTATTCGCATGAAACCCGAGGGAATCTCGAAAAGTTTTACACCATTGTTAGGAATAAAATTAGAAAATATATGATGATTAAACTAAATTTCATTAACTGCCCAGCTTATTGTATAATTTAAAATTTTTGTATCTTTTTTGTAATCAAAATATTTTCAGAAACTTGAAATTATTATTTTTCCGACTATCGAATGAATAAGTTCGTTTTTAAATAAATTGTATATTTTTGTAAATGTTCATTTCCTTTTATTAATAAAATAAAAGATTTTTACATTATCATCTGGGCGTTCGTTGGAAGATTTTGATTGTTTGGTGACTCTACTGAAATTTTTCCTTTAATCGTCTACGCGATAGTTCAGTTTTAATATTCCGCGACTCTTCATTTAACCGTCTAGACGATCAATCTGTTTAGATCTTCCGGAAGAGCCTTCCGCGACTCTTCCTTTTATATTCTAGACGATCGTTCATGTTTTCCAAACGATCGTCTAGAAGATTGTTGGAAGATAAAACCTACTTCAGTTTTTGAATCGTCATTTCATCATCTTCGTGATCAAAATCAATCAATAAAATCAGTAGAAAACATTTTTTAAAAAATTGTTCTCGCCAAACAATTTGCTGCGTAAATTTATTTTATATTTAAGTCATATAATATTAAATATATTCAATTCATGGACTTATGCAACATCATGTTCCAATGAACCACCGATGAAGATATATATAAAACTGTTCAACAACACTTGGTCCATGCAAATGACAGATTAAAAAAAAGAACACCATTTAAACGAAAAATCTAATATGGTGTATATTTAATTTTAATTATTTTTTATTTTGTTAAACTCCTAATTTGTTAAAGTGTTCATTTGTTAAATTGTTATTAAATTAGAATATATGTTATTTTCACATTAAAAACCAAAAGAAACAGCTTTAACAGCCCTAGTTTAATTCAAATTTTCAAATGAAAAACAATCTTGGAGACTGTTTGAAGACACTTCCAAGGCTCGTCTAGAAGCGTCGCGGAAGACTCTACTAGAAGACTCGCAGAAGTTTCTCCCGACGGAGGAATCTTCTGCGATCAGAAAATGACTATCGAAGCGATCGTTTTTGCTCGCGTACTCTGATCCCGGAAGGCTCTTCCGCGATCGAAAATGCCAGTTGGGAATGATGAGAATTATAGGGGTATTCAGACTGAGGATACAAATTCGTTTTTTCATTAGTTCCTTAGAAAATTGCTTTTGATGCCAAATTTCAAATGCAATTGTGACATTTTTTATACAAATATAGTCAAGAATTTCTAAATTTTTATAATTTTGAAATTTAGAATTGTATTACAAAAACAAATTGCACGGCATACAATTCTAAATCATTACGTCTGAATACCCCTTATGTGTGTATTCTCGTTTCAAATATTAAAAATATATGTTTGACATATTACAACAAAATATCACTCAATGTTAAGAATATACCAGCGATTCCAACTAAACTACACGGATATTTCCGTGTTCTACGGAAATTTGACCCCTTGGAGGAGACACGGAAGTTTTCGTTAAAATTCCCCAAATCTAAGGATCATATTATTTTTCTTAATAGCTATTAAAGCCCTATAGAAAAACTAAAGGAGGTTTAAAATACTAACGTTAATAAAAAATACTTACTTATGATTGTTTTGAAAAATTTTCTGATAACAGATATGATAACAGATAATATGATAATAGATATATCTTTTTCAACAAAATCTTTATGGGAAAGACAGGTATCCTATTTTATGTTATTTATGGTGTTTTTATAAGAATGACAGGAAAACGAAAACAAAAACATGATTTAAGGTGTTCTTTAAAAAACGCTCAACTTTGGCTATAACTTTGAAATTAATAAATCAAAATCATAATTTATTGTTCTTGTATTGAAGAAAAATTTATCCATGCAGGACTGGAAAAAATACTTGAACAAAATTATTTATCATGTAAATTTTTTCCGTTTTTTTAATAAATGAAATAATATAATACGAATAGAGTTAAACTTGCTGCTACGCTAATATTTATGAAAAGTAATATATATATACATACATATCTCGATATAACGAACGAGCCTGAACATTATATCATTCGTTATATTATATACAGTATTATCATAAGTTATGTACAATATTTGCGAATATTTCAAATATTTGCTTATGTGTTTTTTGTTACTTAAATATAAGTAGGCTTTGGAATTTGAAATGTGTACTGAAGATTCAAAGGTTCAAATTTTGTACACAAAATCTAAGTGTTCCATGAGTTTTTTGAATATTTCCTAACTCCTAATTTAAAGTTCCTTGTGATTGGTCTTTAGTATTCAACAAACATCATCAGTAAGTGGTCGCTCTTCAATTTCGTAAACAATTATGACGTGAAAATAAGAAATTGGTTGCGAAATGCTTCCCGCATTTATCGCATATTTGTTTGTGATCATGCAGATACATTCTGATTTCTGATAATGCCGATCAAATCGGTAGGAGTAGTAGTAGCGGCTAGTGTTCGGACTCTGCTACGATCGTAGTAAATTTGCTACGATTTAAAAAAAAATATATGAAATTTACTACGCCACTCCGCTCAAACTCGGATTTGCTCTGATTTTTAAAAATGGTTTTGTGTGCAAAATTTTGTGTTTTGGAATCAATTTTTAAATATGAATGAAAGTCCAAAATTGCAATTGAAAATACAAGTTTTAGAGACATTTTATGAATAGAAAAAATTTAACAAAGAAAGTATTTTTGTTTGAAAATGCAAATGTTTTTTTTTTTTGCGCACCAGCATAATTTTTGCCCATTTACTAAACTTGACTTTTGCTACGATTTTCTGCAGTATTCACTACGATTTCTGTTTCACAAGGTCCGAACCCTGGTAACGGCATCGTGGGTCAAAACGGATCTCCCCATGTGATTCAAAAATGTGTATGGGTCAAGAAATTACCCATTCATAGTTCTGAATGCTGCAATCAAAATATCATAATTATTTTTTGTCCAATCTGACGCACGGCGCCATTAATTTAAATCCAAATTTCATCACTCACCAGTTGTTGTCTCCTCTCCGTTGAGCCTTGAATCAGACTATTCCACACCTCAAATTCAACATCCGTAGTGAAGGTTTTTAGTATTAATATCAAAAAATAAATTAATATAAAACCACTACAACAATATTTTTTTAATTAACAATATTTTTTTAATCTTTTATTCGGATTCCGATTCTGACCGTCCCTTTCTCTAGGTTTACAAGGGTTGTAAAGCTCCCGAGCTATTTTAAAAAATACTTCAAGTCTATTTTCTTTGTGTTATTTTAAACACATAAATTTGCAGAGGTATCCGAGAAAGTGAGCTTTCTTCTACGATATTCCGGTAAGGAATACTTGGCATGTCGCGACAATCCCTCAACGGTGTTTGTATGGTGACCGGTGTCTGGGTCCTTGAAGTTCACTTCATAGTGAACAAACCATTCTAACTCCAGGCAATTATACGCCTGAACAGAAAAGTGGCATAGCTAATGAATTTAATATACATAAGGATTTTAATGATTTTACCTTCCGGCAATCGGAGGCTATTGTGGTCCCAGGGGATATCCAAACTTGGATTACATTAAGAAATGTTTGGGCATCCCTTTTCTCCACTGGGACAAGAAAGCATCGCACTGATTTCCGTTCGATGCCAAACACCTATTGGCCTTCAACTGGATGGCCTTTATTGTATTTTCGACGTCCAAACTTGCTTTCGTCGATTTCTACAGTTTTGCCAACACCGCCTAATGGTATTATATTGTAGGTCATACCATGTATGATCACCTCACGACAAAAACAGCTATAGATTCCTGCTGTGTGGTCTGCAATTTGGATCTCCTCCAGAATAGCCTTGAGATCCATATACCGGAGCCACAAGTGGTAAAAGCTGATTATTTTCCACAGTAAGAGATGGGAATTTTGAAAAAAGTAAATTTTCAGAAATGTACTTCTTAGTACATCTTTTTTCCGTCCCGCACTCGTTTTATATACCGCCTTACAACTATGAGATAGAGCTTTAAAAAATTCGTAGAGCTAGAAACTATGTGTAATAAACTTACTTCTTCTAATAAACTTCCATTCCATGTAAAATGTGTTGGTTGGTTGTATTTCCTCCAGGGCTGGCAAAAACTCGGGTTTTTTTTAAAAAAGCCCAGTGGGTCGGATTTTATTTGGTTTTATTGGGCTTTTTGGGGTTTATAAAATTTAAAAAGAAATTAATTTAAATTAATATTAAATTTTATTCATATTTTATTACAAATAAATAATATTAATTACTACCACTCGGAATTATTTCGGCGTAGAAACTTATAAACCTTCACAAGTTTAGTAGCCTTTTCTGTTCCTAGACTATTACGTATAGGAGTCCAAATAAGGCCATATGTAGAAAAAATTCGCTCCAGTCCCGCAATTTTTTTAAAAAAATCTCAGAATCCTGTTGGTAAATAATTTTTTTTTAGAGGTTTTTAATTCCATTACATGCCACCATTTCGATAATATTTTCTTGAAACATTGAAGATGGAAAATATTGATTATCCTCAATTTGAAAATTAAAAAAAAAATGGATGATACTCTGGGTATTGTCTTATTAACCAAGATTCTGCTTCTAATTCTTGGTCCTGAGAGGTCCTGCCAGTTGTTTCCTATTGGGTGGTTTGTAACCCGGCCTCAAAGATTCGAACATCCCCTTTGTGCTATTATTTTCTACCTCTTATTTCTATACAGCAAAATTCTTAATCGATGATTGAAATTTTCGTTTTGCTGGTAAGTTCACTTCTACATCGCTCTCGCTTGAAATTTCTTCGACAACTGTCTGTCTTTTGTGGCATTTTTTCAAATGTGCGCGGATTTGCAAGATAATTTTATGTGACAATGACGGCAAAAAGTTTCTCCCGCTTCATTTTGCTCTACCTCCGCTCACTCAGCACCTGATTTCCCACCACTACCTGGTGGCATGGTCTACATCGAAACATATTTTATATGAATATTATAAAATTAAAGAAATTAAAAAATACACACCTATTTATAATCTTCAATTTTGTTAATAAATAAATAATATTAATGTATAAATTATTGCACACTTTTATACACTTAATTTAATTTTTAAAGAGCGATACGTTCTTTTGACTATAGTCTGAATATTTTTGGAATTTTGAATGCCAACACTAACTATTGAAATTTCAAAAAGAAAGGAATGGAAGGAACTCTCAATGCCTACTTGAAAAGAAATTCAAAAATTGCAAAGATGAAAAGGTTTGCATACATTCCCAAATTCAAATGAAAAGTATTTGTAAAGCCTACTAGATTTAATAACTAATAACGAACTTACAACACGAACAACGAACTTTTATTACCATGCGATTTTAATGGATTCTTCTTCTGAAATTAAAAAAACCCAATGAAACCCAAAAAATTTGGGTTTTTTTAAGTGGGTAAAACCCAAAAAAACCCACCCGGGTTTTATTGGGTTTGGCAAAATATGCCAGCCCTGATTTCCTCACCATTCAAAATATTGACTCAATCAATTGCCATCAGCGGCAGGATGATACTACTTGTTTGTGGATTCATGTAAATTATATGTGGTTGAATTTCAGCAGAGTAGATGTAGTAGATAAAACAAATTTTTCTTGCGCCCGTTAGAATGTTCGTAAGCTTTGTCAACATTTTCCACAACAAACTGGGTCAAGTGGCCACGATCGATAATGCAAATTCCTCCTTATCAACCCGAGGCGTCCTCCACCCGCATGTCTCCGTCATTATTTGGGCCACCGACCGATCGACCCAGGGAGGATCAAAAATGCAGGTCGGAAGCCCGTGGCTCGAGGAGGATCCGCCCGGCACGATATAAAACGAGACCCAACAGCGGAAGAATTCAGTTTGCTTCTGGCCAACAGGGAACGATCTCCAAAGCTCCAACTTGTTCCGTTCCACATCCCGAGAGCCACAAGCAACAATATGCACCTGAAATCGGTTTTGGCCGCCTCGCTTCTCCTGGTCCTCTCGGTACTGCTCGTCGAGGGCAAGAACGACGACAGCCCCGGCTTCTTCCTGAAGATCACCAAAAATGTTCCGCGACTCGGTCGGCGCTCCGACAAGGAGTACGAGAACTACTTCCTGAATGCGAAGCACATCCCGCGCATCGGCCGGAGCGGCGAAATGGTGAGTAGAAGTCTTCGTCACTCGAACATCATCCACTGAGTTGACTCGATTTCAGTCCTCTGCGACGGACGACGACCTCGCGGCCTGGCTGAACGACATCCCGAAGCCGAGCAAGCGCGTCCTCATGAATCCCGCCGCGGCCGCTGCGGCTGCGGAGCGCGAGTACAGCGTCGTCCAGCCGGTGGACGCGAACACCCTGATCGAGTTGATCGAGAAGGACGGGCTGCAGGCCGAGAAGGTGAAGTTCGTGCACTGGAAGGACTTCGACCGCGCCCTGCAGCTGGACCCCGATCTGTACGCCAAGGTGATCTCGCTGGGGCGCAACCCCGACCAACGGCTGAAGGAGGACCTGGCCTATTCCGGCTACGTTCCGGTCTTTGGCAACTCGAACGACGGCGGCGCCGACTTTGTCTTCTACAACAAGGGCGAGAAGCAGGCGTATCCGCAGGGCTACGACTGGGACCTGCTGCACTACAATCGTGTGAGGAAGTAGCTGGGCAACATGAAGAAAGACCCGAAGTAGGCGAAACATGCGAGTGAATCTAGTCAGGAAGGGAAAATATGAAACGTATTCGTAAATATATTTGTCTGTATTCGAAGTCGTATTCTTGTATTTCATTGGGTTTGGGGGTGGTTAGTTAAATGAGTTTGAAAACTGCCGATGTGGTTATTTTCAACCAAAATTATCTTTTTCTTCTAAATGAATTTTGATTATTTATGCACTCGGGATAACGTCGATCCCCCATTACGTCAAAACCACTTACGTCAAAACCACAATTTTAGAATTTTCTATGAAAATTATCAATTTTAGAATTTTATATGAAAAGTATCAATTCTAGAATTTTATATGAAAAGTATCAATTGTTGAATTTTCTATAAATATTTTAATTTTTGAATTTTCCATAAAAATGATCAAATTTTTAATTTTCTATGAAAATTATGAAATTTTGAATTTTTCATAAAAATTTTGAATTTACTTCGAAAATTATCAAATTTTTAAATAATCAATCCATGAAATATTTGAATTTCCTATTATCAATATCAGAAGTTTCTATAAAAATTATAAATTTCTATGAAAATGATAAATTTTAAAATTTTCTATGAATGTTCTATTCAATTTTTGAATTTTCCATGAATATTATGAAATTGAAATGAAAATGATAAAATTTTGAATTTGAATTCCTTGGTCAATTTTTGTATTTTCTATAAAAATTATCAAATTTGGAATTTTTATTGAAAATTATCAAATTTTGAATTTGAATTCTTTGATCAATTTTTGAATTTTCTATGAATATGGTCGTTTTAAAATTAATATATTGACATCTGTTGAGGAGCATCGAAATCATTGGAAGTGGTCGAAAGAACAAATCGACACGGTTCTCGTATTTGATGGAAAGATAGCCAACAGAGGGCACCACAGACACTTCTGGTGGTTGAATTATCTGACTGCAACTTTGGCAGTTCTTGTTCTAAGTCGAGACGCAAACCTAGACTACTACGTCGACAACTCCCTGATCGGTAACGCAGTTGTCATGAAGATTTAAGCACAAAAGATTTAAGCAACGAACGTCAATTCGAAATTCGATCAAATTGTAAACTGAAATAATGAAAACTCAAAAATTACCAATGAATGAGAAAAATGAGAATTAAATCAACATACTGGAACCGATATGCGATATTCAATATGTGCCAAATTGAATATGGTTACACATGTCTATCGTGGACAGGTGATTTTCAGTGACGCTTGCAAATACTTCCATGCCTCTTGGCCAATACCTGGAACCCTAATAATCTCTCCTCCAACACCTTTCCTTAAGAGGGCTGACGGCGGCCATCAGACCCATCCATCCGGATCCACACACCTACCACTTGTACGAGGGCTTGGCACGCAATACTCTGCAAGTGCATCTCAAGTGTTTTTGACAAATCGCTTCAGTCACACTTGCAGCCTAAGTTGCTCTGGGGCGGCTCTCAGCGGGGAACCTGCAGCATGTGCGACCGAGGCCAATGACGAACCTGCAGGACTTGAAGGGCCGGCTGCTGCTGCCTCTTCAGGGACGTGGGCGTGTTGGCAGATTAGGCCCTGAGTCAAGTGCACGTCTGCTCCTCGGCTTAATCCATTCAGAGCAGCGCCCAGCAGCTTGCAGTTGTGTCCTATCGACTTCCATTTTCCATCAATCACTGATTTCTATGAGACAGCTGCAATGGCGAGGCGCCATTCACAAAACCCACCGCCTTCCGTCGGCCTCGTTGCGAATTCTCTGCCGAATCGAACGTCTTCAGATGTGAACTCGCCGCACATTCGAGCCTTCCGTCTCTCGCTCCGATGGCTGCGGAACCATGAAGATCTCAATAGTCGCTTCAATCGCCGGCTAATTACCAGCTTGGTTCCCGATGCTCCGCTTCGCCCCGCCCCGTCTCGTGATCAGCGCTCGCTCGATGGCCACAAAACTCAGTCGAGGACGGACGAAGAAGTGTTGCGGTGACATCGCATTCAATTGCGCGCCTCAGCGCCTCGCATTGTGGTCGGGAGCAATTGTTGTTGCTTACATTTATAGCCAAACATAATTAGCCGCCCGCTCGTCTGGCTCAGGCTCAGCTCGACTCAGCCCTCAACAATGTATGGAAATTCCGCAGTTTCTCGAAATCATCTAGCGCTCATTTATCACTCCGCGGCCCACTGGCTGTCCAACCATTCGTCTGTCTGTCCGTCCGTCCGTTTGTCTGTCCGCACGGCCGACTGCGGGTTTTATCAATTAATTTATTGGCGGTTTCCATGACTGGCAACGATTTGTTTGTGGAACGCGTGCAGTTCACACGAGAAACGTTTTGCCGGCGAGCGCCCAGCGGACCGGGCGACTTTCGGGGGCTCCCCGGGCCCGTTGGTCTATCGATGGTCTTCCGATCGCGAGCTGGACGAGGACACCGAGGAAACTCCATCCATGACTCCGCACAAGTCGCGCCGTGTGTCGCGCCTCCGCCGCCCGCGTCTCCATCGTCGAATCACGTGCTAATTGAATTGTTCGAAATCCGATGCCTCCACTCCATCGACGCCGCCCGGCCCCTGTTATTTCTCTCGTTGTTATTATTATTATTTTTACGATTAATTAAAACCCTGTTGTAGGAAAATCACCGCCACGGCGAACTATTAAAGTATCATAAATTATTAATAGAAGACAAATAAATAGTAATTTATGTTAATTCAAAAATAACATGTTTCTGTCGTTGCCGTTTATTGTTGTTGCTGTTGTTATTGCTGATGAGATGTTTGCTACTGTTGCTGTTGCCTCTGTCTCTGGTTAACATTATTCGTGAACTTCTCGTGCCCTCTGCGGGGTTTGCGCACCAAGTGTGGCGACTAATGCCCGGACAAATCTCAGCAACAGGAGGCCCAAGAATCACTGCACAAGTCGGAGAAAGGGGGCAGAAGCAGGCGAGACTAGACAGAGTTAGTTGGTGTATAGGTTCTTGGAGAGAGAGGGGGAGAGCTGCCCTTCTGCACCTCCTTCCGTATGGCGGGTAATAGAAGCGCAGTAATTGATGGCCTGCTGCTGCTTGTTCCATTAATACAAGTAGTTGCTCGGGGCTACTAGCAGAAAGAATAATTAGGTCTATTTTTATACTCATGCTCAGTGACACCTACTGATTATAATTATTAGAGATTAAGTTCTGTTCTTCTTCCATCCAAATGTAGAAATAAATAAAGGGTTTATATATATTTATTATATTTGGTTCGATAAAAATCACAGTAATTGGTTCTAGGTGGAGACAAAAGTCAAAAAAAGGACTGAAACTATTTTATTTTGACATTTCTTCAGGCTTTCGTAATGTGTTGGGGGATCCCATCAGCTCCTCTGAGGCAACTATCGCCTTGAGACAACTCCTCCAGGCATCGATGACGTCAGAAGATCCATCAGCATTCCCTGAGCCAGGCTCTTGACCCACTTACCTTGATCCCTTGGTGTGCATGTGACTCGCAGCTTCGTGCGAGGGTGGCTGATGTCGGACGAGGCGATCTGAAGGGGCGGGAGGAAGGAATGCGACGCATTAAAGTAATTGGAGACACGGTTGGTTTCGAAATCGTTTACAATTGCATTTACAGAAGCATCAGCAGTAGTAGCAACAACAACGACAGAGTAATCTAATTGAGCAACAATTGTTACAATGAACGGCTGTTGTTGTTGTTGTTGTTGCCAATGTTGTTCGGTCATAAATCGACAGTTGTCATAACTCTGGAGCGATGTAAAATGCGAGGCAGCCGAACGAACAATCGGCGGGAAACGAAAATGGCCGCAACAATGGCGTTCGTCAATAGCGCCGACCGTTTGGCGCATCCGTCGTCGGACCAGGTGAGGGCGGGGAGGGGGGCGTGGTTACGGTGGGCTTTTTATTCCGCCAAGCGATGAATTGAAAAATTGTAGTCCGCCTCGTCGATCGTCGATCAAGGGATCCTCGCTTCGCTTTGACTCGGCGCTGGCGGCAAATTGGAGCCAATTGGCGGCGATCACGACGAGCGCTACCTGAGCTACGCCTGCCCTCTGCCCCGCCCCCTTCGACCTCCCACTCGCTCGCCGCACCCCGACTTTGATTGTTATTATGTGCGCCATTAGAGGCTGACAAATTTAGTCGCTCATCTGTGCAAGCGACTGTCGCCGCGGCTGCTGCGTTTGGGCTCCGAGATGCAGCTCGGAATCATGCCATGCTGCGGCTTGCCATCGATCGGTTGCTTGGGTCGAACCCTCGATCGGTTCCTTGGGCCGGACCCTCGATCGGTTCCTTGGGCCGGGCCCTCGATCGAGGATGATTTAATTTCCCAAATATTTGCGTCATAAATTGTGGCCGCGACTCCTCGGGAGTCGGACAAAGGACCCGCGTTGGTTGGCAGCTCGTAAACCACGCCCGCCACACCGGACAAAAGGCAAAGAAGAGAAGGTGCCGCCGCGACCTACCACCGCTTCCTTGAAGCCGCGTGGACGCAACCTTGCCGCAAGATGCGTGTCCTCCTGGCCTACGCACAACAGATCATAAAACTGTCCTCCTCCTTCATCTTCGTCTTCTCCGCGCGCCGTCCCTCGGCCGACTCCGACCCTCGTTCGCCGCAGCACCACCGCCCAACTTTTACGATGTGACAAAAGGATGCGCAATCCCTGTAGACGCAGCCGCACTTGTCTCTCTCTCCACGAGGACCTCTCATAATTCCTAAGCCGATTTCACGGGTCCTCTCGCTCGCCTCTCTCTCGTCCTTTATGCCCTTTGTGGCCTTTGTTCGCGCTCCTTTCGGACTTGGGAAATTATGCCTATAGAAATATAATAAATTTTCACGGCTCTCGCATTGGGATGAAATTATTATCCTTGGCATTGGGAGGCGATAAATTTCGGCGTTCGACAGAATTCGCGGCGGAGAATTTCGACTGGAGGAAGCAATGAAGACTCGGGGTTGATCTCTGGTTGCTGATAACTAATCGCTCTGGGGATCCAAGTAAACTTTGGCCTGATGCGAAACTCATCCCCAAGTCTCACCTGTGGCCGAGCGATCGCAGATGCCGTCAACATCGAAGAACAAGGGAGCAAAACTAGAGAAGGAAGCTCATAATCCACCACCGAGGAGGAGGCCAAACCATGGAACGTTGATCCACTTGTTGATCCCAGACAAACGCGGCTCCGGTCGATCGTTCCGATCTCGTGTGGCGAGAGGGGCGGGTCGGGCCTGCCGGAGTCGAGACCCACAAGAACAACAACAACAAGAGACGGAGCAAGCAAAGCAAACCGAAGTAGAAGAAAAACAAAGCGAAGGAAAAAAACTCCAGCCGGAAGTCGTTCATCAATTAATTTCAAGACTTTGTATTCGCTGGGCCGCGTGCAAGCGCGAGGCTCTCGGTCTCGGGACGACAGCCCTAATAACAGGGTCGAGCGCCGACACCCGGACCCGGCCGGGACGGGCCGAGTCGAGCCACGCACGGATCGTGGCCACGGCATCGGCATCGCCGGCATTGGCAGCAGCCGGCGCAGCGACAGCGCCACCGACAGCGCCACCGACACCGCCGGGCGACGGCGACATCTTGGCGGAAAACGCGATCTTCCGTTTCTCCGGCCGGGTCGGGCCGCATCGTCGGAGACGCCAGGGACCCCGATTGGCCTGGGACAACGCGATCCAGCCGCGCGTTTTCCCAGGGAGCCGCGTTTATGGCAGGGATCGCGTTCTTCGCTGCCACCCTCGTCGTCGTTTCGGCCGCATTGCGTGATGTGGCCAACAACAACAAAAGCCACGCCAGCAGCCATGGCCGAGTTCAGGGGTCAAGATGTGCGGTTTTCCGGGCTTCACTCGTAGGTTTTCCGATCGCGATTGTCGCACATGGATGCGTGCGTGTGTGTGTGTTTGTGTGCGTCGGTGGCGGCGGCGGCTTCGTTTGGAATTCAAATTAATTACTAATTATTACTAATTCGAACGTGGGTTTTTCCGAGCGATGGAGGGGGCGAGGCGGTCGAGGAAGCTGCACGCAGGGATTGTGGCAGAGATGGAGGCTGCATTTATTCCTCAGAGATGGCGCCGTTTCTCAATGAACATCCTGTGAATACTTGGATCATGTTCTAAAATGTGTCTATTGTTGGAAATCAAATATCTTTATTGAACATTTTCTTTTCTTTTTATATTCATAAGATAGATTCAACAAATCTCACTGTTGTCCAGTTAGTCTGAATGAAGTGGATTCCACAAGGGACCCTGAGCGAGTCGTGCATTGAGAGGAGTTGAATGAGGTTTAGTGGAGATGAAGCCTTTGGTGTGGGGCTCCCGACCACCTCCCAGTGGTCGAGTCGAAGTCGTTGAGCAGACACACAGTCGTACCGTCGGTTCGAATGGCTGCCACGCCCCTCGCAAACGGCGCCAGGGTTCGCTTCAAGTTTTCGCCTGAAAATGCGAAATAGTTGAGCATTATTTTCCGCAACTTCCCCGGAAAACTTGCGCATTTTTGCAGTTGCTGTTCTTCTTATAGTTGTTGTTGTTGCTGTTCTTCTTATAGTTTTTGTTGCTATTGTTTTTCCATTGTTGTTGTTCATTGTTGTTGTGTGTAATTGTTGTTGTTCCAGCAGAAGTTGTTGCTGGTGAAAATTTAATGAAGCCTTTCGAAACAGGTGCGCGTTTTGCTTTGCAATTTCTTCGACTGCAAATGTGAATGTGAATGTCTGGCCCGATGCAAGAATGTCGACACTCACTCACACACACATACTTATGCATCGGCACTGGCACGGACACACACCAACCAACACACACACACACACGCATACATGCGGAGGCAGTTAAAAGAAAACTCATTAGCCATATGCAAATTCTCAGGCGCATGAAAGTGCATTTTCCGTGGCAGCGAAAGCGGAGCGGAGAAAGGGGGACGAGGTGCGTGGGGCAAGGAAGGTAAAGGAGACGAAGGGGTGGTCGAGGTCTTCATTTGCGCATGTTTCTGGAGGATCAACGTCCTCGACTCAACGTAATCCTTCAAAGGAGCCCCCAACTAGAGAAGCATTCAATCCATGTCAGGGTGACACGAGGCGTCTGTTGTCGACCCCTCTGAGTTTGTGGCCTGAGCGGAACCTACGACTCCACGTAATACGACGTAACGACTCCACGCAACACGAAGTAACGATCGCGGAATTCCACGCTTCTCTGCGAAAGTTTTTCCGCCACGAAGCTTTCGGCCACTGCCTCCGCCTCGTCTTCATGATCCATGGGAACTTTTCACCCGATGTTGGCGTCGATTTGTTCGCGTCCGCAGCAATTAAACGGTGGCTGCCGCTTCTCTGCCGCCCCTTCCTCTTTACCATCGCTCAGTGCTGCCCCGTCGTAATTGATTCTGAATGCCTTGATTCCAACGACGACGCCGCATACAAAAAATCAGGCATTCATTCAAAGTCTTTTGTTTGCGATCGATTTGTACACTTGAGTCTTGTCTGATCGCTCCGTCTGAGATCTTCGCACAGCTCCTCAAGTCGCCTCGTAAGTGTTTTTCTCACACTTACGCCTCGGAGATTCCAAGCGAATGCTGCCAAAAGTTGTTGAATCATTCAGAGCGTTCGGGAGATTTTGGGAGAAGCGTCCTCATCTGGGCACAAGGAACCAAACGTCCTTCGGATGACGACGACGACATAGTTTATTAGATTTTGCTTTTAACATGTATTTCTATATTCACCCTATGGAAGAAAAGAAGCCAATAGTTTTCTGAGCCAAACTTATTCTCTAGATCGACAAATCAGAGTTTTTCGAATCGAGGAGATCGGGCTCAACTTATATCACAAGATGCTCCTGATCATCTTTCACTCCGAGAAGAATAAATGAAATCAACCAGATCGATTTCGATTTGCGGGTTGATTGGAGGTGTCGGCAGAGTGTCGTCGCAGTAGTTCGACGAAGATTCTTCTTGACAAGCATGTCACACACGTGATAATTAATCGATTAGTCCGGGGAACATTAGGAACGCTCTGTTATGGAGTGTCGTCGGAAACTGTTAGAGACCCCATTCGACGGCGGAAGACGCAGTAGCGATGGCCCAAACGATGGAAATAGATCAGAAACGGTTTCGCCAGCCAGAGGTTTCGGCGATAGCGGTTCTCGGTCCGAAAACCCAGCACCATTAGCTCAGATCGTGGACGATCGTGGCTGAGGGAAGGGCGCGCGGAGGTTGGAGAGCGGCGGCGGCGCGGCCACGGCAAAGAGCGACACATCCTTGGGCGTTTCAGCGCCACGAAGAGGCCTCGAAATTGGCAAATTGGCTGCGAGGCGGTGGGACTTGAAACGATCGTGGCCCAAAGTCAAACACACGGGCCGCGACTGTCGGAACGACGACAACAACAACACCAACAACTATCACAACAAATGGACGCGAGATGTCAGAAGTGGGTAGAGAGCGGGCGAGAGAGAGGGGAGCGACAAGAATTTGAGCGCATGCTACGAGCAATGAAATCGAGAAGGAGGCAAAAAAAATGGATAAATATTCGTGCCATTTCGCTCGGGGTCAGAAAGCATAAAAACACTTTTGTTATTGTTGTTGCTTTTGTTGTTGCAGCTACTGCCGCGACGTTTGGTTGGGGTTTTTTCTGCGGTTCCGAGGAATGATGAACGGTTCTGATTGACTGACTGACGGATGGACTGACTGACTGACTGACGGCGAGGAGTTGTGCCTGCCGGCGGGGATCGGGGTCGGGGGCCGGTGGAGCTGCAGGTTGTCGCGAAACAGAGCTGGAGGAAGCAGCCGTGGAGATTTACGACCTCTGTTCGATATTTTGTCATTTATTCACGCTCTCCAAGCGTTTTATCGAAGCCTCGCCATCGCCATCGAAGGGACGACCCCGGGTTGTACCTGGCCTGGCTTCGGCAGACGGATCTGGCAACCCCGCCGACCAAACTGGATTAAGTCCTTAGATCCCGACAAGTGCTGGCGCCAGTCATTGAGCGCCTTAATAGGATCTGTCGTCCGGAGGCTTTCGTCCTCGGCCCAAGGTACCTGTGCCGCCGGATCGGAGGCGGGGCCAGCGCCTGAGCCGGGAAGTGTGTTTATTTTCGCAAAGGGTTTAGCTACGCTCATCATGGTTTCCCGCGTCAAACGGACCTCCGGCCCTTTGTGCGCCCTGACCTCCTTTCTTGTCGTCATTGTTGTTCCACCAGCTTGGCTTTGTTTCCACTCGCTGCCTTGCTTTCCGTGGAAATCTGCGCCGATTTTGCACCCTCGGGCGCTAGGAAAAACAGTCGTTGGCTTTATTTTCCCTCTCGAATGTTTGCAGAGCAGACCGGGCTGACTCCCAAAGTGGATTGGTATGAAATGTCATTATTTTTATAGGCTTCGGCCGGCCCAAATTCTGCCTTCCGTGTCGAATTCATCCAAAGCAATCGTCGATCCATGAAGAATCAGTCTTCGATTAAGGATATCTGGGATTTCTAAGGATGCTTGTCGACGTGGATCCCTGAAAGTCGCATCCAGAGGAACCGTCAGGCTAACAAATGGTCTTTAGCCGAATTGCTGTCCTGTCATGAGTCGAAGACGACTCGGATCTTTGACGTTGCTCAAACCAAATCAACTTCATTCCCTGTGTTGAAGGTCCTTGAGTGGATCCGCCCCAGTCTCCGCAGTGTCAGAGCCATTCGATCAACATCAAAAGACCGTCTCGTTACCTTTCGACACTCGAGCGCGGCGCTGCGGTCAAGTGCGCCGTTCGGAGATCGAGAAGGCGTCCCAACCCGGTCCGATCCGATCCCATGTGTTGCTCCTTCCCATGGCCGGCACTCGAGTCGTCGGCATTATTGGCAGAATTCTTTGACATCCTTTCACATCCGTCGACAAACCCGACCATCTTCGGGTTTACAAATTAATTGGAGGGCAGCGGGCGGGGCGAGAAGAGACAGGGTGAGGTGAGACTGAAGCACCTCGGCTCCTCAACGTCATCGCCGGGGCAGGATAAATCGCCTTTCAACGCCGGCCACAATCGCCGATCGAACCGACAGCCGCAGCCTCACCGGGCACACAACAATGCCATTGTCAGCGAATCAAACAAACGAAGAAATATCAAAAGTCAAGCCCTCTGGCGATCCGCAGTCCGACCGATCGATCGACCCGACCGACCGATCGCTTCCAACACGAAGGAGTCTAGAGTGCAACCAGATGCCGGTTTCTCCCTGCTGACGTCGGGAGAATGTTGTTTTTGTAAATTATGATTATTATCAAGAGTGATCTGATCGAATGGACCAGATCGAGCAGCCAGCCAGCCAGCCGACTGGGGTCGATCGGTTGGACCCGGCTCTGCGGCGAGGAGAGGGGTCGAGCGCCGCCGCCTGTGAACCCCCGAAAAAGAAGAGCGACTGGAAAAATACTGCTGACGCATTGGAAGCAATTAAATCGTATGACTAGGATGGATCGCGACGACGCCGCCCGATCGATAAGTGATCGTGAGCACTTGTTGTAGTCGCGCCCTCGGCCGAAGCTGGTTGTGGCAGGGGTTTGTTGGAAGCCCTGCGCCAGCGCCTCTGTTCGCGACGGGGATGCGCGAACAGGTGAGAAAACAAGATCACTCCCAGCGATCGGCGCGCCGGCGGATGACTCGGCTCGGCTCTGGTTCCATTCATTCATTCATGGATTCGTCGTCGTCTTTTGTGAGGCGCGTCTGCTCTGCGCGATCCACCGCTGCTGGGCCGCGACGACGAGATTAAGACGATGATCGTCGTCGATCCGTCCCGTCGTCGGTCCCGGCCAATAGTTTCATCCACTTTGTGGAAAGCCGCGACACGGCGAAACCCATTTATTTGGACGACTAAGCGAATCATGAAGCCCAGATCGTTACGAATATTCCGAGATAATTTCACCAATAAATTGAATTGGACTTCCGTTCAGATCGCGGCCCCCGATAAGGCGTCGCCGTCGTCGTGCCCATGGATGGTCCATTGATGAACGGACGATAGATAGGTGGCGGTGGCCGCTGGACGAAGTCATTTTTCGATCTTACCACGGCCGGAGCGATGGGATTTTTATTTCTATATCATGGCCTGAGCTGAGCGTTTTATGGTTCCTATTCAGTGCGCGGTCCGCCAGATGGGATCGCGCAGATAAGCGGCGTCTGCGTAACTATGCGCGGGTCCAACAAGTGGCGCTGCTCTCGGCCGAGGTGTGGGGAGTCGAGGGGACGTATGGGAGTGAGGCGAAGAGAAGTAAAGCGTGTGTAAGCCCGGTAGCTAATTGATATTTAGGTTTGTTTTCTGTTTTCGCCTGTAATGATTCGTTTTGTGGCTGTAATTGCTGCGATCACTAAAGATTGAGAGTTTGGCTCCCAGTCGATGGGTCAGGGAGGGTTCAATTGCGAATCGAGATACTTCTTGTCCTATCAGAAGCCCTTCGGTCACGACTCGCGACTCGCGACTCCCCCGGCCACTTGCTCGATGGAACAGTCGATCAGCTTGGCGATGCACGATCCTCCGATCCTAGCCACGATCACGGGAACAAGTGCCGGACGCCGCGGAGAAGTGAAGTAGCTGTTAAATAACTGTTAATCAAGTCGATGAAAAATGGCGATGGCTCTGGGGCTCATTTGGGCCCACTCGCTCACTCACTCACTCACACATCCATCTGGTTACTTAACACTTCGTCGAGCCTCCAAACAGCCCCATGAAAAATGATCGACGCCGGCAAGTTGGCAGCAGCAGCAACCGCAAACACGTTGCTGCACCGTCGGCCCTGATTGTGACCAACATATGCTAATTTTCCCGCCGATAACAACACCAACAACAACAACCATGCTAACTGTAACGCATTGTTTGTGTGCTCCTTCGCTAGATTTCTGTAAAAGTCAAAGATTCGCGAAAGCAGTCCAGGCAGCAGCAACAGCAGCAGCAGCCAAAGCACCAGCAACATCCGAAACGCCCATGCAACCGTCAGCCGCCCCGAGTGGAGTCCGCTCGCCCCTCCCCTCGCCGCCCGCTCCATCCCTGGCCCGGGCAGCCGTCATCTATCAACCTGCAGCCGGTTGCATCCACATTAAAGTGCGCTGCATTGCTACCAGTTAAATACATGTTGCCGCGCTCCTAGAGCGAACGGCCCGGACTCTGGGCGAGTGGCCTCAATTTGCGCGAGCGGAGCCTCCGACCTGTACTGGATGCTGTTGCTGCTGTTCTTGCTGTTGATTCTTGTTGCTGTTCTTGTTGTTGTTGCTGCTGTGGACCTCGTTCCCGTGCGGTCTCGCCAGAGCTGCTGCTGCTGCTGGGCGCCTCTGGGGAGGACCTTCTCCGAGGATCAGGCGGCCCCACCCCCTCCGCGGACGATCATTAACGTGCTCCCCCCGGATCGGACGCGCACCTGACGCGACCGCCGCGCTGCCGGCCACTTGTTGCCGCGGCTCCTGGACGCAGTAACAATAGCTAGAGCCGAGACTCGGAGAACCAGAGGGAACAAGAGCACATCGCGAACACAACACGAGCTGCATTTCTCCACGCAGCGCGGTGGCGGCGGCGGGATCGAGCTGCGTTAACTTATAATTACTGCATCCATGTCGCTGCGTTCGCTACTTCATAAATTAGCATGCCATGCGCTCATTTGTTGCCGTTCGTGTTGTGGTGTTGCTGTGTGCTGTCGTTGTTCTTGTTGTTGTTGTTGCTGCCGATGGAGCGGTTCGCTTCGGTTTGGACGGATCGCATCGGATCGGGCCAGAGTCCAGTTGCGGTCGCCCAGCCTGCGAGTTCCGCGGAACACACAGAGACATCGTTAGTCCGTCGCCCGAGTTTGGTCTCCGCGTTCCAAGGAAATCGCTGCCTCCACCTCGCAACAACCACACGAAGGCCGCACCAACAACAGCAACAACAACCGCCCCAATCCACCCGGACCAGAGCCACAGACGGAGCAACAGCAACAGTCGCAGCCCCACCCAGGCCAGTCCAAGCCAGGCCAGATCCACCTCTCCGCCCAGCTCCGGTCGCGGTCGCCTCTCGGCCGGCGGCTACGAACCGCGCGCTCCGTTTCGCGAGCTCGGCCCAAGTAGCTTCCTGCAGTAGTTGGCGGCGATGGCGCGCAGTCCGTCGGTGGCGGCGACGACGACGGCGACCGCGCCCCGTTGCCCTCTCGTGGGTCGCCTAAATAGCTTTTTCGCGGCTACTCTTGTGGCTCGCGGCGGTGGCCGCCTCCATTGTCTGTTGTCCTTTTTTGAGGTCACTTGGCGATTGTTGTTGCTGCTCCCGCCATTGTTGTTGCTGCGACTGCGGTTGTGGCTGCGACTGTGGCTGGTGCTGATGGTGGAGCTGCCCCTGGGTCGTGTTTGTTTATGTCTTCCTTTCGCGGGCGCAGCGAGTCGAGAAGCAACCCTCGGCACGAAGGCCTCCCTCGTCGGTAGTGGTCAGTGGCTTGCGTGTCCCAAGGATGGGCGGAGGCGGAGTGGGATTCTAGAAATCAATCCCGGTGCCATTTCGTTGGCCTAAGATGATGTACCTGCAGTTGTTCGGCGGCTGTTTATTGTTTTATTGGCGAGCGAGACACGCGAAGATCGTCACTTCTCGGTTGGATGCGAGATAGTGGTGGGGAGTCCGATAGGTGGAGAAAGCTGTGTCGTGCCAATGCGAGCCAGGACTCGACAGAGCATCCTCCGCGGTCAGATCTCTGCAGACGATCCTCGCGGTTTTGTAGACCGCTGAAGTTTGGCTTCCACTTGGAGGCCCTCGACTCCGAGTCAGCAACACCTCAAACTGACTGATAAGACGCCGAGCCGACAAATTCAAGCGAAATCATTAATAAAAGACCCACACTCACACACACAAAGAAACACACACGCACGCACAGGGCTCGAGCGGCGGACACGAGCGGCCCGGCGAGGAGGAAGAACCTCAGAAAACACCCTCAAGCGGGGATGTTGTTCGCCCATGCCCCCCATCCGCATCCGCATCGGAAACCTCAACCTCGGCCACGAAACCGAGCACCAGCCCAGGCCCAGCAGAAGAAGATGAGGACCGCGATCGGACGCAACAACAACAACAAAGCCGAGGCGGCGCTGTCCCCGCCCTTCACCCCTCGTTCACATTTTCGGCGACGTCGGAGCCCGTGGTCGCCGAAGGTTTCTGCGATTGTCTCGGCCGAGGCTGGGAGCGCGGTTCGGTGGAATCATTGATATTGAAATGTTGGATTGTTTCGTGCTTTCGTCTGCGTTTGCGTTTCTGTTTCTGTTTCCTCTCCGGCTGGGCGTTGTTTTTGTTGTTGTTGTTGCTGTTGCTGTTGGTTTTGTTGCCGCACAATTTTAGCCGAAATAAATCGCGTGCTGCATTGGAGGTCTTCAAAAGTCTTACGAGTTTCTGCCTCGCAGCTACCAGCGTCGGACGGAGGGACCGAGGGACGGATGGAGGGAGGGAGGGAGGGAGCGCGTCTCGCAGTCAGCGCGATTTGGCATTTGAATGGAAACGGGGTGTAAACTGGTGGAAGAAGCGCAGATTGGCCCCCGGACATGGCTCAGACAGCCCAGTCCACTCTCCATTCGGCCTGGCCTTCTCTGGCCTCTTCGCGCAGCCTGCTTCCTCTTCGCCGGCGTCCTTCTTGCTCATTTGGCGGCTAATGATGCCGATGCCGGAGCTGCCCCGACACTCCGACGGAGCGCGGCGAGGGGCGGGAGTGCGGGAGTGGCCCAGGTCTCGACCTCTCTCCAGCGAGAGCCCAACATATGCTAATATTTCCCCGCCGCAACTATGTTGGACTGCCTCCTAGGCATGCGGGACTTCTTGCGTCAGTGGATCTTGGGCATGGGACCGATCGGGCGATATGCTAATTCCGCCTCTAATCGACGTCGTATATGGAGCAAAGGGCTCGGGGTGCGAATTGTCAGTTGCATAACCTGCGAGCAGCTGTCGAAATGTCGCTCGAAACTCACTGGCGGCAGAGTTTGGTGAAGGGGACCGCGGCGTCTGTTAGCCCAAAGACCAGGAACTCGTCCGCTAGCCCAGAGACCAGGAGCTCGTCCGGTGGGCCGGCGTCCATCCGGGAGCTTCGACTGCCACCAGTCGAGGCAACCGGCCATTATGGGATCAACGCTATACTCGAATCAGAACTGATTTAATTATCAGGATGGGTGAAAACGATGCTCGCTCACTCCTGCTTAGGTTCTGATTAATGCATTTTTAATTGAAACAAATCAAAGACAACTGCTCACGACCCCACTCCACCGTCGCCGCCGCCGCCGCCGATCGACGATAATAAAATTTATCAACATCATCGTCATTAACGGCGTCCCCAACCGCAGCAGCAGCAGCGTCGTCGTCTCTGCGTCGTCATCGGAGTCATCATCATCCCCATCATCATCGTCTTCATCATTATCGTTGTAGTCCCAGTCACCGATGGCTTCGGTTTGAGGGCTCCAGTCAAACGGACGGACGGACAGACAGACAGACAGACAGACAGACAGTGAACTAGAGTCGACGGCTTCCTACTGCACTGCATTTGGATGAAGTTGTTATTGTTGTTGTTGGGCCTTTTATTATCGTCGCTTGTTGTTGTTGTTGTGGCTTAATCCTAAGTATTTATTTGCTTCGTCACACCATTCGATGGTTCTTCAAAACTTATGATTAGTTTGTGAGCAAACAAGTTGAGCCTCTTTCTTTCGACGAGGTGCCTCTTGGTGTGTTTTCTTCTCTTGTTGTTCTTGTCTTTAATGCCTCACCTTCCCCACACTCTCTCACCATCTCCCTCTCACCCTCACCCTTCGCCATCGTTTGCTTCTCATTCCATTGGCATTTCCTTGAGTGAAGCCAAGTGTCTGGTGGCATCTGAGCACTTCATCGCGAGATTTATTATAGCCAGTTCTTCAGTTGGTGATCATCGATGTTGTATTTGTTGTTATTGTTGTTGTTGATGTTATTGTTGTTGTTGTTGTGAGCACTATTGTTGTTACTAGGGCTGGTATTGTTGTTGTGAACATACATATGTATCTTTTAGGGTCTCGAACTCTTCTATTTCGCGTTTTGTTTCTGAAATGAAAATTAAGTCATCAAGCAGCATCTCGACGTCTGTCCGCGTGTCTCCTGAAGAACGCATGTTCGTCCCATGTCCATCGGCGACTTCACTTCACTCCATTCCATTCCAGTCCCGTCCACTCGGCCGTCGTTCGTTGGCAACGCAATCACATCCGAGGCTGGCGAGATAAGAATCTTTGAACGGTCTTCTTCTTCGTTCACGTCCAAGTCCACGTCTACCACTACTTCTGTAGCTGACGGAGATTTCAGCTCATCAGCTCGGATCGGATCGATGCCTGCCCATGAGTGTCTCGTCTACTTCTTCTTCTTCTACTACTACTTCATCTACGATTTGTTGTAGCAATCGTTGTGGCTGGGACGAGAACGTCTTCATATTGTAATGCTGAATGGTTCAAGTTGACACATGAGGGCCATAATCGTCATTGAGGAAGCCTACGCTGCCGCCTGCCATCGGTGACAGCGACACGTTGGACAGAACGGCGACAACGGGGAACACGGGACATCGACAAAAGCAGGTCCCACATCGGAGACACTTCGGTGGGAACAACATTCGCAGTGAGGATTGAATGATTTGATCCGCTTCGGAGTGTTTGATTGAATCTGCGCATGAAAATGAGGGCCACCATGTCAAGGGAGGAAGTTTGTGGGCCCTTTGGGGAGCGCAGATCATTCAGCATCCCACCGGTGGATCGATCGAGTTCTAAGGATTCAAACCAAGGGATTCCACTCCATAGATTGAATGCAGCATTGGGTCAAAATCGCACCCCACCGACGCCGGGGATTCGATGGAAACTCGGCTCAAGGCCTTCCGTCTCAGTGGATCGCTTGGGGTGGAGCAGCGAGCAGCAACCTTGATCGTGTCGGAGAAGAGCCGACGACACGCAGAGCGCAGAAGCAGCCGCCTCGGGCAGACGACGTCGTCCGGGCGGAAGAGGAGGCGAGCCGAGAGAGACTTGTCGAAAATCGTTCTGACGTTTGCTATAACCTAGAGTCATGTTCTTTAATGACATATTCCAGAGAGATGTAGGCATTTGTTGCTGTTGTGGCTCCTGTTGTTGCTGTAATTGGTTCGATCTCCGGAGCCACAAAGAAGGCGGAGACGTCGGTTGAAGTCTAGGCCAGGTTCGCCTGCCAGACGGACAGCGATTGAGACCGCACGAACTCCGGAGAGAACAGAGGGCGGACGGTGAGGACGGTCCAGTGCGGAAGTGGGTCCCAGATAGAAATATAGAGAGGTCTCGCCAGCCCCAAATCGAGGGTCTCCGAGCCGCGTGCATCTCGTGCAGACTCCGCGGGCACTTCATAAAAACGAGACGAGACCCGCGCCTTCGAACACCTTCGCGAGGGGCGCATAATGAATGATGTGATTTATTTCGTGTTTCGGCGCTTTGGCGCCACCGGCGGCCTCTTTCAAGTCTGGGTCCTTCTGTGTTCAATTCGGACGTGATGAGGGCAGCGGCAGCGGCAGCGGCGCAGCAACAACGTCGGCCGGAGGATCGCTTCGGGTTTGGGTTCTCGAAATTCGTGGAGTCTCGAGGGCTGTCGGCGGCCTCTGCTCACACCTCGAGCGACGGACCGCGGTTGCGTGGTTGCGACGCCGCAACTGGGACTCGGCGGCGGCCGAAGGACGAAGGAATTCACGGAACTGCGGCGCGGCGTGTCACGCCTAATTGATTGTTTGCAAATACGGCAACGCCGCGCGAATCCGCCGCTCGCGGACAGGCGTAGCGAAAGGATTTCCTCCTGAAGTTCGGGACATTTTGCGAAACTCGGCGGAGACGGCTCAGATTAAAACAACTCGCAACTCGCGGCCCCGAAAACAAACTCGCAGCGTGGGCCCAGTCGACCCTCGGCCATTCTACATGCATTCGTATCTGTCCCGCTCGGCGTTAATGACATTATTCAAATAAACACCTTCGCCTCGGTTGAGTTGGGCTCCCTGCCTGCCACCAGGAGATCGCGCCGTGCACCGACCCCGCACCGACCGCCGTCCATCGCCGACGTCGGGAATCAAAGGATGCGGTACCTGCTAACAGCTAACAAGCGCCCCGCTGCGCCGGCCATTGTTCCCTGATTTGTTAATGACCCGATTGCTCTAATTTCGTTATTGTTTCCTCGCTGCCCCGCTGCTCGTCCTCCTTCCACGTTTCCACCGTCTTCGTCTGATCCTCGGCAGTGCCGCGAACGGATTGATCGCCGACGACGCCGCCTCGGCTTCAGGCCCGAGTTCGGACTCGGATCATCCGTTCGATTTGTCCGAGTGATAAATGACCAAAGATCGGTTGCTGCAGCAGCACTCGAAACAACAATAAATAAAGCAGACAAGGGCCGAAAGTTAGCGCCAGGATTAAAACTCATTTGTTTTGTATTCGATCCTAATTTGTCCTGTTCACTGGCGATTCCGCCCGATTCCGGCCGATTTGCGAACTCGGTCGGCAGGGTCAAAGGGAGAGGAAACTCTCATGGTATTCCATCATTAGCCTCCGTACTTCCAGGGCATCGAGAGGAGCGGGTCGCTCCTTCGGCGGGGAGGGCGACCGAGGGACGGACGTTTGACTCTTGAGGTCCATGGGAGCAATTGAAGGATGGATTCGCAACGAGGGAATCGAATTGTGGTAATTTCTTTAAATAAAACTGGAAGTACGGATAGTGATCTATTGATATGAGGTTCATTTATGCATTCGTGAACATGGCCGAGGGATCTCGCTTCAGATGAAGAGAACTATGCCAAAGAGTGAGACACGAATGATGGTTTTGGTGGGGCCCGCCGAGAGTCGATTCGACCACCCCACCCCGGATCGAATCGCGCTCGAACATTAGAAAGCGGAAATGATCAGATCGAACGGAGAGGCGTTTGTTTTGCATGCGACCGCTTTTTGTGTTTTTTCCGATCTGCTTCCGCAGGAGGAAAAAACTTCGACTTGTGGAGCTTCCAGCGGAACCCGATTTGATTGACGTTCCAAACACACAATAATTACGAACTTCCCAGCGACAACAACAACAACAACCATCACTATCATAGCGATCACAACAATAACAAAAATAACAATACCGACGACAATAACAACAACATCAACGACAACAGTCGGAGCAATCATATTTTCCCAATGAGCGCGTAAATCACCTTCGAATGTTGACACAATTTAAATATTTTCATTTCCCGCCCAATGTGTTAACCAGACAGTGTTTTACTGCCCTCATTGTTGTTGTTGTTATTGTTGTTCTTACTGCTTTTGTTGATGCTCCTATTGGAGTTGTGTTTGTTGTTGTCATGTTTCCTAACGTTTTTTTTATTGCCCAACTTTAATTAAAATGTTCAAACACTTAACGAGCTTTTGAGCAGACACCAACAATGCAACGATGACAAAGGCAACAATCACAATTACAATAACAACAACAACAACAACAAGAGGACGGGAGGCCTACCCTTCCGTCGAGCAACAATAGTGCACAGTGGAGCATATAACGAGGGCGGCCGACGGACGGACGGACCGGAGACGAGTCCGCAGGAGTAACTGTTAGACGTTTGGACCCACGGATGGCTGGGCGCAGGAGGGGTGGGGGTGTGGCAATGTGTTCCTGACCGAGTTGACAAAACTCACCAAATGGAAAATTAAGCGACGCCGCATCCAGTCAGCGAACAAGCCAGCGACAACATCATTTAAATCGAATTAAACCTGACAAAACCCCGAATTCGGGCTTCAGCCCATAGGTCGGATGGGGGCATCGGTGGCCAGGGGACGGAGGAAATCAAACATCCGTGCAACAAGTTAATTTTCCTCGTCTTCGAAAAAAAAACAAGCGAAGAGCATTTGAAAACGTCACAGAATGAGGCGGAAAACCAGGCGGAGCGAGAAGACCGTGAGTTGTGAAAATTCGGCACCCTCTTTTGGTCGTTGTCGTTGGTGGTGGTGGTGATGTTGTCATTGTTGTTGTTGCTGTTTAGGTAGCCTGCGGTTAATTTAAGGTGATAATTGCTTTTTAATGCGACACAACTAAATTTTTGGTAATGCGTTTTAAATTTATTGTTGTTGTCGATGTCGGTTGCCGCCACCACAAATAGAGGTGTCGCCGCTTCTCCGCCCCCACGCTCCCTTTCTAACACCAACGCCGGAAGTTTTGACGACACTCATGCGCAGTCATCAGTGAGAGCTGACAATTATTTTCAAATTTCTTCTGGCTTCTTTTTCTTTGGGTGTTTTTCTTCCTCCAACCTTCGGTCCTCCGCCCAACCACGACCTCATCCCAAAATCAGCCACCAAAACCTCGGATGAGCATCGAGGGGACACTTGTTGCCTCCAGGTCGCCCCGGCCAAGGATTCCGAGGGACGGGAGGCCACGCATGCAATCCCAACAATAACAATAACACGGTGTCGAACCATAAAAGGTCGCACTTAAAATAATCGCCTTCTAATGCACAACCAACGGCCATCGTAAGTAGGGAATTCGATCGGAGGAAAGGAGATGGTGAAAAGGGGACGGTTGAAAGGGGATGAAAGGAACGGGATGAAGGAAACAACTTGAAGGAAAGGAGATGAAGGATTTCTGTATATATCTTTCCATGGCGATGTATGGGAAATAAATGGAAAGCAATCCGAGTATTCGACCTGTGAAACGAAAGACTCAGGACACGAACTTGCCCTATTCGAATCCAACACTGGACCGGAAGGCATCGGCAGCACAAGCTCCTCTCACATTCCAGACATTTGGCCGATATCCGTGACGACGAGCTACGTGTGGCGATCCGGGGAACGCATCGAGTCCGGCCCCCTCGAGATCAGACGCAGTCGGCTCCAGAACCTCACAGGGCTTCGGAGAGAACGACGACTGCGACTACGGATCTAATTGGCGGCAGGAATCCGCTGGCGATTCGTTTGAGCCACGTCGCGATCGCCGGATGGACACGGCTTAGGAATGACACCGAGGCGTGCGCACAGCAATTCGAACGCGTCAAGCTCCATCTTCGTATCCAAAGGGCGAGGTGAGTTGGGGGGAAGCTAGAGAATGGACTCCATGTGGCGCTGATGCGGCAGCGATGTCGCGCTGCATCGTAAACGCGCACCTCCGCGCGAGGAACTCACTCGCCATTGATGAATGGGCGGAGGAGCAGCGCGAGATTAATGAATGAGTCCCGGTCCCCCCTGCCCCTTTACCACTCACGGAGCCAATTAAGTGCGAATCAATGAAGACGTTGCGTCGTCGCCTCACATGCGCTCGGACCCCGGACTCTGAACCCGTCCCGCTGGCCATCGCCGCAGCGGCTTAGAATGATTTATTCCACCGACGAGAGCCGACGCCGCCGGAGGTCCCCGGCCTGGTCTGTTCTGTACTGGCCCGGCCACAGCGCGGCTCTGCTCAAAGGCCGGACAACGCGGGGCGCCATCTGCGGACTCAGCGCGATTAGGGAGGCCCCACCGTGCCGCTCGACGTCGCCGGCCGCCGAGCGTCGACTTCATAAACGTCAACAGGATGCGCGAGATGAATTTACGACGTCCATCCGATGGATGGTCGATGGCGCGTCGATGGCAGGCGGGGAGCAGCGAGGTTCGGGAATGGAGAAACCACACCTTTGTCCACTTTCCTTCACACCTACATCACAGCTCTTCTCGCCAGGTGACAAATTGAAGCTTGGAGAAGGTCGAAAGGCCGTTGGACGCTTATTTGGGCTCCCCTCAAGTGGGAAAGCATCCCAAAAGAGCATTCAACCGTGGACCGAAGCCGCTCCAGGGAAGACTGGGTCCGGCTTTCGCTTTGCCGAGATTTGTTCGCCTGTAAAACCCTGTCTCTTGGTCTGGTTTATAGCTTCATTGGACTCTTATCGACAAAGGCAGTTGGAGTGGACGGTGGGGAGCGAAGAGTTGGAGGGATCTGCGGCGAATAAGGCGAGTGCAATAAAATGCAACTTTATTACGCGAATTTCCGCTCACGTTCTGCGTCCGTTTTCGTCCCCTCCTCAGTCTATGTGGTGAGCGACGGAGAAGGGAGACGGAGGAGGGAGAAACTTTTCTGCTAGCCACTCGGCCACTCGCTGCTGGGCGCCTGATAAATTGTCGCCGCAGGGTCTGCGGTGCAGCGCCTCTGACTTAGGTTGGGGTCTGGCTGGAGATTTCCATAGTAACCATAGGAGCAGGAGATCGGAAGCAGACGGCAGGAGCTCGGGGGCAGACGGCAACAGCTCGGTAGAGAGAGAGAGAGCGGTGGAGTGGACTTCGGTCAGGATTCATTAAGATTTAAGAGCTCTGTGCGCATCGTTAAGGCGTAGAGCGCGCACCCCAGGAAACCGACTGAGGCTGCAGCATTAGAAAGTGAACTGGACTCCAGTGGACCGGCCTGATTCGATCCGAGTTGAATTGAACCGGACCCAGGCGGCTGGATTCGCTTAGTAGAGCGTCCAGTGGATAACCGAGTGGCGATGCCGACATTAGCCACGTTTGAGAGACAGCAACGAGATCGTCGGCAGCCGGAGTTGATGGAAATGGGATCTAATCACTGTCAGCTACCGTTCATAGCGATGGCCCCCGATTGTCCGCAACGGTGGTGGGAAGACAGACGCAGGCAAATAGATGTATTATACTTATATACTTATCCCTCTGATTAGATTCATATTCGTGTCTCCTCGGACTGAAAACTAAGCTGAGCTTCGATCGGTTTCGACCACAAACTCTCGTAGTTTAAACAACGAAGGGAAGGTCTTAGGAGTCTAATGGTAGAGAGAGGATCTTGTTTGCAATTGACATTGGATTTCGATATACTAGAGACAAAATTAAGTTACTGTGAGTTGGTATTGGGGCATAATATCTCGTGGCATATTTTAAGGAATATCCTAAATGGGGTGAACCGTAGTAGAATTTTCATAAATTCATGAACTCATTCATTACTCTGTTGCATGTTCAGCCATTGCTTCATCGGTCGATTGGCTGGGTCGATGAAGCCATTAAAACCGCATTACGAGGTGTTAAATTAAAATTTTACTTCATCGATCAAAGCAGAAATTAAATCCAAACTTTATTTCCAACAAAATAACGAGTCGGTAGCAACAATCACATCAACAATAAGCCATGAGCAACAACAATGCCTCCTGAAATGAAGCGGAACCTGAGTCGATAAGGTGAGGGGCGAGGGGCGAGGGGCGGAGGACGTCGTGGTCACCACCGGCCGCCAAGCGTCGGTCGGGCGCCCGTTTCATTTGTCATTTTCCATCTCTCTGACATTCCGTTGCGTCCCAACCCATTCGTTCCGTTTTCCTTTCGTTCCGAAGGCAGCGCGACCGCGATTCGACGCGCTCGTGGACGTCGTCTCCGTGGTCCGAGTTGGGGCTTCGACTCCTAATGTTGTTGTTGTTGGCAGTCGCAGTTGACCCAGTCCAGACGTCCTCGAGCTTCATCCAGCCGTCGCCCTCGCCCCCCACCCCCATTCAGCCGACCTGGCTCCACCTGCTCCACGAATCGTCGCTCATTAAAATGTAATTTGAGCGGGTCGTTTTTCTGGCCGGAGTAGTTGTTGTTGTTGGTGATGGTGTTGTTGTTGTTGTTGTGCTGTGGTCTCTTTATTGACCGGGCTCCCACCAGCCTCGCTCATTCACTTGATTCGTGCCCTCCGAACTCCCTTCGCCGGCCACGATCCGGCAGCGGTTTCGACCCGACTCGACCTCGTCACTCACCGGGTCGATTGATTTATTTTCGCTTTCTTCGCTGCCCCGGGCCGTCGGGACCCCTCCGTGGCCGCCCCTCTCACCACTGGTCCGCCCCCTTCCTCCACGGGCCAGTCCGCCCCCAATTCCATCTTTTCTCGATTTCATCCGTCTTCGCGAGGCGCCCCGATCCCTTCGTCTGTCCCGCTGTCTGTCCCGCTGTCTGTCCCGCTGTCTGTCCCGCTGTCTGTCCCTCCGTTTGTCCCGCTGTCCGCCCCCGCTTCACCGTCCGTTCGGCCTTCATTTCGCTCGCCCATCGTCAGCCAACCGCCCCGCATCGACCGTTCCCTGAACGTCCGCTGTCCATTCATTAATCTTTCCACCAATACCTCTGCCTGTCTGTCCATTCGTCTATTCGTCTGTCCATTCGTATATTCGTTGTCCATTCGTCTGTCTGTCCGTTGGACTGCGATAATTAATCCGTGCGTCTGTCCGCCCACCTCCCCCGCCAGACACTTGTCCTGAGCACCCTCGGCCATTTCGCTTCCGACGTCCTCGGGGTTGTTCTCTTTGCTCGTTTCGCCCTCGCCCTCTCTCTCCCCTCGTTTTCGGCGGTTGCGTTCGTGATTCGTGGTTTACTCATAATTGTTGTTTTTGTTTTCCTTTTTGTCGCTCACAAATTTTCCATTTGTTTAGGAATGATTTCCTTCCTTCGTCCATCACCCCGTCGGAGTGAGATTCGTTCGGGGTCGGCCAATTAATCGGCCGGGAGCGGAGGAAATCGATTTGGCTACCGAAAGTGGGCGCTCGCTAATGACCGTCGTCGTCTTCGTTCTCTCGAGGACTCACCGTCGTTCTCTCGAGGACTCGTCGTCTTCTTGGAGGACGGGAGCCTGGTTGGGACGACAACAGAAGTCTTGACGGATGCCGCAGTTCGAGCCATGTTTAGTCTCAGACTCCAAGTGCTCCCAGACACCTCCACCCGGTCTACTAAGGGTCTTTGTCGTATTTATTCACCTTGTTCTTGCTTTAACTTCTCGACTTCTCAATGTTGTTGCTTCGACTTCTCTCAATGTTGTTGCTTTAACAACTCAATGCTGTTGTTTTTCTTATTGCTGCTGGTGTTCGAGTCATTGTTGTACAACAATTTAATAACTGATACAAATAGTTTGTGTCATGTTGAAATGAGTGCGTGTTTGTGTTGTGTCGTTGTTCATGCATTCATTCATACATTCATCCATTTATTTATTTATTTACATTGTTGCTGTTGGCTCTAATCGTCGCTGTTTTGACTGATGTTGTAGTAGTTGCTGATGTGTTCGTTGTTGTTGATATGATCGTTGTTGTTGTGTTTGAGATTTTCTTTCTACTTGTTCATGTCGCTATTGTTTTTTTTGTTGCTGCCATTATGGCCAACAGTGTCGTTCAGGTACGGAAGAGATTTTGACCGGTTTTCGGATCCGGAAGACAGCTTTTGGCCAGAGTCTTGTTCGACTCCTTCAGAACCAGATCCACGTCCAACTTCCTGTCGTCCGCTCCTGTTCCCGATCCCGGTCCCGATCCGCCAACTGCCGCCCGGCTCGCTTTCCAGACCACAACTGCGCAGCCGATGGCGACGCCGGCCGCCATTTTTCCGCTCCTTTCGCCTTGCTTGCGTTCGCTCTCGCGCTGCTGCTGATGTTGTTGTTGCTGTTGTCGCCGTGCGCATCGCGTTGTCGCGTTGGAAAGTGGGCGTGTTCAGCGCATGTCGCTTGTCGCGCGATTCGGCCGACGCAAACCGGTTCGTGTCCGCCTGGAAGCGACTGGAAGGAGTTCCAGGCGGGAGGCGGGAGTCGTCGAGTGGCCTCCCATTTGTCGTTGCTCGGTTGTTGTTTTTGTTCTTGCTGTTTTTTATTTTTCTTGTTGTTATTATTGTTGGTTTTCTTGTTGTTATTCTTGTTGTTCTTCTTGCTGTTCTTCTTGATGTTCTTCTTGTTCTTGTGATTGCTGCTCGCTGGCATTTGGCGCCTTTTTCGCCATTTCGCAGGAGATCCACCAGAGCCTCCGACACCTGCCTGCAGATGGCGCCATGGCGTTGGTTTCTGTTTTTGAGCATCCTCGGAGCCGATGGAGGACTCAAAGCGAATGAAGCTTAAGATCCCATAGTCCTAGAATGATATCAGAAGAATCCTTCCTATATTCCACCACTTGAAACAACTCCTTCGACTGCTCCACTCGCTTTTTCCCCGATTCGATTGAGCTCGCTTCATGTCTGCACCCAGTGAATTTCTTTAGTCAAGTGTCCGTGGCAACTGTTGGTTGTCTGGGGAGGAAGGTGGGTTGCGTTGCAGCCACTTGGAAGCCTGCCTCAGCCACCCTCGTCCAGACGACATCGGTTACGGACAGACTCTGGAAGAATCTCCCGAACCCACAGGAGCTGCCTCGGGCCTCGTTTGCAGCGCTCTCCTGGTTCACTCTCCCTGCAGAGGACGACAGCAGAAACGCCGACAGCGACAGAACTGAAATCGATTGCAGGACTCTTGACACTCGCGCCTCACCTCGGGCCCTCCGACCCGGTCCGAGGGACTCGTTGCATTCGATGGCAGGCGCGTGGAGATGTCAAAAAATGCACGATTGTCACTTCGCTGCCTCCTCCTCCTCTACCACCCTCGACCTCCCCCTCGACCCACCTGCACCACGGAGCTTCGTCAGCCTCTTGACAGCTGCTGTCAGAGCGAAAACAAGTTTCGCTTCCAGGCATCAGCAGCAGCAGCAGAAGCACAAACAACAACAACAGCAGGAGCAACAGCAACAAAGGCGACCACAAAGCAACAGCAACAACAAATTGGGAGCGACAGAGACAAGTGCGTTGTAAACTCCGCCTCGGCCGGAGAGGGACCAAAGCGTGAAAGCCACAACAACAATAAAAACAGCACCAACAACATCAACGAAACAGGGCGCACCAACAACAACGAAACCGGGCGCACCAACAACAACAATGGAGCGAGAATCGAACATCACAACAACACCGCGAGCGGGAGAGAGCAACTGCAGCAAAAAGTCCATTCATGAAAATCTGATAAGAACGAGAGCACGTCGAACGTTGAGTGAACGACGAGAGAGCAGGACGGCTGTCGACTAGCTCGCGTACCCTTCTCTTTCTCGCGCACACCGAGGCGACAGCACGTGAACCGGTTGCCCGGCGCGCTCACGGCCACCGACCAATCACAGGCCGCGATGCTGCAGCTGTGCTGCTCTGACGTCGGAGCGCAGGTCGCCGCAGAGAGCGCCACGCCTCCCGACGAGATACTGCGCACACCGCACTCTCGCGCGCTCTCGCTCTCTCTCTCTCGCTCGAACCTCATTCGTCTTCGTCGCACTCACACGAACCACCACAGCACCGAAAGTCGCGCGGCTGGAAACTGGTTTCTCGGCGCAGTCGCCGTCTCGCTCGCACTCGTGGACGCGGCCGCATCTGGCATCCCTTTCGCGCGAGCGACAACCACAGGCGACACGAGCGGCCGTCGTGTCGCTGCAGCGCCGTCGCCGGCCGTGGCTCGAGCGACGAGCAGCAAACGATCACATAATCACCTCGTACCTAGTCGTTCACGCACTTTGTTCGTGGTTGGTCGCGCCGACGTTCGTTTTCCCGCTTTGTTGTTGCTGCCGCTAGCACTGCGCTCGCCGCCGTCGTCGTCCAACCGTTCGTGCGCCCATTCTCGTTCGCCGGCCGTCCGATCCCGCTCGCCGTTCATCGTTCGCTCGTTTGGCGCTCGCCCGCCCGTCAGCGAAAAATTCCGAGTGTCCGCGATCCGAGCCGAGAGTCGCCGCCAGGACCCAGGCGCCCGCTTCCAGAGTCCTCCGAGGCCCCGTGCGTTGGAGGCCAGCCGACGTCGTTATTGTGTCCGTTGCCGTTGCCGCGCCGCCAAGTGGCGAGAAACAGTGGAGCCCGAGCGCCCAGACGCGAGACTCTGAGTCGTCGATCGAGCCGGAGTTGACGCGACTCCAGATTCGTCCGGACCTGTCCCTGCAGACACGCCGCCAGGGTCGCCCCAAGTTCGCGCACCCCTGTGTTGGAGTTCCAAAAAAAGAAAAACACAAAAAAAAGAAATAATTACAAAAAAAACAAGTCGAATCTAAAGAAAATAATTAAAAAGAAACAAGTCAAATCCAAACAAATTGCTTCGAAACAAATTGAAATCGAAGCGAATCGAATTGAATTGAAACAAAAGTGCATTTGCAATCAGTGCGATCATTAGTGTGCGTGTGTTGGTGAAGAGTGTTCGAGTTACCGTTACGCACAGTAGTTCATGCCCAGGCAGAAGGGAGCATCGAGTGCTACGTAGGAGAGTAGAAGAGTAGAGGATTAGAAGCAGTCGAAGTCATCACCGTCAGTTGCCAAGTGCCCCAAGTGTCCAGCTCTGCCCCTCCGGCCGCCTGCCTGAGCCTGCCTTCCATTCCATCCGTTCCATTCGCCTGTGTTCGTTCCTCCCGTCGCCGCGTTCGCCAAACAGCCGCCAAAATTCTAGATAAAGTGGCCTCATTAGGCGCCAACACGCTTAACTTCACCGACCTCGGGAGCCCCTACGAGGGGCCTCCCAGCACCCCACAGTCCGGCATGGATGCCCCCGACGCCCCGCACACCCCCAAGTACATGGACGGCGGCACGACCTCCACCACACCGGGCGTCAACATACCCGGCAAGTCCGCCTTCGTGGAGCTCCAGCAACACGCCGCTGCAGGGTGAGTTTCGCCTTCTCCCGACCACTCGACGAGGGTCCTGGTGGGATCCAAAGGATTAGAATCCCATCGACTCATTTACTGTAGTCTCATCAATCGATTCTTTAAGTGTGAATTTTCATTTCAAACCAACCGAAATTAGAATTCACCCCATTCATTGGATTGGGGATCATTTTATCAACGCGAATGAATACCAAATGCTGTATTGAACCCGTCTTGACCTGTTTCGTCAGCTCCTGGCTGCAGCTGAATGACCAATGAGCATCATATAACGCCTCATTACGAATAATTACAACCTTCGGTGGAATGATAATAGAGCGAACGGACCCCAGATGATTGCTTTCTCCGACTCGATTTTTCTATTGGACCACTCGTTGCATAAGAATATTTCCGCAAAGACAGATCGTCAGAACGATAGACAAACCGACAGACAGACACATCGAACGATTGACGGATCGCAAACAATGGTGACTTCGATCGATCCACGATTTGAAATTGAAATGAAATGCTTTTGTTTTAATTGCACTGATCTGCATTAATCAGTGATCGCTCGGTTCTCGGCGATATCTTGCGATATATGTAATTATGGGTTCAGAAAGGTTTCGCAAGGCATTCGATACGCAGCCTTGGGCAATCGAGGGTTCAACTGCCGGCTCCATTGTGTCGCCAGCAAATGTCTGTCATTCATCTTTGAACTTCTCTTGATGGAAAAGGAGACAAGCAGTTTCTGATATAGAAAGATTTTTGGACGGATTTTAGGACGAAGAATATGAAATTCCTATTGCTTTTCTCTACATATAACAACGAGAACTCCTTCAAGTCCGCTCTCAAGCACCCGACTTCGCAGAGAATTCTTTAAGATTTAGATGTCTGTTAAGATTTAGAAGTGATTAGACATTGAACCGGTTTGCGATTTTAGATGATTTTCGGGGTCAGGAACCCTCCCGGCGGAATCCACCTGCAGCATTTGCTCATGGGGCTGTCGGTAGGAGGTCGGCAGAATGTGATGGATTTTGTCTCCCGCGAACTTGACTGTGGGACTCGGACAGACGCAAACTGCAATTACTGAGATCTGGTGACCGATACGAGGAGCCTCCCGCCCCGCCGCGCCTTCGGAGCTGTTCCAATTCGAGTTCGAACCGTAAAAGCTGTCACGTCAGGCGCGGAGCGAATTAAACGCAGCTCCGGCAGATTACGGCCTGAAAAAATGGCGACAAAATGAGCTGCGATCCGCAGACACGAAACACATCCATCTCGGCGCACATGCGATCCAGGTGTGGTGAGGGAGGGGTGGGGGGCGTCATTTTGCGTCCATTGTTCGCGATTTCAGCCGCTTCATGGCGAAGACCTTCTGAAAATGGCGACGACAAACGCCAGCTTATCGGCGCGGCCAGATCGGACAAAAGCAAAAGTTAATTTTTACTGTCGGATATAAAAACAATAACAAATCCAACAACTTCCATTCACACAGACAAACACACACACCTACAAATCCACAATCGCATCAACGACGTGGAAATGTCACAGAACACAACGAAGTCGAGAGTTGGCAACGCCGCTTGGTTTGGTTTTCGCGAGCTTATCGCTTGCGATCGGCCGGCAGAGAACACTGAACACACCCATATGGACGAAAAAAAAGTCGAAAAAGCGAGTGCGAAGAACGCGGAAGTCGAGTGGAAGTGAAAAAAGCATAATAATAGAAAAGCTGTAAAGACGGGAGTTTATGAGGTAAACCCATTTGATTTCCTTCGTCCTCGGTGGTGTTTGCGTTTGGCGTGTGCGGAGACGGCCGAACGCCAGGACACCCAGTGCCGCCCACCCACTCCTTGCCACGCCCCTCGCCCCACCCCAGGTCGTGGCACCATCTCGCGGCCGGAAGTCATGAGCATTTGTTATAAATTCATTTAACCTCCCCATCCTCGGCTCCATCCCCACCCGGCCATCGCCGTCACATGCGGGTCGGTCGAGATTTGCGTCCGACCGCCCGCCCGCGCTATATAGCGACTATATAGTGTTTGGCGCGACGTCGTAATTTGATAAATTAACGTCGTCCCTCGCGGGCGGAAAGTATTCAATTACTTTCATATTTCACGCTGATTAATGGCTGAGAACCGCTGGCCGGCGACGAGGGCGACCGATCCAGGCCGAATCGGGTCGGGATGGAGCCGAGCCGAGCCTTGATGGCGACTCCCGTACTGGGTTCCACTCTCTGACCAACATCATCTTCAGAATCTTCTACCATTGGACTAAATTCGCCTTCCAACTGCTGGCAGTGGAACCTTTCTCTCAGGGACTTGGAAACAACTGTCGATTGGGGTTGTCCATCAAATAGGTCGCCGGATCCAGTGAATCGAGTAGAGCGACATCCCTTGGGAACCCCACCGAGGACCCACTTTTCCCACTGTTCCCAACGGATGGCAGAAGTGTTTTCTGTTCGCTCCAGCGGACACTTGCGGTGTTCGTGCGCGGTTGATCGAGTGTGTGTGCGTCGCCGCTTCCGTTTCCGTGTCGAGCTGTGTTCGTTCTCTGTCTCCGCGGCCGGCCGCTTCTGCAGCCACGGCCGAGTCCGGCCCACAAGGTGTTCCTGTGAAGGGGGCGCGGCGGCACAGCCCACCGAGAGCCGAGAACGGATATCGGGCGACCACTGGCTCAGGTCGCAGGCCCTCGACATGCGGGGCTTTTCCGCGGTTCCTTTTCCTCCACTCTAAACGCTGCCGCCGCCGCGAGTTCGGAATGAAAATAAAAATCGACAACTAATGTGGGAACATTTTAATGGAGCCTCAAGTGCGCCGCGGGGGCGGGGCCGAGGACCGGGCTCGTGGCCCGGGTCCGGCGGGAGGTGTTAAGATAATATTTACGCTCGTCGCATTTCTCAGGTGCCCGGGGAACGAATTGTTTCGTGTCTGCGTTTTATTGATTGTTTTCCCTCTATGTTTTTACTTCACTTCGAATTTATTCGTGGTTTCATTGCTGCTTCGACGAGCTGTTGTTGTTGTTATTGTTATTGTTGTTGTTGTTGTAGTCGTTGTTGTCTCCACAGCTGCCTTCAGTGGTTGTTGTGGTTGTGATTCCCACCTCGCCTCACCACGCCATGCATTCGAAATGGAAATTCGCCTCTGTCGCTCGGTTACTCTTTGCTGGCAGATGCCTTTTTTATTCTTTTATATACCTACTATTATTTGGCTAATTTGTTGTTGTTGCTGTTCTCTGCGGCTCCGCGACTCTTTCGTCATGTTTATTTCGAGCCCACTCCACTCGACGTCGCTGGAAATAAACATCTCCTCTCACGCGACCATGTTTTCCTCCAATGGGTTTTCTCTCGCTCGTGCAGCGTTCTTTTCGCCGCTGTTGTATTGTTGTATTGAAACTTGTATTGTCGCTTGTATTGTTGTCTTAGTTGTTGTTGCTGTTGTTGTTGTTGTTGCCGCAACAGAGTTGCCAACATCCTGCCTTCCCTCCGGGCATCGAGCACGATCCACAGCTCGTCCGCTGGCTCCGCATCTGAGCGTCTCTTGCGACATGCTCACCTGCAGCTTCAGCTTCAGCTCCCTCTCACTCTCTGTTTATTTTATTATCTATTCAATGTTTTTTCTTTCTCTTTGCAGATACGGCGGCATTCGCGGCGGCTACCAGCACTTCGGTCCCCAGGGCGGCCAGGACTCGGGCTTCCCCAGTCCGCGCAGCGCCCTCGGCTACCCGTTCCCGCCCATGCACCAGAACTCGTATTCAGGATACCATTTGGGCAGCTACGCGCCGCCCTGCTCGAGTCCACCGAAAGATGGTGAGTACCTTGGTGAGTTACCTTCTCTCTCTCTCTCTTCCCTCAGGCCCCATCGACCACGCCCCCCTTCCCTCATCGCCATCACCAAAAGCGACCAAAATTGCGATAAAAGGTCCTCGAACAGGAGCCACTCGAAAATGTCAAAGTTATCGAGATCACAAACAACAACAACAAACATTGACACACCAAATGACCAATTGACCTTTATCGAGTTCTTTTGTTGTTGCTATTGTTCCCTTTGTTGTTGTTATTGTTCCCACTCCTGTGACACTAACAAGTTATCAATGGAATGAAATCTATCTGACCACGGCTGCTGTTTGTGTGGTGTATTGTTGTGATGGTGGTTGTTGTTATTGTTGTTGTTGCCCTTTGGACTCAACCCAAGCGACGGGAGCTCGCTGCCATTATTTTGTTGTGGTAGATGATGTTTTTGATTAAGATTTTATCACCCGCCTGAGTTTTTTTCTTACTGGAGGACATTTTGAATGCGTGTCTCACAGCAGGAGGCCATGTTGACAATGTTGGTGTGGCTTTTGTTGTTGTTGTTATTGTGACTCTTATCAATAATGGCCACCAAATGCCGAACATGGCTGAAACAAATCGGGGGGAAAACTAGTGCGACCTCTAAAAGGCAATAACAATAAGGGCCAAGAGAGACGCGAACGTCTTCCTTTCCATCATCTTCTCTCATTTCTCGTCGTTCATCAGATCCATCTCATTCATCCACGTCTACTTCAGCTCCATCGTGATCCACATCGCCACAGTGCGATCCATCTGCATCCACTTCGTCATCGGCATCGTCGTCGGCACCACCTCCACCACTGCCGTCATCACCAACTCCATCATCTCGATTTCGATCCATTCAGCGCCGTCGTGTCCGACTTCACTTTGAAGATCACTCGATTGAAGTTGGCTGCGATTGTCTGACTGTTGCCAAATTCACACTTTTATTGCACTCGACGACAACAACGTCGTGTCCTCTCGTCGTGTCTCGACTGCCCTCCTCACCACCCTCTATCGCCACAACTATTTCAGTATAGATCATCGACTTCATGGTGTTTCCTCCTACGATGGTGCAAAGTCTGCTGCTTTCACAATTGAGTCTGATCTGATCCATCGATCGATCTTCACCATGATATGACAACGATGGGTTCACCCTTCGTCCTTTGACATCGTCCCCTTTATCGAGTCTTTCTTACTCTCGATTCCTTATAAGAGGATGGAATCTCCTCTTCCTTTGAGCCGCCATTTCCTCCTCCAAGCCATCTCCGTTTCCGTCGACTATCCTGTCAGCTCTATGTCTATCTATCTGTCCGTCCCTCTGACCTTCCGTCTTGCTCTTTCAGGGCTCCCCTCGTCCCCTCGCCGTGCGCCCCTGACGTTGGGGGCGCCCTCGAGTAGAAAGATTTTTCATTGCGATTTCGATTTCGTTGATCGGTTGATCTTCGTCGACATAATTGCGCGCTTGACTGTGACAGTCTTTGTTTTTGTCTTTGTTGTTGTTGTTGTTATTGTGTTTGACATTTAGATGTTGTTGTAGTTTTGTTTTTTCATTTTCAAGTTGTTTGTTGTTGCTGTCTTTCCGCCATGCTTGAGTGCTTGTGATCGAATTGTGAAAAAAAGCTTTTGTAATGTTTTGTTTTAGTTGTTATTGTTTTTCAGTTTTTTGTTGTTATTGTTTTTAAGTTTTTTGTTGTTATTGTTTTGGATTCGTTGTTTTTGTTGTTGTTGTTACTCTTGCCATTATTGTTGTTGTTCTCGCGATACGCCAACGCCAACGATGCGCTCTGACAATTGAAAAACGATTAACCTTGATGCGACCTGACGTCACTTTGGCAACAAAACACAACTACAACAACCATTATAACAACAAATAAATTACAACCGTCAAAACGTCGGTGGCGCGGATTCCAATGCGAAACCGACCGTAAATCAAGAGGAAGACGTCGACGTCTCTCGCGACGGCGATCGGAAGTCGACAGCCGGGGATCCGGAGCCGAGCCGAGCCGCTCGTCAAGTGAAGGCCAACAATTGTGATTGGAAGCCTTGTGGCGCCGGGTGGTGGGTTCCGAACCTCATCGGGGTTCCTCCTCAGACCCGTGGGATCCGAGATGATCTAAAGTAATTCGAGATAATGCGATGTGATCTGAGGTGATCCTTGAGTTCATGACTACTTCACACATACCAACTTCCCTATTGCCCCATTCCCATTTTTCCCCCGATGCTGTGCGAAAGCCATTTATCAGGGACCAATTAAAACTTCCAACTCACTCCACGCCCCAACCCTCCGACCTCCTGAACCCTCCCTCCCCCTCGTCCCAATGTCATTAGTTCGTCATTAGTTTTCGCAACCGATGTGAGAAATCGCCGACATTACTTTGCCGCCACTTCCGACGTTCTGTTCCGTTCAGTTCCCCCAACCACTTAAGAGACCCGTCGTCCCCTTCACCCCCACAATCGCCCCTCATTCGACCTCCTACACTCCCACGTGTTTGGACCCCGCGCTCTCTCCTCCTCCCCCGGGCCACGTTCACACGTGCGACGCTCTGCAATTAAAATTTATTTATGACTGTCAATAAGTTTCATGAATGGGCTCCGCACACACCACACCACACACACCGGCGGCGTTGCCAGATCTGCGGTCGAAGTCCCGCCGAGTTCGATGCGACGGCCCACGCGGCGGGCGTCTTTCAGCAGGCAATAAAATTAAGTCAACTGAAAGACGATCCGCCGTGGTGCGCGCACTTTGTGGCCAATCGAGCGTGTTGCCAACTACCGAAATTCCGCCGGCCAAGTGCCGGGGCCAGTGTTGCCAACGCCGGGTGCAGGTCTGATGAATGGTCCCTGCGCTATAACTAAATATAATCGCCGTAATTAGACTTGCGTTCGCCGTAATTAATTATGTCGCTCTCGCTCCCTCTCGTTAGCCGTGAATTCGCCGTGAGTTCGCTGATGGATGCGTTGTTTTTGTTGTTATTGTTGTTGCAACGTTGTTGCAGCCTGTCTATTGTCGTTGTGGAATACTTCATACACGCACACACACACACAAGTCCATGGCAATGGGTGTTGTTTGTATAATTACAGCAACAACAATTAAAACGGCGCCGCTTTCAGCCGGCATCGAATCGATTTGCCAAGTGTTGTTTTTTTTTTCGAGTGCCGCATATATTTTGTGGGTGCTTTGAACTCTCACTAATTGTTGTAATTATTTTCTACAACGACAACAACAATCAGAGTAACAAAACGTCATATCGACCACCACCAACAACTGCAACAACAACAACACGACATCAACTCTCGGAAATCGATAGCCGGCGAAATGAATTTTGCTCCTGTCTGTCTGTCTCTTTGGTCCTAGATCTACCTCCCTTTTCGGTCCTATCTGTCTGTAGTTTTCGGTCCTGTCTCTTTGGACTTTGGGATCCCACTGTGGAATCTTTACTTTTACTATATCTATCCCTAGATTGGGGTTCTCGGGGCGTGACTCACCCTGCATCTCGAGTGGGCCCTTGGCACGTGGATGACGTGACCTATACCAAGAACCAGAACCTTCCACTGGGCTTCGACACAGGTGGAAAGTTCTGGGAAGCATCGACTCAATTGACATTCGTCTGACGGAATGTCAGCCCGTGCTGGGATCGCGTTGGCGTCGCTGGCGCTGGTGCTGTCGGCGGGGCGACAATTAAGATGCAACGACAACCATGTCGCATCCTGTCGCTCCGAAAGGCACCAATTGCTCCGGCGGAAATTTCTATTCTACTACACGGCGAGTAAGAAATGTAATAACGTCAGTTTTTATTGCATTTCAAGCACTCGCCCATAAATATTCATAATGCGAGCGGGAAGCCCCCGGACGGCTATAAAAGGTTAGCCTCGAACGACTTCTCCGGCCGACGGGGGCGATTGGAAGCTGATTGATTCGATCTGAAACTAATGTCTCTAACTTATGTGTTTGTATTTTTTCGTTTGCAGATTTTTCGATTTCCGACAAATGCGAGGACAACGGCCTGCGCGTGAACGGGAAGGGCAAGAAGATGCGCAAACCCCGCACCATCTACAGCTCGCTGCAGCTCCAGCAGCTGAACCGTCGGTTCCAGCGCACCCAATACCTGGCGCTGCCGGAGCGCGCCGAGTTGGCCGCGAGTCTCGGCCTCACGCAGACGCAAGTAAGTACACGATTATGATGATTATACTGAATCATTATTGATGTAGAGTAGATGGTCATGGTCAGGTGGATTTGCTCCATATTCGGCGTGAGTCTGGCTTATTTTAATTACTCCGCTTGGGTCTTCTTGGGCTTAGCAGATCCCAAGGGACCAGCAGACCAGACCAGATCTTGGCGTCTCAATAGCAGACCATCGAATTCCTTGGATCAACGGCGATCCTCGGGGACCCGCCACAAAAGGACAAAAGACGGTTCATCCTGCCCTCGGATGTCCATATCGAGGACATCGTCGTCGTCGTCTCCAGGCGAGTTCTGCGAAAGATTCCTCCCATGTGGAGCCTTCGTCCAATCGATTCGGCTCAGAAAAGCCGGCAATTGATTTTCCCGCCCTCGTTTTTGTTGGCCGACGTCGTCGTCGTCCGTCGCTGTCTCCGGCAGGAGCGAAAACAATTAAAACCCTGCCGCCTGGTCGATGTCCGTCCGTCTGTCCGTTCGCACCCAGTGAAGGCCAAGTCCGGCCCAAAGCGAAGCAAAATCTTTTTATTGCCCGCAAATATTTGCATAACATTAACTTTCTCCCGACGCAACAACAACAATAACGTCTTCGGCGGCCCTCCGACCGTCCGTCCGAGGGTCCCTTCGAGCTGACCGACCGCACGTCGTCCCACCCACCGTCCGCCCAACCTCGCGTCCGTCCGGCCGTCGTTCAATAAACAACTTCCGGCGGCTGCTTAAGTCGGGAGGCGGTTTTAATGGGCTCGAAGCGTCTCCTGGCCTGGCCTAACTTGGCCTGCTGCTGGAGGTGGCGCTGCCGCTTGTTCTTCTTCCTTTTGTTGGCAGTAGGTGTAATAAATTGTAATACTCCCCCTTGTTGTTGTTCTTGTTGTTTTTGTTGTTGTAGTGTGGTCGTTGTTGGTTGTTGTCCGTTATTTTATTACTCAATTCCCAACAAGAACAACAAAAGCACGTGCATTTAAACAATTTACACCATCTCAGGAGCGAAAGAAAGAGTAAAAGTAGTAGTGGAAAAACGTAGTCGAAGAAGGGCGTTCGAAGGAAAACAATAACTCGATTTTATTCTCATTGTTGTTGTTGTTATCACCGTTGTTGTTATTGTTCTTTTCGTTGTTGTTGTTGTTGTTGTTGTTATTGTTACACCCTCGTAGTGCACTCGTAAATAACTTCCAAGCCAAGCACACCTCAACCCTTCCTTCCTTCTTTCGTTAGCTCGCGGGCATATCGGGGAACAACAGTGCTGCCAACTAGATCCCCCCGCAATAGCAAGATACGATAACAACAAAAACAACAAGAGTAACAACAACAACATGAGCAACAACAAATGAATCATTCCAACTGCCATCGGTGTCTCGTGTATCGTGTGGTTGTTGGTGGGTTTTGCTCGTTTTTCGTTTTAGATTCGCCTTGAATGCAAAACCAGCGCACGCCTTAAAAAAAGGGGTGTGGTTGGGTCCCATTCTCCCGTTCGTCTGTCCGTCCGACTTTCTGTCTGTCTGTCCGTCCGTTCGTCCAACTTTCTGTCTGTCTTTCTGTCCCCTGCTTGTTCATCCTCTGCGGGCGGTTGGCTGAAAGTAAACTTGAGTTTAGGCCACGATTGACAGCTGCCACTTTGAGACAACAACAATGTGGTTCAGACTGTCGTTAGCATTGGTTGTTGTTATTGTTTTTGTTATAGTTGTTGTTATAGTTTTTAATGTTGTTGTTATAGTTGTTGGTTTTGTTGTTATTGCTGTTGCACTTGGAACATTATTTAGCGCCTGCGGCTAACCTCGTTATTATGCAGGCATGCAAATATATTTCGCGCAAACGTTTCGGCCCGAATGCCGCCTGGTGGCACACTTTACAGGGTGCCCACAACGAGAGGATCGCACTCGCAATGGCCAACAGCAGCAACAACATCAACCACTGTATACCATCCCCCTCTGTTCTACTCCTCACTGCAGGGAGGGGGATCAGATCAAGTGGCCCCGACCCCTGCTGACCTGCCGCGCAAGATCTCCTCGAATCTGACTTTAATATCGACATTAACGGCAATTAAAAGCCAATCAATTGCGATCGTGTGGCGATCCTCCTTCGCAGCCACCGCAACCACCGACGTCGCCGCACCCTGCAACAAAGTCGTCGTCCGTTCGTTCGCTCGCCAGTTAACGAAAAGCAATCAACAGCTCCTCGGATCCATGAGCATCGAATGGAGGAGGGCGGAGCAGTTTGAGACAAGGTGAGGCGAAGAGAGGTGAAGGCGCAAAGAGGTGAAGGCGCAAATGAGCTGAAAGCGCAATGAGCTGAAAGAAAAGGAAAACCCGGAGCCGGAGAAAACCCAACCGAGCCCTCGTCCGATGCGATCGGGGTCCCCCAAGAACCAGACAACGACCTATGGAGAGGACGCAGACGGAACGCGAGGGACGGGAGCGAGCGAGCGCAATGACGACGAGACTCGACGCCCACGCTCGGAACTAGTTTCCGACCGCGACTAACGTCGACACACACACACACACTCTTGTGTTCGGTGAAGGAGGCGAGGGTCGGTCGACGAAGGAGAGAGAGAAGTCGAAGCTGGGGGGAGGAGGATGGGGCATGTGGCGGGAGGTGGTTTCGCAGTTGTGGCATAATTCAATTAGGAAGCCCCCGCCCACCATCAATAAATTTCAGCAACGAGCTTCACTGCGGCGATCATCGGGTCGCTGCTGCTTTCGTCGATGTTGTTGTTAGTGTTGTTGTTGGTGTTGTCATTGTTGTAGTGGTTCTTTTTGTAACCAATACTATTGTCGTTCTTACTGTTGTTGTCGTTGTTGTGGCTGTTGTGCATACATTCATGTGGATATGGATATCTAGCAAATGTTGCTCGAGTGCGAGCAGCTGTGACGTTGAATGTCTCCATCGAAGTTGCTCTTGTGGTTGATGTTGTTGTGGTTGGTGTTGTTGTCATTGTTGCTGTCTATCGTTATTGCTCACTGTTGTTGTTGGCTGTCGTTGTTGCTGCCTGTCGTTGTTTCTTCTATTGTCGTTGGGGTCTGGCGGCGAGCAGATTCTCCTACTGCTGTCCCCCAAGCGAAGCGCGGCCAATCGCATGTCAATCGCTCAGTCGGCAACAAATCAATCGATCAACGTCCTGGCCGTCGTCGTTGTCGTCGTTCGTGTGTCAGCTTCGTCGAGCTGTCGGTTGCCATTTTGTGGCTCATGTCGTTGTCATTGTTGCTGTTGCTTTTGATGTCGCAGTCAATGTTGTTGTCGATGTCGTAGTCAATATTGCTGTCGATGTCGCAGTCAATGTTGCTGTCGATGTGGTTGTCATTGTTGTTGCGGTTGTTTCGTTGGCTGAAACGTCGCACGTGCTGCCAGGATCCGATTCGGTTGGAGCAAGCCCTCAGGCAAGGTACTCTCTCTCTCTCGCTCTCTTGTGATCAATTGATCGCCTCTCGTCGTCTTTTGCGTGTCCACCCGACCGCCTGCGATCCACATGCAACGGGGTGCGCTTTCGTCATCTGTGAGCCGTGGGCAGTGGGGGTTGGAGGGATGGGGGGAAGGACGTGGAAATACTATTGAAATATTGCAAAAGGGAAGAGAGGAAAATATGGGGGGAATACTACAATAATAAAAACTCCGCTAATCTGCAAACAAAATCAAAGATAATGAAAACAATCGCGCAATCATGAAACCCAACCAACAAACACATCATAATAACAACAACAATTGCCACAATAAAAACAATCATACAATAACAACTACATTTGCGGCTGCAGCAAAAACTTGTTATCCACTGGGACAACAACAACAACTACAATAACTACAACAAAAACAGAAACAATAATAACAATAAAAGCAAACATCATGGTCATAACTTCAATTTGATTTTATAATAAGTATAAAAACCAACAATAGGTTTTTGTTATTGTTTTTGTACTTAGTTTTTTCTTTTATTGTTGTTGCTGTTACAAGTTGCAACACCATTGTTGATTTTTATTAGTAGTAGTCTTAGTCGCAGTTTCTGTTGTTGTTTTCTTTTCGTTTTGGCCATTGCGGCCTGCCTGCTGCTGCTGCATGTCACACTGACGAATTGTCGCACGGACGTGACATTAAAAAGGTTGTTCGCGTTGTTGGTTTTTGTGCTCTCGTTATCGCTGTTGATGTGGTTGTCGATGCTGTTGTTGCTGCTGCCGATTGGCGTTGTTGCCCTTGTTGCTGCCCTGGATCGAGGCAACACTTTGTTGCACGACGACGACGACGTCCGCTCTCATTTCGCGTCCTGCCTTCGTTCGGGCGGAGGCGGAGCGGACTCCACATCAGCGCCGTCATCTCTCCGATGATGTTGTCGACAACATCGACATCGATGCGGGTCCTCGAACGCCTCGGTATCGAGTCCAGCATCCAGCGTCCGGTCGTCGTCTCCGCTTTTGTGGCTCCGCATCCGGTGTTCGATGGTCGCGAAGCAATTGCAATTTCTCCTGCCCTGATTGCTGTTAGAAACATGCGGGAGTGTCGAAGAAGGCCCTCGACGACGAAGGGACTCGACTTCCTCCGTCACCCTGAGCTGCCCCCTCACTTCACCTCCTCCTTCTCCTCCTCCTCTGGTTGAATCTCTCTCGATCTCGTCGGCTGGTGGCGGGTGTCGCTCGGTGTCATCGTCATTAGTCACCAGCAGCATCGTTGATGGGACTTAATTCGTGGTTCCTGCTGCAGGCAGGGCCCGGGGCTTGGAGCGTCCGGCCCCCCCCCCTCCCGCCGACCCCCCTGAAATAGTCGTCGACGACTCTTCGCGATCGGCTGAAGTTTGACCCATAATTCCATTGACATTGCGACCGTCGTCTGTCCGTTGTGTGTGAGTGTCATTGTGTGCCATGAGTGTGTGTGTGTGTGTTTGATTCGAGGCTTAAGTAGCCGGAGCGATTATCGTCATCGTCGTCGTGGTTGGTATCGCGAGCCGTGATTGCGTTGTCGTTGATCAGGCTGATCATTTAAATGCGGTCAGCAAGTTTTCGTGCTCTCGTACTGGTTGTTGTTATTGTTGTTGTTGTTATACTAAATGATGATGTTGTTGTTGTTGTATCTCTCATTGCGTCCAGCCGTCGGCGAGGAACTTGCGAGCGTTCGCTTTATTTAAATCAAGTTGTGCCAGTTTTTCCACAATTAAATCCGAGTTCGAACAAAACCCCAACCATTCGTCCGTCCGTCCGTCCGTCCGACCGTCCGTTCGTCGTTCGTCTGGCCGCCTGGTTGCTCTGGTCGCGGTCGGAGTCCATGACCTTTGAGCCGTCGAGAGAGTCGCGGTGCGTTCTCGAAATTCCGCCCCGCCCCCCGCGCCGCTCAAGCGACTCAAGCGACTCCTTCGCAGGACGTTCCGCGCTCGATCTCGCCGTCGCCGAAGTTTTCGCGTTCGCTTCCCCGGCTCGTTCCGAGGGTGTGAACCGTGGGCGATGCGCGTCTGCATGCAAAACCTCGCGCGTCGCTCCCCGCCCGCCCCGTTGAAGCGCCGCGACGCAGAGGCGGCCGCGTCGATTTGGCAGTTCATCCGAGCATCAGACGTCAACCCAGGTCCCGGTCCAGCCGTCCGTTCGTTCGTTCGGTCGTCGCTGTTTCTGCGGAATTTCAGACTCGCGCGGTGCTGCCCACTTTTGTTCCTGCCGATCGATCGCGCGATCCTTCGCGGGGACTCGTAAAGCACGCCCCCAACGCGCCCCGCTGCCCGCGCCGAGATCCCGCGCAGCGATTGCGCGCTCGTAAACACGCTCGGTCGACTGGCCCCAAAGATCGGCCTGTTTGTTATTGTTCGTCTTCTTGTTGTTGTTCTTCTTGTTGTTGCTCTGGTCCTCTCCACCGCCGCCGTAAAGTTCACACGATCCTCCACACACACACACAAACACTCACGCACTCGCACGTCAGTCGGTCCGAGAGCTTAACCCTTAACAGACCGCGTTCCAGCGAAACCGAGGCGACTTCGTGGCTTTTGCGTCGACGTCCACGTTGTCGACGCCAACAACGACGACGACGACTGCGTGGCGTGCTGTAATTATTCAATTAGGATCACTTTCAACGCATTCAACGCAGATCCAGAGCGCATTCAGCGCGCCTCCCAGGGCAGAGCTCACTTTTATTTTTCAGTAGTTTCTCTAATTGATTGTTAATAAAGACCCATGGCACACTCGGCCACACTCCCCACGTCGTCGGCGGCTCGGTTCGCTTCTGTTTAATGGATATAATTTGCGCCTGGATCGGCTCGCGGCCTCGACTTGGGCCTGGTTTTGAGCCAGGCTCTGAGCCTGTGGTGGATGCGGTCCTAGGGCTCGTCGCTCAAGTGCTTGTTGTTCGAATGGAGCTGAGGACTATCTGGAGTTGGTCCAAGAGGGGGAATCTCAGGAGGATCCTCGAGTTCCTGATCGTGCTCGCGACTTTGGAATCCACTCTTGGTCCAGATACTCGCCGGCCACGACTCGTCGACTGCGTTCGAATATGATATCACGTCGGAGTTGACATAATTTGCAGCGTAATCTGATTTATTTCTCATCTCGTGAGCCCGCGCCTCCACGCCCGCCTGTCATCCGTCAACAACCACCCAACCCACTCCCCTCTTCCTCCCTCTCAGCCATTCATCAGCCTCTGCTGTGGTCGGAATCTGCTTCAGCGAGAACTGGAAACGCGATAAAATCGACTATGGAGGAAATTAAAAATGCAGCTTGCAACGGCGGACAACAACACGGAACAACTGCAATAAACAGCAACAACACGGAACAACTGCAACAAACAGCAACAACAATAGTGAGCAACAACGAGTAACTACAACAACAACCAATTGCAAGAACAACATCGAGGAAGAAACAAACAGCGAGCCAGGAACCGCTTCCACAGGGGAAAAGTTATTAAAAAGCGTTTTAAAATATAAATAAAATTAAGAATCTCGACAACGACCGGCGACAGCCCACTGAACGGGTTCAGCAACAGGAGCAGCAACAACAAGGGAAACAACAACAAGGGCAACAACAACAAGAGCAACAGCAAGGGAAAACATCAACAACAACAGGAGCAGAAACGCCGCGGGATGCAGGGTAAACACGGTCGCGGATGGAGTTCGTCGCAGCGACCAGCTTCCGATCGCATTCACGGCGCCGTGGATCATGCCCACAAGTAGTTATTGTTGTTGTCGTTGTTGTTGTTATCGTTGTCGTTGTTGTTGTTTTTGTCGTTGTCACACAAGGTCGCCGGTGGCCGGCTCTTGGGCGAGTTGTCAATGGGGCGGCATTTGGCCGATCGGTCGTTTCAACCACTACTCGATTTGGATCCATCCTCACCTTCTTCTCCTCCTCGTCCTCCGAATGTTTTCGCTGCCCTCGGGCTCCTCTCGTCTTGCTTTCTCTCGTCACCCTCCCTCTTCCTATCTCTCTCTGGCTCAGCATCAACACGAGCAACAGCATCTCCAGCCACCCCCGCCTTCGTCGCGGCCAACGCCGCCAACGGACACGTCAGAATCTTTGACGAACTCACCCTCTTCCTCCGCACGCCCCCGCCGCCCCACGTGCGTTGCGCAACGAGCCGTAGGAGGCGTCGCCCCGAAACACAGCCTACTCGAGTCCTTCTCGTGGCCCCGGTTGTTCTTCTTCTTCTTCATTTTCTTCTTGTTCTCCATCTCCGTTGTCTGTCGCTGCCTCCCGCATTGTTTTTGTTGTTGTTATTGTTGTTGCTCTGGCTGTCGCTGTTGTTGGCGAACGCAAAAACGTGCGATGAGATTCTGTTACGCGATAATAACAATAATTATTTTTTTATTAACGAAGTCCATGGCGCGAGGCAGAGCAAAAGGAGGCCTCGTGTTGTTGTTGCCGCGACTGCCATCGCTGCGACTGCGCAGCACCTCAGCGCGCACCTCTGGCGGCAGCGATGCATTTTTAATCGATGATTTTGTGGGCGAGCTTCGCCGCGGCCGGCCGGAATGGGGCGAGTGGATGGCGGCGCGGGGGCGGGCGACGAAGGGAAGGAAGAGTGGGAGGGTCCCTGAGACGGCGAAACAATGAGAGGAGCCCACGGTCCCGATCCCGCTCTGACTCGACGCTGGCTGTCGGAGGAGGCTGGAGGATGCTCTTGTGTCTTCGGGTCCTCGCCCCACTCCGCCCTCCGCGCCTCCCGCAGTCGTCGTCGTCGTCCTGCAGTCGACAACAATGTGTAGGCTTCGGCGTCAGATGCGAGAACGAGTTTGTCAGCATCGAAGACAACAAAGCATCAACAGCAACAAAATCATGGACAACAACAGCATCCAAAGCAACAAGAGAATCAACAACAACATTAACATCGACAACAACAACAGCGAGGGCGACGTCGTGGGGGCGTCATATCGTGAAAATAAAATAAATAACGAAATGAGATCCGATTGCGTTCCGATGGCAACGCCGGCCGACGTTCGCCGCTCGTCGTCGTCGATGGGCAGCAACGAGCTGGGTGCGATTGCCCTTAATTACAACAACAATTAATAAATCCCAACGGCTCTGCGGGCCAATTTAACCCTTTACCAGCTCGACTGCGGTCACCATGCATCCGTTTAACCCTTAGTTACACACACACTCATTCACTCACTCCCTCGCGCTCTCGACGTCTGCCAGTCTCGGGCTCGAATTTAATTGGCTCGAAAAAGTCTCAAATTCCGAGACAAGTCGAAGCGAACCGAACCGAACCGAACTGAATCGAGCTGAGCTGCCGAACCCCACCGTCCTCGTTCTCGTCCTGCTCATGTCGCCGCCCTCGACCCCATCCCTCTCGCCTTCGTCATCTGTCGACATCTGCGGGGTCCTTGAGTTGCCGTGAAACCCGACGATCGCCGCTGCGTTTGATCCACTTGACGCCAATTACGCCGACTACGCAAATGGACCCGCTTCCGCATCGTGCTCTGGTTCCCGAGTCTGGTCTGGGCTGGTCTGACTGGGCCGGGTCGAGTCGAGCGCCGGCTCCTGATGCCAGGATGCTTGGGATGAGGCCGTCGTCGGCTTCCTTTTTCACCGCCCCCGGAAGCGACCCGGAGTCAGGGAGCGACCCGCAAGGGTTGGGAGCTGGAAATGTGTGGAGGTCGAAGTGCATGAGTTCATAGTGACGAAGGGGACGTCGGTGGGGGATTTCGCCAGCTGCTGAAATCCGTTGAAATTCCGACCGCAAAGCCTCGGGCTGGTGGCAGCAGCTGCTGCTGTTGCTGCTGGTCGATGGTTGCCAAATCTCGCATTGTTCACATGCTTCTCGGTTGCATAACGTAATTATTCTCGAATCCCAACCGACCGACAACAGCTCCAACAAAAAAAAAACACCAACATCCACAAAAACAATAACACCAAACGCCCCAACAACAACACCAACTTATACAAAAACAATGACGACAACAACGTACGACGACGAAGAAAACTAGTTGAAAATTGTATAAAAAATGCAATATTAACTAAACTGCAGCGAATACGATGAGAACGACAACAATAACAACAACAACAATAATAAATACAGGTACAATGATAACGATAGCAACTAGTTTAATACGAAGCGAACAACAACAACAGCAAGAACAGCAAGAAGAACAATTACAACAACGACGGTGGCAACAGCAACAGGTGCGAGCACAGATCAGAATCTCACCTTGACAATTGCTGATCAAATGTTGCCGCCAATGCATTGTTCATGATTGTCGTTGTTGTCGATGTCGTTGTTGCTGGTGCGATTGCTGTTGTTGTTGCTGTTCGTGGTATCTGCTGCTGGGTCGAACGTCGTCGACGTCAACAACGACGTCGACGTTTGAATTGCATTAGATTTCTGCACCATCAACAACGACGACGACGACGATATAAAATCCCCGTGAGTCAACGTCGCAACAGCAGCAGCAACAGCAACCGTTGCCGCCGATTGAAATAAAAAAACAACAATCCGAATGATTCAAGGCTTTTGTTTGGAAATTCACATTTCGCCCCTGTCATTTCTAGCGTTTGTTGTTGATATTGTGAAATTACCAACACACACACACTCACTCACACACCCTTCCACCACTCGCACCTTTGCGACGCCCTGGTGAATCAACCAACGGACGCTCGTGTTGCATGCCGTCGTCGTTGTTATTGTTGTTGCTATTTTTGTTGCAATAAATTTGCGCCGATTGAAATCTTGATGGAAATCTTTGAAAATATTTTAATGATTTTCTAAGCAAAACAACAACAAAGCCAACTCGACCATGATCATGATCACACAACAACAATAACAATTACAACACCGAACGACAATCGCCAAAAGATCAGAGAACAAATCGCAGAACTGGAAACATTTCACACGTATCTATTGTTCGATTACATTCTTGTCAAATGGAAACACTTTCGATGATCATCGATCGATCGATAGAGAAGACATTCCTCCTCCTTTCGACTACATCCTTCCTTTCTCTCAGCGATCGCAATAGGTTTTTCACTCTGGTCCCGCGATTCTAGCGCTTCCCAAGGCTTGTCTCCCGCGCCTCCCCCACCCACCCTTCTGGTTCCACGCTTCGTTGGCTTTTCAAACGTTTTCGGACATTTAAACTTTTCCGTTTTATCTCCGATCGCGCCGGTTGACATCCGCTGTCAGATGGAAAAACACAACAACAGCAACAACAATGTTAATAACAACAATGATGAAAACAATGATAATAACAACAATGCGAACAACAACAATAACAACAACAAACACCAACAACATTATAACTACATTGCAACAATAACAAAAGAAGTCATGAACTGACCGTGGATCCCATCGAGTGGATTTTTGAAAAATGTCCCCTCTTCATTTGTCGTAATTGTCATTGTTTGTTGTTGCTGCTTGTTGTTTTCTTGTATTGTTCTCGGTGTTGTTATTTTCTTCTTTTTGTTGTTGTCAATGATTGTTGTTATTGCTATTGTAGGTGGAGGTGGTCACAGTTCCCAGGCCGGAGATTTGTGTTGTCGTAAACGCCGCAATTACGCGCAACACCAAAAATATGAAGCATGATGACCAACAACAGATACAACAACAACGAGAGTAGATTCCTCTCCCCTTCAGAGTTTTGTGGTCCGTTGCCCCCCACCCCCGCTCGCTGGTGTCAGGTGAAGCATTCAGAGTGAGTTCCACAGGGCAGCGGCCGCTTCCTCGAGCCCTCGAGCTCAACAGCCCAGGGAAAATTGTGAAAATGAAACGATGACAATTTGCTCACTCTCTCCCCTCCCCTCTCTGTTCCCCTTTGTGTCCACCTCAACCTCCTCCCTCGATCATCTTCTTTCGGCCCTTTTCCTCTGGCCTCAGTTGCTCTTTGCTTTCTTGCTTGCTTGCGTATTAATTTTGAAAATGTAATTGTTTTGGTTTCACGCCCAGTTGAGCAGCTCTCGTTGTTGTTATTGTTAGTGTCGTTCTTGTTGTTATTGTTAGTGTCGTTCTTGTTGTTTTGCTTGTTGTTGGCCCCTGCTGCAGTGCGTCGTCTGCAGATGCAGCCAGTGTAACGTCACGTGAGCGCTGCGCACACAGTTCACAGCACTTTGCATACCTTCCGATTCCGCTGCGTCTCCTCCGGAGTCCTCTCTTGGCTTTTAATTGAAAGCCCATCAGTTTGACTCCATTTTCAGAGGAACGGAGACCAACTCTTTCATAAACTATGACTCCGGTGTCCTCTCAAAATCGAATCCTTTTCGAGCTGCAGAACTTCTCCATCGACTCCTAGTTAGAGCCAGTGGGAGTCCGGTTGATGGCTGGACATGAACTCAACCTGTCCATGGCCACCTGTAAGCGATCCTCAGCTTTTCCGCGAAAACGCGTCTCGAACGCAGAGCGAGCGCTGCCAACCTTAGCAGCGATGCGACTCTGGCCTTAATATGGCCAAGTTATGCTGCTGATCGGCGGATGTTTCTACTGCAGATGCTGCTGGCTGCTGCACTTGTCGATCGCAAGTGCTTCCTTCTCTCCTCGCCTCGATCCTCCATCGATCGCTTCGCCTTCTCCCCCGGGGAGGATCGACCGAGGAGCGTTTCCTTCGGCAGCGATCGCGATTAAGTAATCACTCGACTCGATCGGCCGATCTTCATGTATATAAATCATATCGATGGTTTGTTTGCTCATCGGGCATTTGGTTTTTGTTCGCGGCGATTTCTCTCGGCTGCATCGTTGAGAGAGCAATGGTGACAATGTTGTTTGGACGGCGTTGTTGGTGCGATTGATGAGACTGTTGTTGGTGTTGTCTTGTTGTTATTGTTGTCGTGGTCGCTGCCACCGCGCAGCCGGCGGGAAAAAAGTGTAACTCGCTCCATGTCGAACACGCAATTACGCACATTTCGATGGCTCGATCGGTGGCTGCTCAATCGTGGTTAATTGAATATTTATTGGTTATTGAGTATTTCCCCGGAGATCGAGCACGAACACTCTCTGCAAAAGGGAGACCGTCACAAAGGCACACATTTATACAAGACACACACATTCAACACAATGACTCGATTCACTTACATGACTCACTTACACGACACACATTCAAACCACACACTTACACGACATACTGAGATGACGTCGTTTCGTCGAGAACTCAATTTCTGCAACGTGGATCGTGGATCAACTCCCCCCTTCCTCCTCTGGCCCACCTCGGCCTTGGCCTGCTCCCATATATGCATAAATTAATGATCTCCCGTCGGTCGAGGTGATTGCGATCGCGACATCGCCACCGATCGCGAGGGTCTCCAGGGCCCGGGCCGCTCGCTTCACGGTTTGTCACACATTCTTCTTACTCCCATTTCCAGAGGCGCGCGCTTTGGTCGGTAGAGGGGGTTAGAAGGGGGAGGGAGCTTCACGATGATGAGCAGAGTTGATCGACCCTCCTCCTGGGCGCACGATGATCATGGTTCAGGACTCCGGCGAAGGAATTCCTGGAGCTTGCTTCGCCCCGGTGGAAGGGAATTCTTCAAATTTCCGAGGTCGAGTGGGGTTCGAGCGATGTGGGGTTGGGTGAAAGAGAAGCTCACCAAGCGAGCTATTCGTGAACCGCGGTGCGTGCGGACCCCACCAGAGGTCGCCTGTCGAGGCCACGGAATCCGCACGAGAGAATTTTCCAACTTTCCGCAAGTCTTCGTCCGACGTCTTTGTTGTTTTTATTGTCGGTTGTTGTTTTTATTATTGTTGTAGTTGTTGCGGCCTCGATGGCCATGGTTGACGGATTACGCAACGAACGCGAGCGATCACGGAATTTCGCATTGTTTTCGCTGTCTCTTTCTATCGCCTCCTCCACTGCTCCCTCTCTCTCTCTCTCTTTGTTTGCTGTTTCTTTGCCCGCTTGAAGAGCACAGCTCAGCTCACAGCTGCCGTAAGTGGGAAAACTTATTATATGCGATATTTTCGAAGAAGCGGAAAAATTTGTTTATAGTTGGAAAAATGTTCCTCAGCGGCGGCGGAGAAGAAAAAGAAGAAGAAGACGAGGGAGAAAATGACGATGAAACGGCGGCAGCGACAGAAGCGAAAATAGTTGAAAACAATGGGTTGTCGTGGCAGTTGTTGTTGTTGTTGCTGTTCTTGTTGTTGTTGTGGTGGCTGGGAATGCGTGGATAAAAGAAAAATAACTTCTACAACTACAACAGCTTCCTCCCCCTCATCCACCACTAGAGAAAAACTGTTGAGAAGTTTTACAGCTGCTTTGCATGGCGTGAGTTCCGAACACGGTCCGCTGCCGGGGAGGAGGAGGGGCCACCGACCGAGGGGGGTGGAGACGAAGGGGATGGTGGGGGTGTTTCAGAGAGAGGTTCCATTGTTTGCTTCCAAACGAGCGCTTCGGACGCTGACTTTTCCGAAGTTCGTTTCATTGTTTTCCAAACATTTCAACGTTTGTTTTCACCTTATTGTTGTTGTTGTCGTTGCTTCAACTCAACCGAGACCAAACCGAGGGAATCCCCGAGCATCATCGTCGTCGGCGGAGAGACAGCTTCCTTATGATTCCTCAGAAGTCGATCCTCAAACCTCGTCCCCCACTCCATCCGAGACAAGGCCAGAAACCACTCCGTTTGCGACCCTCGTCTCCCCGGGCGGCCTCGAGCAGCGCACGTTCGGCCGTTTCGCAGCTCATCAAGGGCAGCGTTCACACCTCGCGCCGCCCAAATCGACGATCGATAAGCCGCCGCCGCGACCTGCCGACACACGAGGCGAGGGGCCGACGAAGCACTCGACGGCCGGCCGGCCACCTGGCCACGATCACAGGCCGAGGCGGCGGGAAACAACTGCCTGGGGATGCGGAGGAAAAACGCGTCCATCGGGCAGATGGGGCGGCGAGACGTAAACGCATCAAGAGCACCAACCGAAGCCGTGCAGCATCCAAAGCTGAGCCGCATCCGAGTCCGGGGCCGCATCCGAAGTCGGCCCCCAGTCGAAGTTCGAGAGTCGGGCAGTCAATGAAAAGGCATTTAACACGTCAACGTTCGCGATGCCATCGGTCGACGGTGCCTGGCGCAGGGCAACAGGGCAGCAGCCGTGTCCGAGGCAGCCTCCGATGGTAGCAGGAGTCGACGCGTGCGAACAATAAATAATTATGGAATAGATCGCTGCACTGCAACTCTCACAACAACAGCAACAACAGAGTCATAACAGCAATAAGAACAACAACTGCATTCGACAGTGGGGCAAAGCGACAGCCTGGGGGAAACCCAGACCCGACTTCACCCCACTGTTCCCTCCAATCGATCGATCAGTCGAACGATCGATCATTCGACGCTGGCCATTTGACCATGTTCGAGGCGCATTTAACCCCAGAGCCATCCATCGGTGCCCACTTCGCTTAATAGATTTTCCTGGCCAAGTGGTCTTGTTGTTCTTGATGTTGTTGTTGTGTTGTTGCTGTTGTTTTTGTTGTTGCTGTTGTGGCCAGTTGCAGACTCAGACGATCTGCTCTGCGTACTTGGCACGTATTACGAATGTTGCCAGATCATTTAGTCCGCGGATCGATTCGGATCGGATCGTTTCGTTTCTCTGAAGCTGCCCGAGCGGCCTTGAAGCCTTTGAGGGATCTCGGCGCGATCTGAGCTTTCTGAGCGGCTGTTCTTCTTGTTGTTGTTGCTGTTGTTCTTCTTGTTGTTGCTGTTGTTCTTGTTGTTGTTGTGGCAGGAGGCGTTCCCTCGGCGAGCCGTCGACTTCGCCTTCGATTTCGCCTTCGACTCCGGCTCCGGCTCCGAGGGCGTCATCGGCGGTCGGTCTTGTGTTCGCCGCGTTCGTTTTGGACCTCGTTCCGATCGCCCGAGGAGTGGGAAGTCGTTTACCGTTGCTCGTGGCCACAACCCTCGACGGCTGATTAATGCCTCTCTTGGCCAGTGGAACCTTGGTTCGGTGGAACTTCTTTGGGTTCGCTTTGAGATGGCTCCGAAATGTCGCCAGAGATGAGATGTAGACCAAAGGACTGCGTAGAGGGTCGGTGAAACAGTGCACAAGGGCCAGGATTTGGCCAGCGTTCATTTTGGCCATCTTCGTAGAGCTTCTTGGCCCAGGGGATGGTTGAAGTGGGGCTCATGGGATGGGATTTGAGGCTCGTGGCTTGCCGTTCGTGCCGGCCGCAGATTCGTTGCCACACGCATTCGCTGTAACGGTCGCCACAGCCACGCGGCCGGCCTGTGGCGGTTGTTGGCAATTACAACAGCAACAACTATAACTACTACAACAATAACAACTATTACTACAACAACCACTACAACGATTAATATAAAAACAACTACATTTACTACAAACAACGAAAAGAGGTTATCAGCTCACAGATCTGAGCTTTAGTCGACTCGACCATTGAAGACCATGGTTTTTGGCCAAGTTTAGTTTCGTTTCGTTTTTGATTTTGGATTTCGGGTTGTGAGCTTTTCGCCGACTTCTTCTTCTTCGTCGACGTCTTCTTGTTGGTCTACGTTTCGATTTCGTTTTCGTTTTTCGCTCTTTCCGTCACTGAGCGCAAAATAATATTTGAGCGATAAAAATCTTGTTATTCAGACATAAACATGGATAGTTGTTTACGTTGTTGTTGTTGTTTTCACTCGAACACCGCTGCCGTTGCTGCTGCTGCTGCTGCTGTTACTGTTGCTGGAAGTGTTGCAAACCAGCAACCTCCGACTTCACTTGAAGCCAGTTTCTTATGAATGGCCGTGGCAGCGGCGTCGTGGGGAGCGCAAAGGGCGGATGGGGGGGCGGTCTGTCGGTGGGGCTGGTTTTAAACCAACAGTGGCGCAAACGTTGTACGACGGACAGATGGACGGACGGACGGACGGATAGCAGTGAATACAAAAACAAAGCGATCAACATGCAAAAGCTGCTGTACGAAGACCTGAAGACAAGACACGGCAACAAAAACAAGCAAGCAGCAGCAGCCAAAACATCGACAACAGCAATAACTACAACAGCAAGAACAACAAGAGAAATAATAAAAAATAACAACAACAAAAATAACTAAAAATAACAACAATAAAAATAATAAAAAATAACAGCTACAACGAAAAATAACAACAAGAACAACTGCTCGGAGCGATCGAGCGGCTGCGCGACGTGCAAATGTCAGCCAAAGCACTTGACGAACCGACGAACGACCGACCGGATGGATGGATGGACCGACGGAGCGCCGGACGACAGCGCGGGATGACAGGCAGACGTCGGACTGTCAGAGGGACGGATGGCTGAGGTCGAGGAACGGAGGGGACGCCCAGCCCGAGTCCGATGATGAACCACTCCGGAGTCCGGAGACAAGATCATAAATCAAAACTTTATATAGAAAATATTTCGTTGCATAAATTAAGCTTCTATCGCGCTTCGATCCATCGCCGATCAGAGCGGGACGAAGACGTGGAGGGGGGACGGGCCACGATCGCGTTCGACTACCTGAATTGAGCAGAATTATCTTGGCCCCATGTTGTTGTTACTGTTGTTGTCTTGTTTTGATACTTGGCCGCTGTGACGAACGAGCCGAAGAGGAGAAAAGTCACGGCACGGGAAAGCGCGCAAATGAAAGTTGTTCTTGCAGTTGTTGCTGGTCCTCCGCGGTGGCTGCTGGCGCCCGGCAATTGTTGTTGCCATTCGGACCACAACAACACGATTCAACACTGGCCGATCGCCTTCACTTGTTGTCGCTTTTCGAAGTCCGGCACTTGGTTCAAAGGGCCGATCGCTAATTGATCGCTCCTCGATTGGCGTGATCAAGTGTCGCCAACTTCCGAAGTTCGCAATTCGGTCGAGGGAAACCGTGAGAAATCCGCGACTCCGCGGGGCTTCCCTGGGGCGAGAGGATCCCGGTTTCCTTCGCCCGCTCCCCGCGGTTCTTAATTTCCTGCTGACATAAATTTTATGGCCAATAAGCGCCACGTCGGCCGTAAATCATTCGCTGCCGCCCAAAAGAAACAACGCTACCAACAACAACCACACTACCAACAGCAACCACACTACGAACAACAACAACTACGACAACGAGCTACACAACATCTTTATTAGCATCGCGCCCATTGACATCTGCAGTTGGCAACGCGAAGCCATTACTCTTGCCCACTTCCGCACCCCCGGTGGACCGCCCTCGCCAACCGTCCGAAGTCTGCTTGTTGTTCTCCTTGTGTTAGGAAAATATTTGCTAAACCCAAAGTAATGCAAGAGCGACGCCCAGGTGTCGGACCGTGCAGCTGTTGTTATTGTTGTTGTTGTTGTTACAGGTTCACTTGTTGTTGTTGCGGGTTCACTTGTTGCTATCGTTGTTGTTCCTCTTGTTATAGAAATTACAACAATCGCGCCAACGAGCGCCAAAACAAAGACGGAACGTAAAAATTTACATGTCGCTGCTTTTTTGAAATATCTATGCTCCTCTTCTTCGCCATCGTCGTCGTCTTCTTCTGATGCTCCGACCACGACCCCGACCCCGCCCAATGTGGCCAGCAGATTTATGGGCCGTCGCGGCAGACGTCGTCGTCGTCGTCGGCGTGGCTTTAACGAGCCCGGGCCGCGGTCCGTGTTTCATTCATGAATTCCTTCGCCGCTCGCATTCCGCATCCCATCCCATTCCATCTCATTTTTTCCCCCTTCTACAGTGGTTAAGAAAGGTTTCTATTGGAACCTGAGAAAGAATGATTCAGGATCGTTTCGTCGGGATTCAAGGAGAGGGGGAGGGAGGGCAGTGAGTTTGGTCCTTCGCGATGATGAGGGGTCCGATATCTGGCGACCAGCTATTGTTGACATGCGGACAATTACAGAGATCGCGTGGACATCTCGTTGATCGGGCGATAAAGCCCGCAACATCAAAGGGGAGGGAGTGAACATCGTACTTAGGGTAGCGACAGACACGCCGTACACAGGTTGGCGGACAGACAGACAGATGGAGAGACAGATAGATCGATGGACAGACAGACACATGTGAAGGGGCAGCGACCAGCTGTTGCCGTCGTCCACTTGACGAACAACCGATATTCGGGGACAACTTTCCAATCACTCAGAGCACTTTGACAAGATCATCATTCAGCCAAGCGACCACTCCAGCCACACCGACAACAACAACAAGTAACACAACTCACTGATCACGGATCACTCATGAACAACCACGACAGACGAACGGACAAACGCACAGACAGACAAAAAGACAGATACGCAGACAGCCAGCCACGACCAGCAGCGAGATGACATTCTAAGGAGACAATAGACGAGGCTCCTCGACTCGAGTGACCACGAGTTTCTCCGGCTGAGCCTCTGTCTGTCCTTCTGTCTGAACGAGTCCCGTCAATACGACATTCGATGTTGCTGGTAGACTTGACGTTGTTGTTTTTGTTGTTGCTTTGCTATTGCCATTGCTGTTGTGTTTTAAGAGTTGTCATAAATGTCTGTAATCCGCTTGGCGAGATCGGACATAAACACGGAATGACAGATTACGGAAGTGAGCAGCAGCAGCCAGACGAAGTGACAGCCCGCCAGGAAGAGAGGGGAAGATGGAGGGGAGAGAGTGGGGGGAGGGAGGCGACCAGCGCCAGCCGGGGATCGGGAATTAATGGGAATAACAACAGCCACAACAGCGACAACGATGACGACAATGACACGACAACACAACAACAATAACGAGTTAACTGAGAAGTGGGTTAAAAGGATATCGGCAACGAGTTTGAGAGCGACGGGCGATCGACGGAGGGGGACGGACGATCGATGGCTGACACACTGACATGCAAATCGCCCCGAGGGAAGTGTCCGAGGCGCTCCGGAGGATCAGCAGGCAGACTGACAGACAAATCGACAGACATTCGCAACGCGACATAAGGCTGACATTCGCAACGTTTGGCAGCCTCACTTTTACTCTCGTCAAGCGTCACGCTTCACTTGTCACTTGTCCCGTGACGCCATATCGTCCTCGTGCCTTCTTCGGCCCTCCAGGTGACCAACTGTTGGCACCGGGGTCCCTCCATCCAATCGTCCCTCGGACCAGCTTCGCGCGACTCCGGCCGATGCGAGCCGACATCTGACACCCGCCCGTCGACGGCGTTTTGACAGCTGCGAGCCAACTCCACTCATGTGACAACCCACGGCGACGCAGCCGACGTCGCTGGCGACTTAATCTCGACACTTTATTAGCGGCCGCCGAGGAAAACCATGTGAAAACCGTGTGAAAATCTCGCCTCTTGCGGTTCTCGGCTGTGGGGTTTTCCTCGCCGATCGAAGGCTGTTGTTGTTGTTGTTGTTGTGGTCCACGTAACTGCAGATTTCCTATTATTCACGAATCCTCCGCAGTCGCCCCCGGTTCTCTGCGCCCTGAGACGCGGGGAGTCCGAGCTGAACCTCGACGAATTCCATCATTGAGCGCATATTTCGCGCTTGGCAGCTCTTGCGTAACGTGGTTCACAGTCGCAGTTGATTCTAAGCAACAAAAACAACAACAACAGTAGAAACAACCCACAATGACAGCAACAAAATACAATAGCAACAACAACAAAACTAACTACAAAGTCACCACTTTTCAATGGATTCGGTTTTGTTCGTTTTTGGTTTTTATCTATTTTCAATTAGTTACTTCTATTGTTGGTGTTGTTGTTGTTGTTATTATTGATGTATTGCAGAGACATTAGATACAGCTTCAACAATAACTACAACAACAACAACATCCATTCACTACCAAAGTCGAAACGATTTTTATTTTTCTTTCTATTTTATTGTTAAAATTTTACGTTGAATTTCGTTTCCGGTTCGCTCTGTGGGGCTGACGTCGGCCTCCCGGGGCGTTCGAGCCCGGTGGACGCTCCCGCCTCGACTGGTGGAGATCCTAATGCGCGTGTGAATCGTCCGCTTCTTCTGCTCCACTTGGCAAACACCAACCCCCACCCACCGCTGTCGAAATAGGAACCGCCGTCGTCGCAGGCGAAGGCAAATTGCAATTGAAAGCTGTCGCTGTCGGACGCTCTCAACCGCCGTCGACAACGATAAACCTCGACCGGTGGGCGACGCCGCTCCATCAGGCATCGATGATGACAAATTACCGCGTCAGCGACGTGAGCACGGAGCCTGATCGGACATGGGTGGACATTGTGATTGCTGAAAAGTTGCTCCGCCGTCCACCTGTTAGCGGAGGGGTGGGGGTTGGCGGGAGTCTGGGAACTTTCGGCCGGGTGGACCAGATCAGCTCAGTGGAGTGGAGCAACTGACAAATGAGCCAAATAACTCGCTGCGATCGCTTTTCGTCACCTCAATTTCGCCATCGTTTCCCCCAGCTTCTCATGCGATTTGCGCGTCGAGACTTTTTTTGCATTGTCTCCGCGAACCTTTTTCTTCTAACAGCCATGAATAGTGTGGTGTGTCTGTGAGAGTGTATGTGTGATTGTCAGTATGACTGTGTGTCGTTGTCATCCGGCGGAACTGAGCGACGGCCGTTTCGCAACAGGTTCGTTCGTTCGTTCGCTCGCCTCGACTTCGCCTCGGACGCGGCCCCCTAGCGCCGCCCCCCGTGCCACGCCTCCTTCTCGACCGCAACTCACTCACTCGCTCACTCGGCCTCCGTCGTGCCGTGCGGCGAAGTCGGCGAAGGCGGACGACAGGTGGCGCAACGAGCGCTGATCGATCGCTCGAGTCCGACTCCACGTTTGACGAGAGACTTTCGAAGTCGAGACTCCGGCGAAACGAGAATAGCTCCGGTCGGTTGTTGGTACTGATGTTATTGTTGTTGTTGTGGATGGTGATGTTATTGCTGTTGTTATTTTTATTGTTGTTGTAATTGTTGTTGTTGCTATTTTTGGTATTGTTGTTATTGTTGATGATGTGATGGTTGCTGTCTCTACATCGAGGTGGCTGTGCAAATATTTGCCAACAGTCGACTCGATCTCCAGGGCTCGAGACCAGTTGCGGTCGGGCTTGAGGCAGACTCAGCCCTGTTGCAGCGCAGTGGGTGATGTTGTTGTTGTTGTGTCTTCGTGACGTGATCCACTCTCCATCGACTGAGGCGGAGTCAACTGCAGCAAACGAAACGGGAGCATGAAGGGACTCCGCAGCCCGATTGGGCGGTCAGAGAAGACATGCAAATGAGATGAAGAAGACAAGACAAACAAAAAAAAAAGAAGAGACGAAGAAGAAGAGATCGTATGAACCACGAGAAGTCACCACAACCGTTACACTGAGAGAAATTCCAACTGACGACGGCTGTCGGTGGCGGTTTCTTCTGAGGCGATTTTCGTTAGTATTCCGTATTCGATGCGCTTCAGCTCGTGCCGGATGATTCTGCGCGAGTCTCATCAGTGAGATATGTGGATACTTCTATGAGTTGTATCTGCGAAATTCGCCGAGCCGAGTTTCGTTTGTCGTTATGTCGTTCTGTCGCAGCGTGTGTGGGCTTCAACAATGACAACAACAGCAATAACAACAATACGCTGTACAGCAACAAGCTGAGCTTCAACTCGTCGAAGAGTACAATTTGTTCTACAAAACGTAGTCGCACAGGCATATCTCGTATCCACGAGATACACTCGACTCGAGATGTGAAGTGCAAACCGAGCGCGAAACAGCGAAACCCGCTCGCAGAAATCCGTTTATGATGAAATTAATTCATATTTTATGAGGGCGAGTTGCCTCCTTGTTGTTGTTGCTATTGTATTTATTATATTTGTTGTTGCCTATCTGTATCTGCTGGCTTCGTATCTGTATCTGAAGCACGAGTCTCGCCTGCAACGGAGGCTACGACGCTCGTTCGTAGCGCTCGGAACTGAGTTGTCAGCGATGTTATGTTTTTTTTATTATTGTTATTATAACAGTAGCAGTCATGAAACAACCAATGAACAACAACAACAACTAGAAGAAGAGCAACAGCAATGATAATAGAAACAACAAAACATTAATAATATTAATAGGAATAACAACAATGGAGATGGTAGTAATAGTGAAAAGTATTACAAATGAAATTAAAAGTTCGTCTTTGGCACGTTCAATGGTAGTTTTTTTCTATTGTTGTTGTTGTTGTTATAGTTGTTGTTGGTGAGTTTTTCGGTGCCGCTCGCGTATCCATGCGATGGATGCGATGATGAATCGCTCGGCGTCCGCCCCGTGCCCGCGAACGATCGCCGTCGCCTCATAAATATTGAAAGTAGTTTCTGCGCGCGGCGAAAGTGGCCTCGGTCCGTGGTCCGCACGGTCTCCAAGGGGCGGCCGGGGGTTGGTGGAGACGACGGACGGCTCTGGGGCTGCTGCGAGATTTATTCGCGGCTGAAAGTTACTGGACTGAGAAATGCAAACAGAAACCCCAGCTGACGGGGAAATGGGAAAACGAGGACGGTCGATCGGTCGGTCGTCGGTTCGTTCAGTCGAATGGGGACGGCCGGGATGCGGGCGCACGCTCCGGGGTCGGGGGTAGGTGAGAAACGGGTTGACGACGGTTGTCCGCTGCTCCAACTGCGAATGGCAACAGTTGGACCGACGAGTGAACCGAGTGCCACGCCCTCACCGCCCACCACGATCGTCCACCTGTCGCACTCATCTGGGTTCCTCTGACGGTCGGCAAATGACTCAATTGTTGTCTCCCCCGGCCTCACCCGAGATGGAGTAGCAACAACCACAACAAACAATAATGATATTAATAACGATCATAATTACCATTAATCAGGGAGTCAATCGGGAAGGCGTTTGTAGAAGAGAAAGGAGGGAAGGGGAGATGGAAGAAACAAAACAGAAGCAAAGCGAAACGAAACGAAATAAGGCAAAAAGTAAAAAAAACAAATGTCTGCACTTAATTTAATTTCTGTTTGTGGTGTCGACTCTTGATGTTGTTGGTGTTATTCTTATTATTGTTGTTGCTCTCTTGTTGTTGTTGTGATTGTTGTTGTTGGTTTTGTTATTGTGATTTTTGTTATTGTCATTGTTTTTGTGGGCTTGAGTTATGGTGATGGCTCCTTTACTCTGTGATTGAGTGATCGCTTAAAACCAAATAAATCGTCGTCGAATGAAAATAATTTGAAGAAGTTGGAATCGAAATCCAACTGACATCAGATAATTTTGATATCGTTCTGTCTTCGAACCTATTGTCACCGAGGCTGGAAGTCAAAGGTCGCAGCAGAGCAGCGAGATTTTTGCGACTTTCAACGCTCTGCTTGGTTTCGGCCAGACCGACTCCGGCGTCTGCGAAGCGTCCATGCATCACAAACACACACACAAATAACAATAACAACAACAACAACTATTGCCACTACCAACAACATTCCGTCATGTTCATCAGTCTGTGTCAATTCATTTTTTATTTAATTTTTTTGCTTGATTCTTTGTTTTATTTTTTTGTTGCTAAATTTTTTTGTCTCGTTTTCATTTAGTTTTAATTTCAAAAATCAAGAGTCTTGCGTGACTCTTGTTGTTGGTTCGTTTTGTTGTTATTGTTGTTGATGTTGTTACTATTTTTTGTTATTGCTGGAAACATGACATTTGTCAAGGTTAAGTCTCGGCTGCTGGGTTTCTCCCAAGGTACAACAACAACAACACAATATTCAGAAATCTAATGACACAACCAACATCCCAAAAACTTCCTCAAGTCCGCGAAACGATCTTCATCGACATGCGATCGCCACTCGCTTCCTGCTGCTGCTGTTGCTTCTGCTCAAGGTCTGCTCGCGGGCGTTTCCCCACCATCATCATCATCATGACCATCATCACAACCTCCCAATCGACCTATCGAAAATCAACCCAAACTCTAATCAACCGCTCTTCTCGTCTCGCCCGCAGGTGAAAATCTGGTTCCAGAACCGCCGCTCGAAGTACAAAAAGATGATGAAGGCCGCCCAGGGACCCGGCACCGGCGGCGGCATGCCCCTGGGCGGTGGCGGCCCCAACCCCGGCCAGCACAGCCCCAGCCAGAACATGCACAGTGGTGAGTACAACAAGAACAAAAAACCAGTTAACAAAACCTTTAAGCTAACTTGAAACCCTTTGTGTTCTTGTTTTTCGCAGGCGGCAACAACGGCGGCGGCTCGAACAGCGGCTCGCCGTCCCACTATCTACCTCCCGGACACAGTCCGACGCCATCGAGCACGCCCGTGTCTGAGCTGTCACCTGGTGAGTGCCACCAACCGCCGCCGACGCTCCAGTTTGGCGCAGCGCCGCACGGAGCCCATCCTAACGCGATCTCGTTTCCCTCGCCCGCAGAGTTCCCGCCCACCGGCCTCAGTCCGCCGACGCAGGCGCCGTGGGACCAGAAGCCGCACTGGATCGATCACAAACCGCCGCAGATGACGCCGCAGCCACCTCACCCGACGCACCACCAGCCGACGCACCACCACAACCCGCCGCCCCCACAGATGGGCGGCTACGTGCCCCAGTACTGGTACCAGCCGGAGACAAACCCGTCGTTACTAACGTAGGTAAACCGAGCCCTATCCAAAATGTCCTTGAAAAGCCTCCCTCACCATAATTCTCTCTATCGATCACTTCGATCTTTCTCCATGCTGTGACTCTCTCTAACCTCGTCGTTCTCTCCCTCTTTTTCTCTCTCTCTTACAGGGTCTGGCCGGCCGTTTAACACCACCGCCCACACCCACCCCCAGCCACAGCCTCAGCCCCACCATCACCACCACCACCACCATCAACACCCGCACCACCCACACCTGCCGCTGCAGCAGTCAACGCAACAACTCCAACAACTACAACAGCAACAACACCAAGCCGAATCCATCTTCATCGACAACTCCGATGTGTACTTTAAGTTCCAACAACAACAACAGCAGCAGCAACATCTACAGCAGCAACAGCAGCTTCTACAGCTGCAGCAACAACAGATGCAGCAGTGAAACATGAAGAATAACAACCAGAAGGCTGCTGGAGCTGGAGAAGTGAAGGCGCCCGGGTGCGTGACAGAGACGGATGGCGAACGGATGAGGAGTGGGGCGGGACGAGGCCCGATCTCAGGCGGCACGCCCACCCACCGCCTCCGAGCGAACCCGGCGCCAGTCCATGTGCAATATTCTCCTCGTGGGCCGCACAGAACTCGGAGTCCGAGAGAACTCGGGCCCGCGTCGTCCCGCTGGCCGTCCGTCCGTCCGTCCGTGGCTGGCCGTGGTGGACCGAGGCGCAGTTGTTCGCCCGACCTCACTTTGTTTGTACATTTTTGTAAGATATTTTGAAGTGTGTAGTTCTACACCGCCCCCTACCTTACCTTACCTTAACCTATCCTACCCTACCCTGTCCTGCCCTGACCCGCCCCGTAGGCAATTTAAGTTCTTTTTAAACCTTGTAAAATATATCTAGGTACGAGTCGCTTAAGTAACGGTAATTAGTTTCTTAGCTTTAATCTTGCAGTTAGACAAATGCAAACAACAACAACAAAACGATAATGAAAACGAAAACAAACACAAAAACATGAAAACTAAAACAATATAAAGAACAAACAACAAATCAAATCAAAAGGACACAAACTACTACAAGACAGGACGAACCGAGATCTCTAAGGATCTGTCGCGATATGACAAAGACAGACTAACGGACAGACAGCCGACGGACAGACCGCGTGTGTTTCTTTTGATCCCTTCACCCCTCAAGCCCCAAACGTTTTTTATCATGTTTCTTTTAAGATCAAACCTAGTTGATAATCATTGCATAGAGAAATAAAGTAAATACAAAGGAGCAGAATGTAATATGAATACACAATGAAATAAATAATGAATAAAGTAAAATAAAATAAATTATAATTATGTAATGTTAAAGCTAAAGTAATACTAGAATTAAATTTAAATTAATTGATAATTGTCGAATGTAATGAGCAGAAAATAAATATATTAATTAATATTGAAATAAACGAAAAGAAAGCTATGAGAAATTTAACACTTGTCTTTCATTACAATAGCTCTCCTATAGAATGGAGTTTCGCATCAATAGCAGGATCAGGTTGAAGTTGAGCAGCTGTTGTCATCCAACACCTCTAGGTAGATGGCGATCCATTCATCGAGTTGCAGAACCTGACCTGTGAAAGTGGATGCGGTGGTTAGAATTGCAAATATCTTAATTTTCTTGAAGAATTCAGCGAGTCAGTTTTCACCCATTGAGGTGTGTTATTGGAGAACACGGAATTCGCTTTTAGGCGATTGGGGGGCTTGTGTAGTGAAATCATCAGCTGAACCACCTTTTAACGTTAGAATTTAACCGAAGAATGGTTTGAATTTACCCACAAACCCCGACTGAATCATCTAATTAAGCCGTCGTCAAGCCACCGATGGGTCCGCATCAACCTCACTCTCCCACCTCAGGCTGCAAATGGGCTCTGAACCACTTAAAAAGTCGAGTGTCCCACGCTCCTTCGGCAGGGGAGTGTGTGTGTATGTGTCTACCGGCTGAAAGCTCCTGCACAGGAAACGGAAGGAAGCGAGAATCTGTTCCATTAATTCCGAAGAATGCGCGCGGAGACAAAGACTAGGTCCATTATGTGCTCGAGTGCGTTCGTCGTCCTTCGGCCGTTGAATCCTCGCCGATTGGGACGCGGTGCCCTGATTCACGGCGGGTGGCGGCGGCGAATCGCGAGGGTGGGCGACGAGTCGTCTCCTGCTGCGATGTGGAGTGTAATTGAAGAGACTTGTGTTGTCAGCGCTAATGGCGTTGCCACCCCGCGCTAAGTGGCCGCAATGAGACAGTCGCAGGAGTTACATGTGTGGTTGCTCCGTCGCCGTTGTTGCTCAAAGAGATGTTCGTTGTTTCACAAAGCGAACCAGACGTCCAGGCTGAGGAATTAAACATGAACCTCGCAGCTGATCGGTATTCGCAGCACATGGAACCGCGACTACTCCGCCGTTCGCGCCGCATTTGGCTTTCGTCCAGACGCTGCTGCCTAATGCGGAGACGCAGCCAACCACGTGCCGCTGACTAGAATCCTGTTCTTAATTGCGTATTTCGCCCTTAATTAGCAATTATTCAGATCAACGCCAATCGTCAAATGGCTCGACGTTTTCCATTTCTCCATGGTTTCTCCGCGACCAAGCTGAGTCCAGATGATGTAAACAAAAAACAAACAAGTTCGATCCAATCGGTCATTTGCTTTCTGGGATGCGAACCCCAACGACTCCCGAGGATCCTTTCCTTCTATTAATTTCCACCTTCCTCCCTATCTGTCCACCTGTCATCTTCGTCTGTTCCTTCTCTCATTCTCTTCCTCATCTCTCTGGATCGCTCGTCTCCTGTGCCCTATTTTTGGGCATCTTCCTCATGCCCTCCCTTGGCCGGGGTTCGCATTTTGAGTTCCTGATCTCTTTCATCGTTTGCCTCAACCGCCTTCGACCAGCCTTCGACGGATCCCCCTCGCCTCACTCCTCTCCTCTCAATTCCTTGTGTCCGTGTTGCCGAAAACAATCGCAAAAATCGTCGGAATCTGAAGGAATTCCATCAAAAGAATTGCGGTGGGAATTTCGCGTTTCTTGTACTCTCCGAACTCTGCTGCTTCGCTGCTCCGTGTGCTCTCTCTGTGTGTGCAGCGAGCAGCGACGCATGCGTGTCTTTGCGTCTGTCGATCCGTCGTTTGCGGCGGATTCGCGGTCATTGTCACCCTCTGTCGTTGGCTCAAGACAAATGTTCCATTGTTCTGTGGGGGGAAAATGGAAACAACCTCTACAGCAACAATAATAACAACAACAACAATAGCAACAACAATAATAACAACAAATATAGCAACAACAACAACGGCTGCATTTCGACATGCAGCGGCATCCGAGCCATGCGCTGCGGCTTCGGCTGCGGCCTCAAAAAGCGGCGAGGTTTTTGTTGTCGGCGCACCGCTCGTTGATGGATCGCACCGGTCGGCGGAATTGCATCCGAGTGCTGCCAATGTCAGCGTTGCCAATGTTGTCACTGTTTTGTTGTTCTTATTGTAGTTGTTGGATTTGCTGCCTCCACCACTCTGCCGTTGTTGATGACGTCGTTACTCACACCGCGCGGAAGGTTTGAATATTCGGGCCCTGTTAGCGTCGATCCCGGTTTTTTCCTCGGCCTCAATGGCGTTGGCAACGCGGCGGCGGTGCCTCTTCAAAGGCGAGCTGGCATTCCAAATTTGTACCGAAATCGATTGGTCGATCGTCCTTGCTTTGGGGCGATTCGGGAGCATGTCTTCGGCCCACAGTCGTCGGCTGCGTTTAGTCAACTCATTGTGTCGAACTCATGGCCCGATCCTCATCAGGTTTCTTACGCTTTCTAGACTTTACTCTTCAACTGGATTGAATCAAACAGTAGCCTTCTTCATCTATTAAACTCTTCCTTCCTGCCCCGATTAAATCTGCTCCCTTTGAATGCTTCATCGTCGCTCTTGATCTGTTCCAAAGTACTTTCGTCCAAACTCCATCCAAGTATGCAAACAGTCTGTGAGGATGCGGAATGCGTTCGTCAACCACGAGGAACCGCGATCACCTTCGGTCTGTCCGTCCCATCCCTCAACGGGAGAGCGTAGTCCGGGAGCTGTGGCCGCGCATTCCGTCCACGATGCGGTATTTGCTTAAATTTAAAATGGAAATCGCCATCTGATCCACGGCTGATTCCCGGACGCACCCTCGAACGCGACGTAGTTTTGTCAGTTTGGCGATTTGGTCGCATCTTAGTTGTTGTTGTTGGGGCTTTTGTTTTTGCCTACCGATCGCCACATTTCAATATGTCGCCGCGACTTCTATATAAAGACATGATCAGCCGGATTCGGCCGCGATATTCAGGTGTTGACTTAATGAGCAAAAAACGGCTGTGCGTTTTGTTTGCCGCTGTTGTTGTAGCTTTGTCAAAGCTGATCGATTGCCCAGCGGTTTATTTGGCGTGATTGACGGGTTCACGAGGATTCGATCCACTCGAATCCATCCGCGATTGCGTGGGATTCGGCAGTGGCCGAAGGGACGGACATCGACTTCGGACTTCGATGAGGCAGTGCGTTCGAGTTCGAGTACGGACCTCGAGTTCGACCCTCGCGAAGTCCTCTCGCGTATTTCGATTCGCAGCCTCTCGCTTCTCCTCCTGCGATATGCGGAAAAAACCCTTCAGCCGAACCGAGTGGATCCCGCTTAACGAAAGCTATGCCAAAACCGTCCAAGGATTCTCGAAAGGTAAGAATTTCCTCGTAAAAATGACGCATTCCAAGCGATCGACCAGCGACCGTCGACTGATGCAACGACGATGGCGAGGGGGGAAAGACGAGTAACAAAAGACGACGAACAAAAGACGACGAACAAAAGACGAGGGACGAAAGGCGAGAGACGAAAGACGATGGACGAGTGATGAGGACTATGGACGAGGCTGCTGACGAGGCGGACGGAGCGTGTTGTCATTCCAAATTGGTTGTCAACGATCGGGCTGACGGACTGGCCGACGCACCGTTCGTTCGTCCAACTCGGCCCCTTTCCACCACCTCGGCCCTCATCTTCGAGCGCATTCGGTTGCGATCTCGGCCGCTTCATGCCGCAAGAACGGCAAAAAGATTCGAGTTATTCGCGAAATTCATCCATCAGCCATCGGCAGGCGACCGAGTCCACATCAGGCCCTTCATCCGTCGACGGGCCGCTCACAGGAGCCGAGCTCGGTGAGTTATTTTATTTATTTCCTCCGATCCACCGCGACTCCGGCTCCGACTCTAACTCGGCGGAGGCTGGAGTCTGCGAAAGACCGGCCAAATGATGGACGACGTGTCGCTGATGACCTGATCAATATGGAGCATCTGCACGCATATCGATGGCAGTGGCCACTGCTCGCCGATCGATCGCTCTGCTCGCCGATGACATTGTTTCGGAAATATCTCTGTTCGGTCTTTTTCGGGCTCGCCGGACCGCGGAGACGACATCGACCGACTGGGTCTTGGCTTGGACTCCAAGATACGTCGCCGTCTACATTTTCGACCGACCATTCGTCGAGCGAGACGACGAGTCAAGCAGCGGTCGCCACCTGCAGCTGCGATCATGGGCTGTAGTGGGTTCAGCGGTTCCAACTCTCCACCAGGATGAGATCAACTGGGACAAATTAAAGTGTATCTCGGAGGAGGATGTGAGGACAGTGAGGCGGGGGATTTGCGACTGAAGTGGAAACAAAGAGAAAAGACCAAACCTCTCGCATTGGACAACATAAATTTTATGATCTGTCAGCGAGGGTGTCGAAAATGAATTAATTTCGAGACCTCGCCGAGGAGTATTGTCTTCTGGGAATAGTGAGCGAGGCAAGAGCTTCTCTTTTTGCCGGGCCAAGGAAGCGAAGACGAATAAACGTCCGACGTTTAATCGGAAGGCGAGATCTGGTGATGCGGCGGAAGTCATCCAGGGCCCGTTTTTCGGGACGAGGGGGTCGTGAGGAGGGAAGCGGCCAAGGTGCAACGCTCACCATATGCTGCGCACGCGCCTCGGCTCCTGAAACCCGAAACGCCTAATTATCCGCGCGGCCTGATGCGAGGCCAGATCGCCGCCCTAATTGGCCCGATCGGCCCTCGTCGGGCGGAGGGTTCAACGAGGGCGTAGCGCCGCACGATCCGGCAGCACGTGACAAACGCAGCCGGATCCTGTTGTCAAGGTTCATTTTCGGTCGTCGTCGTCGCTCCCCGATCTCTGGCTTCCTGGAGGACCTCGTCTGCTTTTCTATCGCTTCCTCGTCTCACTGAATCGGCCGGAATTCGTATAAATCTCGGCTGCTTGCGACTAAATTCCTGGGAACCGCGTTCGACATTGCGGCTGGATTTTTGCAGATTTCGCTCTGGAATCGATCGCCTGAGCATTAATAAATTCATGAGTCCCCAGAGGGGCCCCGGTGCAGTTGCATCGATCGATTTCGAGATTTCGATTCGTGGCCATTGAGCGTTAGATTTGCAGTTGCCTTTGTTGTTGTGGTTGTTGCTGTTGGTTTTGTTGTTGTTGTTCTGGTTGTTGCTGTTGGTTTTGTTGTTGTTGTTGTTTTTCTTATCGAGTCTGCGCTCGTTCGACGCACCGCTGCACGTTCGAAGCTCACCCGAGGGGAACCAGAGGGAGACCTTTCTCTCGTTCCGTCGCAGATTCGTCGCTTCCAAGGCAACAACAACAACGCCAACAACAAGAACTACTCCGTCGTCTTCGACTGCGACTCCGAACAGGGAAAAACAACACCGGTGGACGGACGGAGAAAAGAAAAATTGCGCACTTAGAAAACACTTAGATTATGCGCATTACTTGGGCTGACGCGAGGTGCACAGGGTGGGTCCGATGGGAGACTCCAGTCCATTGTACTTCACTCCACTGTACTTCACTTCATTCTACTTCACTCCATTCTACTCCACTACTCTACTCCTCTACTCAACTCCACCCAGTCATCTGGGAGAAGTGCCTTCGACAGGAGTGGCCGCGACCTCCCCAGGGGTTGGAGCAAAGGTCCTCGGCCTCGGATCCACACCCGGAAGAAACCTCTGGGTTCATCCTAAGGATGCTTCCGCCGGGTGCCTGGACCCTCACCCTGTATGGCCCGCGATGAGAATGCACTTTGTCAAGTTGTCTCCGAGCCATTTTTGCACTTTGAATCGATGTCGCTGTCGATAGCGACGTCGACGTCTACGTTAATGTTTTATTTATACCGTTTGCGCTGCTCTGGATCCCGATCGGGTGCGCGCTTCGATTGGGTCGGCGGCGGGCGGGTCACGGGCCGAACAGCGGCGGCGGTGGTGGTGCCTTCCCAAGCGGCTGCCGGGCGTGAATCTGCCCGACTGCTGTCAGGCGGCTGCGACTCCAAATCCTCGACTCCTCATGTTTTATGCGCATCTTAAGAGGGCCCCAGCAGCGGAGGCTGGGGCGAGACGGAGCGCGAGTCAATTGTTTTGACACCTAACACCATTGTTCGTGTTGCGATCCATCGACGACGAGTCCCGGTTCCCGCCTGGTCCTCTCGTGGCTGTGCCGAAGATGTCCGAACAACTTGTCGTTGTCGCGTCCCCCGGGAACGACCGAAGCCTGGCGACGCAGGCAGCGACGTCGGCAGCATCAACGACTGCGGCCAATAAACACATTAACGCGTTATTTAGTTGTCAACGCGAATCGTCGTCGTCGGCCAACAACAACAACAACTATGCGACCACTCGCCTCCCGTCCCGGAGCCTGCGAAGTCGTGGCCGCGGCTCGTTTTGATCTCGGAACCGGCCACGACGCCGATCGCTCCGCTCGCGATCCACCACCGTCCGGCGTCCGTCTGTCCGGCGTGCAGCTATTCGCGCTGGAATTCGCCAACATGCTCCCAATTTCAGCCGCCGCCGCTCCCCCAACCCTCGTTCCTCGAGCATCTAAGCCGTGTCCGTGGATTAAGTAATTGGCAACATGTAAAGCGGCCATTGTTGTTGCCCGTGCCGCTGGATCCGGGGGCCATCTGTCTTCGCCTTCGGGTGACATCGGCGGCTCCGGTCGAACGGGCTCCTGCGATCCACGTGGGAAAGCCGTCGATGAGAGTCTGAGAAGAGGAGACGAGCGAAAGAGACCAGAGAAAGAGACCAGAGAAAGAGACTAGTGAAAAAGAGACCAGAGAATCACTTAATGCAGGACTCCAACTACCAGAGAGATTAACCATTGGATTCACCGATGGAAGGCGGGATTGTCTGGGGGATGATTGCCTATGAAAGCCTAGAGTTCGGTATCTCCAGCCAGGAGGCCGAGTGGTTCTCCACATATTGCTATCGCAGTTCACAGACAATCCTATGAGGGAGGGGGGATTGTGGAGCATTGTCTCAGCATCGCCAGTGAACCGCGACCACGGACGACGACGACGCATTGTCGTAAATTTTCGTAAATCAAGCGAATTAAAGCGGACGAAGTCTTCGCGAGCCCAGGGCCCAGAGAGCTCCCAGTTCCAGCTCCCGGAGCCGTCGGCATCAAGAGCGCCGAATGAGGGTGGACGGACAGACAGATGGATGAACGGACGGACAGATGGACGGACGGACAGTTTGCGTAGAGACAAAGCGGTCCCCTCGAGCGGCGTCTCGCTCTTGTCTTCGGTGACCAGTAGTTGTTCCCAGACTCGTCCTCCCGGATCCGAGTTTCCAGACCCCAGATTGCGAAGCGCAGAATGTCATAAATTGGCCATGATCGAGCGGGCGGGTGGGTGTTGGCTGAAGGGTGGGAAAGAGACTGGGAAACCGGATCGGATCGCACCAGCCCGACCGACCGACGCGGCCTCCGACGCTCGGAGACAATTAAGACAAACGTCATGTCGGCAGCGGCGATCGACGAGGCGACGACAGCTGGACTTTCTCAGAGCGGGTACAGCCGCAACAACAACAACAACAACAAAAACAACAACAGCAACAACGACAACAAAAATTAATAAATTCACAAATTCAATTACGTCAATGAACACTGGGACTTCGGGTGAGCGCGCCCCTCCGGCCGCCGTGCCGCGCTCCTGTCCATCCTTCATTGCCGCAATTAATTTGTTCACTGCGTTTCATTTGTCTTCGAGCGAAGATTTTGTCCGCGCCCCGCATCCGCCCTGCGCCTGCTCCGCGTCTCCCCCGTCTCCGACTCAAGCGATTTGACCTCTGGAGGTCAATTAAATTGACGGCCGGGACGCAGTCGGTGCGCTTCAATTTTCGTGCCCGCGGCGTTCTGTAGTGTCGGCGGCGATGGAATCGTCGAAGCGATTTGCTTGACCCCCCGAACCCGTGGGTCACCCGCACCCGACGAGGTCAGGCTCGCGAGGGAGCTGGTTGCGATTTGAATAAATCTGCGTAGAGTCCCGAGCAGATGTCGTCATGGGAATCCTTATGAGGAGAAGGTGGAGTCCAGAGGAAACTTATATAAAACTGAATAGTCGACTGATCGCGATCGTTGGCCTTTGTACTGTATGAACGAAGGATTCGATTCGACTCTTGACATGGCTTCGATTGCCAATAGCAGTAGAAGAAACCATTCAAAGAAGTTGGCCCGTAGCCCGGGGTTTACGTCCAAAGATCACCATTTCTCCACAACCAGAGCGACATCTGAACAGACACAACACGAACTCTAATGAATGAAACTCTGCGACTCCGGAGCGGATCCACTCGACCCCCGCCAGCTTCGAGATCGAGCACTGGAGCAGAAATAATTTAATTCCAAAGGAATTTTATTAACTTAATTAAAGCAACACAGCGAAAGTGTTTCGGCCACGGAGGCAGTGCCGAGGGCCAGACAAAACGACCTGAAGCCGGTGGAGTCAACGATATTTCAATCGACGTGAGGTGCTCGGGTCCGATTTCCGATCTCGTCTCTGACAGCGACGAAGATCAATCAAATCGACGATCGACGGCGATGGCTACGGTGATGACGATGGCAGCCACGCAACGTGCGTCCGCTCGAGCTCCAGTTTCGCCGGCCCCTCACATGCGTAGCAAATGACGATCATCCGGTGAAAACATTAGAGACAAAAATGCGCCCGGCCCATCCCGCCGCGGCCGCTCTGGTCCATTCCAATCCGGAGGCCTCTCGCGCGTTCGTCGCTCGGCGAACAATGGAAATCATAGAAATCAATCAATGATCGCGGTCCGCGGAGCCGGTGGAGCCAGCGGTGGGGCGCATTCATCGATCGCCTCCTGTTGCTGCTGCTGATGATGTTGTTGCTTCTTGTAACTCATGTTGTTGCCATTGTTGCTTGGGCTGCTGCTGCTGTATTTGTCGTTGTTGTTGTTGCTATATTAGTTGTTTGTTGTTGTTGTTGAGTTGGCTATCACAGCTCACCGAAAGCGGTAATTAACCAGAAGCCAAGCATTAAATTACAAAATAGACGAGTCTGAGGCCGGTTTCGGGCTCCGCCATCAGGTTTCATTCAGTTTCTGCTTCAATCAATTATCTTGATAAAACAACAATAACAACAACAACAACTATAACCGAGTCCCCTCGTCCACGGGTCGAAATGGAGATTCGATGCGCTTGCGACGTCCGGATCGTCGTGGCTTTGATGGATCTGCTGGGATCAAGATTTAGTTGTTGATATTTGTTGTTGTTGATGATGTTTGTAGTTGCTGTTAATGTTTGTAGTTGCTGTTGTTGTTGATGTTTATAGTTGCTGTTATTGTAGTTTCCACAGCTGTGACTGCTGCGATCGCCGCGAATTAAATCAGCGCGATCTCTGAACTGATTGAGTTCCCCACCAGGGGTCGCCGATCGCCCCATGGCCCTCGATGCCCAGATGCTGACAGCCCTTGGAGAGCAGAACGAATGCGAATCCTCGAATGCGGAGACGACGGGTCGCCTTCGACCAACGTGAGAGTTCGATTCCCCATTCTTCTCATCCCCAGCTCTCGACCTGACCTGATCGTAATCCGCTTAGAGCGCAGGCGGACTAATGGCGTGTTTACACGTTGCCCGAATGCATTATCCTGGTGCACGCCTCCTTCTCGATCGCATCCCGCCGACCCCTGCTGGTTCCTGCCGCATGCACAACGGCAGCAACAACGGCGAGAGAAAAGGACAATCGCATCGCAATCGAATGTCGAGCGAGGATCGCAGAGAGCTGAGAGCCGGGCGGGGCGATGCGATGCGCGCTGAGGTGGACGGGGCAGAGCGGGTCCCCGGAGGAAGTCCCGGCTAATCCGGTCTATCTAAAGTGTTCAATAAAGATCAGGCTGTTCACGGGACACTCGGGGCGGGCCACGGCGCGCAACAGCCCAAGAAACCCGGGATCCTGAAGGACGAGCGGGCGGCCCGCTGTGCGTCGGGATGTGTGCGAACTCCATGCGGCGTCTGTTGCATGCTTGCTCTTTTGTTCGCCCGCCCCTCCTCGTCCTCGATCCTCGTCGTGTTGCTGGTGCCCGGCCCTTAATGAAATTCAAAAATAATCCTTTTTAATGTCGATGTGGCTGCAGTTGCGGTTGGTATTTTTATTGTTGCCTTGCCTGACGTCGTTATTGTTGTTGTTGCCATTGTTGGTGTCGAGGACGAAGCTCCGTTTTCAAATATGTGTGCGTGCCAGAACCACTCCGGTTGTAGTCACTTCCGCCGTCCAAACTTGCCGCAACTTCCGGCCGCGGCTGGCACTTCCGGTCGGCCATTGCCGGCCGCCATCGCTCTCGATGCCACTATTGAACTCGGATTCTGTTGCAAACTTTTGCGGTCGACCCGCGGCTCATTTCGTGAACAAACAAACAGATAATACAGCCAAAAGGATGTGGCTCGGCTGAAGTTTTTAAGCCAGCTCTACATGATTTCCAATACATTGATGCCATGATAATTATTCCCATGTGAAATGTTCAGATTAATTATTTTCAAGCCTTCACATTCATTCGTTCAAGTTAAACACAAATTCAATGTTAAGTACTTCAGAACCAATTATGAAAATCAACCTCTTTGTAGAACGGTCTCTTCTTTATTTCATCATATGGTTAAGTATACACTTGTTTTATTACTCGGGTTGTAAAGAATTGTATTTTTATTCCGATTGTAATGCTTGAAAACAGAATTGGGACAGTGCTACTAGACTATAAAATTTATCAATTACATACGAGCAAAACGATTCACGAGAATATAATGATTAATTGTGCATTTTATTATAAACGAATAATTCAAATTGATCATTTCAATAATCAATATAAACAAAAACGAGCTATTTAAAGCTTCACATTCTGAAATAACTTTAAATGAAAACACCCATTTCTTCACATGAAAATGTCACTCACTGATTATAATAATTAACTTTTAATTGATAAATCAGCACTAAATGACTTTGCCCCAGTGAACCATGTAAAGCAAGGAACGAGGCTGGTACTACGATAAATATAATAAAAGTGAATAATGTTCATAATTAAAATAAACACCTATATACACACCATAGAAACTATTTTCCACATCCTCGACCATATTCTTGAACCATTGTTTGTTTACATCTTTTGTGGTCTTTTTATTCACTTAAATTTGTGTTATTAAATACATTAATACTTAAATGGTAATGATCAACCCTTATCGCATTAGCTTTGAATGATGGTTAATATGTTTGACTCGGTAATGGTTTCAGTTTCGAGCCTGCAATTAAATTCCTCTTGTTCGAGGATAATCGCTGACTTCGTCTTTGTTGTTCCAGACTTTCAGGACTCTCCAAACAAAAGAAGTATCTTCTTCACTATCCACAAGTTCACCAAAACAAAATCGAAGGAGTCCTTTGGATTTGATCTTTATTTTGGATTGGAGTTTTTGTCGCTCGACCCCATATTCTAAAAGTTTGGAATTCCTGGGTTCAACGTCCTGCGATCCCTCTTCACCCCTCGTCTGCATGGCAAACCAGGACAGATCGCAATCTCGGGGTCTTTCTTGAGATCTCGCTAGTCGTGCAAACACCTTCGAAGACGGCTTCCTCTCGCAGACGCATCCTGCCATCCCACGAATTCCTCCAGCCGCCAACCTGGATCCGATCGCAGCGCCGTCGTCGCGGCTGGCGAAACCCAAGAACGGCCGGAAGTCCCTAAAAAACCCGGCCCAGCCCAGCAACGGGCCCGCCACGCCCCGCCCGGTTGCGAGCGACAACTGTGCGCGAGGACGATTGCGTCAGGATGAGCGAAGGTGCCAGATGAATGTAGTGGCAGCAACAACAACAACAACAACTACTGTTACTGGAACACAAACAACAATGGGACCCTGAACTCGACTCGACTCAACTCGACTGAATTCGAAACAAGAAAAAACTCGAAACAAGAAAAAAAATCGAAATACAATTGCAACAAAGGACACACAGGACAAAGGCACCAATGCACACCTTCCGCGTCGTGGAGGACGCAGAGCGAGGAACGGCGGCGGGTGCGGCTGTAATTAGACACCCTGTATGTGCCAACGAGTGCGCTCGAGAGGCCTCTCCATTCTTGTTCCTCTCGCAAATGTCCCTGCAGTTGTTGCTCCGACCATTGTTCCGTGCTGCACCGCGGACGAAGACTGCGAAGGATCAACGGAGCGATGATGGGACGACGATTGTCGGGAGTGGGGAGGGGTTTCGGAAAGGGGTATCGCAGGGTGGCGGGCGATACATCAATTAGAACGGCTTCAGAGTGCTTCAATTATTATTTATCGCTGCTGCACGGGTGATTCTTGCTCTCTCTGTGCCGTAGTTGTTGCTGTCAATTCACCTATTGTTGTGGCGTGTCCTCGCTCCCGCGCCCGCCGCCAAAACCGACAACGCCTGAACCTGTTGTCTGGCCTGCGAAAGAATTCGCAATTCAATTAGCTTCGAAATTTCTCCATGGCAGCCTCTTTTGTTGTTGCTGTAGCTGTTGCTCTCGATGCTGCTGATGCTGTTCCTCTTACGGTAGTGTTGGTGCTGTTGTCGATGCTTTCGATGCTTAAGTTTCCGTTGCCGAGCTGCGACTTCAAGGTCGCAGACGAAAGCTCATTAAAACCCTCGAAATTTCATGTTCCGCAACATGAAAATTGCTACGTCGCAGGGGCGTCGGATCGGCGGGCGGAGGAGCTCGGTCGGGTCGGAGCTCGGAATTTAATTTCGATTTGCAATTATGTAATTATGGAGCGCATTATGTTCGCCGTTCCGTTCCCGCTCGATCGGCCATCGGCAGAGCGGTGGACGTTGGACTAGGTCGCTGTCGCTGTCGGCAGCGCTGCCAGGCGTCCGTGGCTGCTGGCGTCGTTCGCGGCGATCGCAGACACGTCGCGCACGGCCAATTATGCGGCCGAAGTTCGCCCGGACATCGGACATCGTCTGCCCGATCAGTTCGACAGTGGGCCCGATCGCGCACCGACCGCCTAAATGGCTCCACTGTCGGCCCAGCGACGCGAGGACGCAGCAGGAGAAGAGCCGCTAGAAGAAGAAGGCAGCCGTCCGTCCCTCTCAGGATTGCAACATATTCAAAAGTGCCGAGTTCCGCCCTCCACTTTCCGCCTTCCTGACGAAGGCCGCTTCGTCTTCAGATCCGCGCTTACGCTCGCCGTTTGGCGCCAAACAAAGGCCCTTTGTTGCGATGTCCTTGTTTGAAGGGGCTCCGCATGGGTGCGCTTGTGTGCGTCCGCGGCATTGTCGTCGCCACTCGGAGTGCTTCTATGGCCCATTGTTCGCGCTACGTCGAGCGCTTCCCGCCGGCCCGTGTTGGCGTCCGCAGGACACGGTGTCAGGGTGCGAGGCGCTGTCGGTCCGCCGGCTGGAAGGAGGCAGAGCGGGGCGTGACCTTCGGCAGCGGCGCAAAGCCTTTGATTCGCTCAATCGTCCGCTGCGTTCGATGCGCACCCAGAAGGTGTCGCCAGGATTCGCCAGACCTTCGTTGCAGGCTGCTTCGAACGGAACGGGTTGCGAAAGGGACGACAGAACATCTGTATGTCGCAGAAATTCCTCAGCTGCCGAGATTCTCGAGTGTCCTCCAATGTGGGGCGACAACAAACATCTGAGTCACGTGAAAGACGAGGAGTTCATTCCAGAGAATAATTCAAACAAATGTTGCCGACGTTGTTTAATCCTAACAACATGAGTCGCCTGAATCATTGAAGAACCTTCTACTTTCACTTGGTTCTGAACTGGATCCTTTGCCGACGGTCGAAGCAGAGTCTCCAGGAACCGCGGCCCGTGTCTCAGCGATTGGCGCCTTCCAAGGTGAAGCAAACCTGCGCCAGACATATAATTTCTGTCTTCTGGCCACACCTCGAGCAATTCACGGACTCATCATTTTTGACATCCCGACAAAGGATCCGACCACCGTCCGTCCGTCCTCCGACCGACCGACCGGGCGGGCTGGCGAGCTCCATTTTTAACGGTAAATGCACGACCAGCGCTCGGGTTGTCGGTTGTGGCGTTTTTTTTTTGTCGTTTTTGACACAACTTCTAGTTCGACCTTTCCAATCGACAGACATCACCGCCACCACCAACCACCACCACTGCCAGCAACAAAAACAACAAGAGAACGATGGAGAGGGTAAAAATGTGGGCAGCACGGAGAATGCAGCCAAGCGAAGAGTCGGGGCGTCGCCGGGCGCGCGTCAACCTTGTCATTAGCGGTCATTAGGTTCCGATCTGGTTATTTCGGATGTTGAGTGTTTGAGCGCGAATGTGTTTCGAATGCGACAGACGGCCGGCCAGGACTGGGGCGGGCTCAGGACAGGACACAACACAGTTCGGCAGTTCGTCCCAAAGAGTGGGGCGTCCGTCGGCAGTGCTCCAAAAACACAGTTTCCCGCAATTGGAGAACAATTGCTGTCAGTTCTTTTTGCGACAGACCTCAGTTCTGCGGACCGTGTGTCTGTTTCGGTAACGTGTTATTTGCAGGCCAGCCACACCGACACAAACAGAACCCCGCCCTTGGAGCAACCATCGAGTCCATCGAGAAGTTTCGCTTGCGGAAACCTGTCCGCGGAAGAAGCTGGGCCCGGCATCACCTGGCCCGAATAATTAGCCCGGCATGTTTTGACACCTGGCGCGGCATCGGCCCGTCGCATTCCCAACATCGGCTGGGGATGGTCCCAGGCCCACTTCGCAGGCCCGTCTACGCGCCGGGTGTGATGAAGTATTCAAGGCAGCCTCTCAGAGTGCGCGTAATCGTAGTGACGCCAATTAGGAGCCCGATCATCGGCACCGGCCACACGATCGTTGCGCAAAGGAGCCGTCATCGCCATCGCCGTCGCCGTCTCGCCGATCACTGGACGGAAACCGAGATGGTCTAACATGGCAGCAGCCATGTTTAATCAAATACGTGACTTGATTTCAATTTCTGTCCTGGCGTCGTTGGCCCATTCAATTGACTCGGAAGCGCGGACGACGTTTGCTTTTACGCCCGGGTTTACTTGCGTTAACGCTGGCGACGAAAGCGATCGACGGCTCGAAATTGCAAGCGATGCTATTATTTTATATGGTTCACTTTGCTCTTTAATGTTAATGAATCTTCGCTGAAGCGGACACCCGTCTCTCGAGGCTGATGAGGATGGGGCCGCGACGCTTGAAAGTGTAACTCGACGATGGAAATCGATTACTTCGTCCGGTTGGTCGATCACAGATCCCGTTGCCACCGAGACCAGACCAGTCAGGATCTCAAGAGTCGGTCGGAGGTCAGGCGTCAGCCTTTTGTGGAACGATTTACTCCACATATTCTCGGAAAATTCGAGTCACTCCGGAAGGTGAAAGGCCCGTTCCTCGCATGTGCAGAGGATAGAGTAATTTCTCCTATCGAGGTGGCCACCTTGACCAGGAAGAGAGCTCCAGAGGAATCGATTGCTCCTAGGCCGGCGGCCATCAGCATCCCCTCCGCACCCACAGATGAACTCGCTGCAGATAAACACGGGTTACTCAAGGTTACCCAAGAAGACGACTTGTCTGTGTTCCGGCGAGCTGCGACTCCGACCGAACTAAACTACACACCCATGCTCCGTATATATGTACATGTGGCAAGTATATGAGAAGACGCATACATACACGATGTGGCGTCAAACCGCTGGTTGTCGTTTCTCGGCTGCAGAAACAAAATGGCGCACCTTCGACAGGTTGGTCTCTCCCTCTGCGAAGGAAGAACTCGAACGTGTTCACTGGCCGACGTCTGGTGGTCTGATGGTGTATGTGTGTGTGCGCCCACAGCACATTATGTACAGCTGCACATACTGCGCGGGGCGTACATGAGTATGGCTGCAGTGCGGCGCCGCCTGCTTCGAGCTCTGCCCCCGCCTCGCCCCGCTCCGGACGCTCAGCGCTGTCTGCACTGGGCTCGGCTGCTCTTGCTCCGGGCGTGCTTCGATTTCCATTCCGAACGACCGCGTCCGCCATCAGCAGCAACATCAACAACATCACCATCGTCATTGGCATCGCCATCGCCATCGTCGATGTCGGAGCCCAAGTCGAGGCACCGTCGACGCCCCCTGCGCACACGTAGCCTGGCATGGCGTCCGAGCATTTGCCATGCTTCCGCCTGCTGATCTTTATCCCGACCACGCGATGCCATGCGATGCGATGCGATACAGTCCTAAGGGCCGAATACACTTTGTTCCTTTTGCACTTGAGTGGCAACGCTGCCGCAGCCGCAGCCAATGCCACTGTCGCAGCCACAGCCAGAGCCGCCATGGGCGAATTTCGGTCGTTGCGAGGTTTCATGGTTCTGGAAGCAGTCGCGAAACTTGTTCTACTCCGTCCAGCGACAATCGGGGTCCTCCCATGCGCCCGCCTGGCCACGAACTCTCGAAGGGGTTGCCCAGCTCTGGCGAGCGATGGTGAATGGCGATGGCGTGGTTCGAGGAACTTTCGATGGACGCCGTCACACTGAGAGAAATGTCTGTTGTTTCCACAACGAAATGAATCGAACGGATCTCAGTTTCCTCTGCTTTTCTCTCGGTGTATTTCGGACCAACACCTTCTTTTTCTTCTTCGTCGTCTACCTTTCGTCATTTAATTTTGTTTTTATTTTATGTATTTTCCGAGCAAAAATATGAGGAATTTCTCGTCATGGAACAAGTTGGCGCGTCTTATTTTGCATTCAAATGCGTCGACGCCGAGTGGGCGTGGCAAATTACAGAGTGCACCAGCACATACAATGGAATATATTCACGCAAATGGATCGATATGCATATCTGCTTATGTCCATGTAAGAAACGTTCGCGCGGCGAAAGTTGATTCAACTCCGGACGGGAGTTTGTCCACACCACAGGAAATCCTCTGCACATACAGTACCTTCAGGAGACCATCATTGGAGACAGATTCAAAGAGAACCAAAGTGAAGAATACAAGAAGTCGGCGAACGACCCACAAATAAAGCGCCAAGAAATTGAACTAGACTCCAGGTCTGTGCAGTATCTTCTTTATTCGGGCAGAATCACAAAAGAGGTCGAAGTCATAGAAACTAAATGCCCAGGAACTGTTGAAAGGCGTACAGCTGGTAGCCGAGTTTAAGGACCTAGAGCGAGAAGCACCGAAGTCAAGGAGTCAAGGAAGCGGTTGATTGCATTTATTGTACGTACCTCGAGGAAGTGAATCATGTTGATGGCGAATATTCCGTAGCTGCAGAGGCGACGTGGTCTCTGCAACGACTGGATGATCATCAGGACCTGCTTCCGGTGTGCCAGGGATCCGTCGTACCAGTTGTGCGAGTACACGGCAGACATCAAGTTCTCACTCTGAACGGGAATTTGGAAGGTTATTTCATTTGGAACAAGAGGTCAATTCGGTAGAATCTCACCACGCTCTCCAACTTGGTGCCGTGCTTGCAAGAATCGTAGATCAAATAAGATAGCACGGCGATAGATACGATCATATCGAATGGGGATTTGTTGCCGTGCGAGATGATATACACATTCATGCAGATGGTCAGGGCCATTATTTTATCGACGATGATGATTGTCGAGGTAAATAACTCGATGGCCATTGTGCACAACCTGAAAGGGAAGGAAGTGTGTCAAATGTTTACCTCTGTCTCCTAGTGGAAGTTACTGACCTATTCAGATCATTGTTGTATTGCAGAAGCTCTCGCACTCGGTTATTCAGAGCGGTAGCCGTGAGAGTATTCCTCGAATCCTTGGCATCCAGCTCGACCCCCATGCGAGCCAAGTTCTCGAAGTGATCGCAGATCATCGACATGGCGATGGTGTAGACATTGTCCCAAATCTGCGTGAACGTCAAGCAGGGAATAGTCAGACAGACCTCAACTATGTAGACGAAGGGATAGGCGTGGTAGTTCTGCTGCAGGTTGAAGGGGATCCAGATCCGCAAAGGAAAGCAGTCGTCCGTAAGAGGCTTATGGAGTGAGGCCACACGGACAAATCTCAGTAGCGGTATCAAGTTGGATATCGTGATAGCAAAGAAGAAGCCCACTTGTAGATTCGAGAAGCGCCGGAAAATAATCTTGGCCCAAGCTCTTATGTTCTGCCTTCTTTGTTCCTCTGGAGTACGGGGGAAAATATTGTCGAGGCCTTGAAAAAGAAGCTCTATACGCTCGGTGTTCTGGATCAATCTGTACGCTCGTATGCCGATCAATAAGAATATGCTTCCCTCTCCGATGATATATTGGGTCCGGCCAAAATCTCCATCGTTCAGATATTTCATAACCGATGTACCATAGAACAGCAACACGAAGAGGAACCACACCAAAGCCAACAATTGCAATTGAACGTGGTTGACGATCTCTATGCGGCCGTGCTTGTTCGATCGCTCCACGATACGACAGGTGACACACTTCAGCAATGGATGCCTGATGTACAACAACTGGTCGAAGCAGTAGAGAACAGCGATTATCCTTTGAGGGAAATACACTACAAGATACACTCGAGTTCGTGGGGCCAGCCTTATGTACCAATATCCAAAGTAGTTATCTCTCAGTCGTGGGATCCGCATTGGCCAGAGTCAACTGGAACGCATTTAAATGTAGTAAATAACTATTATATTAAAATTAGTAATTGGCATCTGAAAGAGATTTATCGACTTATTCCACAAAGAAATTTCTCTTCTCTTCAGAGGTGACAAGTGTCATCTGGAACGCATTTAAATGTAATAAAATATATTGCATTCAAACGGATAATTGTCACCTCAAAGGGAGTTATTAATAATTCGAAGGACATTTCACTTATAGATGCATCCTATTGTATTATCAAATGTATTACAAATGGTTTTCTCTCCTCTTCAAAGGTAATCAGAGTCCAATCAACTAGCATTTAAATATTATAAATTATAATATATATAAAAAGGATGATTGCCAGCTTAAGGGATTTTGTAATTTGTTGAATTTGAAATGATTTTCTCACCATTTGAGAAATATCGTTCTGAATATCAAACGGGGACAAACCCACTCCAGTATGGATCACAACACCTCTTCCTAAAGATAATTCTTGACACCACACGGCGAGGTTCAGATGGCTCCAAATGTTCAGACCGGTAATAGAGAACAGTCTTCGAAACGTTGGCGTCCAGCTCGGTTCATATCTGAGTGAAAGTGTCCGAGTCAAAGTGTCCGAGTCAAAGTGTCTGAGTCAAAGTGGTCGCAGATTATCCCCAGGACGAATACTTCGATACCTTAGATCTGATTTCCATAGGTGAGTGAAAGTCAAGAGGGAACAATAATAAAAACCCTTGTATGTAGATGATGGGAAACTTCACTTTACGTTGAAGAATATAAATATTCTCAGTGGAAAGCAGTCGTCCGTCAGGAGCTTCTGGAACCAGGCCACACGTTGGAATCTTATCTACCTCATGTTCAATACTGCTGATGAGATTCGTTCGCGTGGTCTGGCTTCAGAAGCCCCTGACGTATGACTGTTTTCCAGTGAGAATAAAAATCTGAAACCGAACTACCACAGATATAACATAATACATCGATGTAGCATTACTGACTATTCCCTGCTTGACTTTCACTCAGGTATGGAACTACGACTACATCATCGTCCACACTACGAGAATATAGTTCGAATGGACTTAGACCGAAGTGGACACCAAGTATTCGAGGATTCATGGTATCAGCAAGATAACAATTCATAATGATAGTAATCTACACAGAAATGTAGAGCTATGAATCAGACACACTACCTTCTCTTTTAGCTACTACGTATACTTGGTTTACCAGAAGAAGCTCGTCCAATCATTAATCTTTCCGCCTCAGATCTCTAACCTCAGCACATTTCGCTCTAGATCCTTAAACTCTCCTAGGAGCAGTGCTCACCAACAGTTTCTGATCATCTTGATCCTAGGACTAAATCAAAAACATCAATAACTCTGGACTCATTACCAGGACCAGAAGTTTTTGGCCGTTTGGATCCAGTAGAATCGGTGATATGGTATATTTTGTATGTACCAAAATGGCCAATACAACGAAAACCCAGTCTAATGTTGGTCTGTTCAAGTTCTCTTGCAGTTCGTGGGAACCGCGCTCGCCAGTACAGCATGGAACCAATTTTAATATAAAAATATATAGAATAAATGAAAACTCATTGATGTGTATTATTTATTTATATTTTTTGAAGGACAGTTTCCTAATTCTTTAGATGTATTCGCATAAATTATTGATGGTTTTCTCACCTTCTAAGAAATATTGTGCATTGAATGAGTTCCACACTGGGACAATCTCATACCCATTAAGTGTTAAATAATTTATCTTCATTGACAACTCTTCAAAGGCAGAAAGAATTAAGATATGTTAGGGATCTATCCAAGGATATAAGAACTCGAGTCTATTAAGAGAATGATATGTCGGTAACGAACTTAGCACCAATCACATTCAAGTAATCGGTAAGCAGAATTCACATGAAGAAGTCAAGTGTACAGATTCGCCTATTTAGATTATTACTCCAAAGTTACAGCTCTGGCCTAGTTTGGAACCATATGTGTTAGGAAACTGGATTATATGTACATTTAATGTTGAATATCCTAATAATTATTTTATTTGGAATCATTTCGTTAGAGAACACTTTAGTAGCCTAGCCATGACATCAATTTTCGCTTGGTACACGTAATGATGCTTAGCGTTAGACTGGTAACAGATTTTCTCTGAAGAAGTCAAACCAATTCAGATCCTAAACACCATTCAGGGTTAATTTTTCTCCTGTCTGTATAATGGAATCTAACTAAAGTTCCATGTCGGATGAACTGTTATCAACACATGCGGCACAAGAAACTTATTAATATTTTTAACAAGAACCAACCACAAGTTTTGAACAAATCTTTATCGAAATATATCGGATGATGTATAGTCTTCTATCCAAATAATTCCATATAATAATTATATCGATCCAAATGTATTTTATGTCAGCCTTGCCGTGTATCGATCATTCTTATAATTATACACAAAAACAGATATTTTTCCCCTAAAAGTTAGACAAGCCATCTAAAAAATATATCTTTATTTGTATGTGAATTTCTTCTTAAATCGTGTACAGGTGTATTTTCGCTACAGTCGTGTTTATGTGCGTTTTCTATATAAGATTGATTGAAGATTAATTAGTTATCAAGTCGTGGTTTCAGATCCCGGAGCTTCTACTCAAACTATATGTCTAGAAACTGCTGAAAAGCGTACAATTGGTAGGTGAGCTTGATAATCTGCAAGGGATTGAGAAAGGTCAGGTACATGGGCCTAGGCGTCAGAGTGAGTAGTCTCTACTTACATTGAGGAAGTGCACCATGTTGATGGTGAATAACCCGAAGTTGCTGAGGTAACGGGGCTGCTGCAAAGACTGTATGACCATACAGACCAGCTTCTGATGGCCCAGGGATCCGTCATACCAATTGTGCGAGTACACGGCTGGCATCAGGTTCTCACTCTGAATGGGGAAACGCTTTCATTTGGAACTAGAGGTCAATTCGGGAGAATCTTACCACGCGCTCCAACTCGGTTCCGTGCTTGCATGCATCGTAGATCATGAACAACAGAGTGAGGATGGACACAATGATACTGACAGCCGAGAGGTCCTTGCCGTGTGAAATGGTGTAGACGTACATGCAGATGGTCGAGACCGATACGAAATCGAAGACGATGAGGGACGACGTGAAGAACTTGTCTGCCGTTGCACATAACCTAAAAGAAAGGAAGGCTATCAGAGGTTTAGATCTACTGATCTGAGGCGTTACCGACCCATTTAGAACATTGTTGTATTGCAGAAGCTCTCGCACTCGGTTGTTCATAGCGGTCGCCCTGCGAGAGGTCCTCGAGTCTTTGGCATCAAGCTCGCGCCACATCCGACCCAGGTACTCGAAGTGGTCGCAGATCATCGTCAGGACAAGCGTGTAGATGTGGTCCCAGATATGTGAGAACGTTATGCATGGCAAGGTCATTAAGGCCTCGCCGACGTAAATGAAAGGATAGGCGTAGAAGCTCTGCTTCAGGTCGAAGGGGATCCACATCCGCGTCGGAAAGCAGTCGTCGGTCAGCGACTGCTTCAGCCAAAGAACGCGAAGGAATCGCAGCAGGGGGAGGCCGTTGAATATCGCCAGTGAAGAAAAGAAGCCCACGTGCAGAAACGAGAAGCGCCGGAATAAGTTCTTGGCGAAGCCCTCCATGTTCTGCTGACGCTGCTGCTCCATCGTACGCGGGAAAATGCGGTCGAGTCCTTCGAAAAGGAGTTCAACGCGCTCACCGTTCCGGAAAAATGTTATCGCACGGATGATGATCAACACAACGATGCTCGACTCGCCAATGATGAACTGAACCTGTCCAAAGTCTTTGTCGTGCAGATGCTGCAGAACCGATACTCCATTAAGTACTAGGAACGTGATCAACACCATGGTCAAGCAGCGCAGTTTGCCCAGGTTCACAATCTCGATGTGGGCTCCATCGGCCGAGCGAGCAACGGTCCGATAGGTGACAGGTTTCACCAAAGGATGTGTGATGAACAAGAACTGGTCGAAGCTGTAGAGGACGGCCATGATCCTTTGATGGATAGAAACTACAAGATATGCATGAGTTCTCGAGGTTAGCCTTATATACCGATATCCAGAGGAGTTCTCTTGCGCTTCGTGGGATTCGCGCTGGTCAGAATCGGCTGGAACGCATTTAAATATAATATAAAAAAATAGAATGTATTAAAACGAATAATTGGCAACTCAAAGGGATTTATTTATAAATTTATTCCACTTATCTTTCTAATGTATTCGAATATATTACTGGCAGTTTTTTTCCTCTTGAGAGGTGACAAGTGTCGACTGAATCGCATTTAAATCTTAATAGTATAATAAAATATACTCTATTAAATCGTATAATGAGGTGTCAACGGGATTTCTTGATTTGTCGAAGACAGTCCACTTTTCTTTAAATATATTAGGATGCATTATTGATGATATTCTCACGTCTGCAGAAATATCGGTCATAGGTTTTGAAGCCAATATGGGAACAAGCTGTATATGCCTCAACCAGTAGGATGACATTGGGAGGCCTTTGTCGACACCTGCTGGGTTCCAGAAGGTTCTGCTGTAGACTCCTTAAAACCCTGTCAGATGGCCACCTCGTCCTTGGATATACTGCCTCACAATGCTATTATATCCACTGATCTTGATACGTCTATCTCAAGCGTATGGGGTCGAATCACTTTTGCTACCAATGCGAATCGCAAGGGACCATAAAATGAAAACAAAAACGAACACTCCAATAACCGCCGCCGCCATATTTAATGACACACCTTCCGCATGAGGTTGTTGTTGGTGGTGGTGTTCGTTGTGTTGCTCTGGATATTGGTTTTGATGTTTCTCTTCTTCTTCTTCTCGTTTCCCATTTGTTGTTGCAATTGTTGCCTTCCTCTCCACACGCAGTGCAAATCCAGCGCTTTTGTTCCGCGCCCATGAGGAGCACGGAGTCGATTCCGTGGTAAGTTTCTTCTTCTGCTCTCGCTCCTGGTGCTGTTCCTCGGGAAAATGTTTAAAATTAATGCATTTTTGTGGATTTGGAAGAACTGCACAAGTTGCCGGGAAGACGATGAACATCGCGGACCGTGCGTGCTGGGGAGGCCGGAAGGTGGGGCCACGAATCGTGCGGCATGCATGAAAGTCCATGGCAACATGGAACCGATGCGTTCGACATGAGCCAGAAACGCGCTCCACGATGGCACCCGTCGGCGGTACTTCGAACTCCAGCTACTTTCCACGTGATGCCACGTTATTCCATACAATAAGTGAGTCCATGATGCGAGTCTACAAACCAGATATAGCAAACCAAGAAATAAAACAATCTGAGAGAACTATATAGAAGTTATCCATTGGAACAACTTTAAAATGCGGGTCAATGAGTGGTCTAGACGACATGATACAATTAATCTAGCTAATGCCAAACAATTTCGTTTGCATGATAAATGCTCTTATATATTTACATAATTAATAAGATTTATTAAATCTATTTGTATTTCATTGAAATAACATCTGTTGTAATTTTTTCATTGCTCTATTCTGTGTTGTAATTGATCGTTTTCTCATTAACAAACCATCACGATCGAATGAATAAGACAAAAACTTGACCGATCTACTCGCAATTTTTTACACCAATGAAAGATTCCTAGAGTTCTAACCAATGAGCAATTCCCACGATAAAACCTCCTTCACTTTATATAAGATTGGATTATACCGTAGTAGAATTGTGAGATTTGTATAAGTAATAATAATTTGTAATAAGTGTAATAATTTGTATATATAACTTAGGTTTTGTACATTTGAGGCTTGGTGTACCTATATTGATTTATAAGATGAACGATTGCTGGTCAATGAAGAACAACCAGCTGTTCTTCAACCACCCAAATATCCTCAACTAAATGACTCGACAACATGACTCAACTGTTCTAAGGAGAATGAGGTGAAGGAAGTGACACAGTCTGGGAGGAAGCCCTCAAAGAGAGTGGTGTCTATTAATTTATTTTAATACACCATGCCCACTGTCTCATTATTCAATAAAGACATTAAAATCCAAAAGAAACATAAATCCAATGCCTCGAACGCACAGACACCAAGGAGTTCGAATGTATTCATTAAAATTGCATTATCTGCTCGGAATTATCTAACTAATAAATGAGACATTCCGACCAACCGTTGGCCATGCGTCCAAGTGCGGCCACGTCCGAGTGTCCAAACGTGTGCGTCGGCCGGCCGGCCAAGCTCCGCCGCCTCGCATGCTCTCGTAATAAGCCGGGAACCTGCCGGCCAATCCAATTAGAAGAGAATTCAATTTAATGGCGACAAAATATCTTCACGTTCCGTTCGATTATCGGTGCTGGCGGTGGGGCGCGGCACGGACAGGGGATGTGGATGTGGCTGTTGAAGGACAGACACACAGACAGACGTCCGCGATGTCCGATAGACAAGAAGTCGCACTCATCTAGCGGAGGACGCTCTCCGCCAGCCGCACGCCGCCAACACGAGGCCCGGTGCGGCTGACTGCGAGCAACTTCAGCGGCCGCTGACCAATCGAAGAACCGAGAATTTGTCAAAATGCGGGAATGTGCTCCGGCCAGTCATATAGTCATTATCGGCGCGAGAAGTAGCGGCGACAGGTGCTCTAATGGACTCCTCGGGAAATCGGGCGATCGCAATGTTAATGGCAGGGAAACTTTTTGAGGAGCCCCAGTGAAAATAAAGGAAGACTCCCCATTCTAGCGGAGGGCAGAGTTCAGAACTTTACCTGCATGCATACCCACACACATGCACCTATGAATCGAACCCTAATTAGCCCGGCTTCGGCTTCAATCAGGCGCATTAACGGCTCCCAGTCAATTACTCCAATCACTCTATTAGCGCGGTGGCCGCAGTCCCCCGAGCCCCCGTGGCCACCGTCGCGTCCCGCGCCGCCCACGTAGGTCGTGCTTCGTCGGAAGGCCGAGTTCTTCACACGATCCGTCGCCGACACCCCGACGGCCCCCAGCACCCAACCGCCGGCCCGCGTGTCACATGTCGGATCGTTAATTATTGTAAAATTAATATAATTTGCAGTTATTATTTGTTTTCTGTTGCTGTTACTGTTGCTGCTGCTGTTGTTATTGTTATGTTACTTCCATTACATTCCGCATGGGTTTCCCTGGACGGAGCTGTTTCATTATTTCCATAGTCCGACCGCCCCATCACACCAAACCTCGCGCCGCCCCACCCAACAGGCAACGGCGGTTCCGTCTGTTCGACGGTGGCATTTCGACACCTACGATTCCACTTGGTTAGAACTCATCAAATTATCGAATCAGCATGATCGATCTAATCTGGTGGGAATAATTGCCACTCGTCGATTGTCGACTCCATCCATGCAATTCACTCCTGGCCAGATTATGGTCAGTGGCTTTAACACAGGGGTGGACGTTGGATTAATCTCTGGACTCGGGATGTTTTCCACATTCGGGTTCAGGATTCGATGAAAGATCTGCTGGATCTGTTCTTGCTGGATGGTTCTTTTCTTGGTTCAAGTTGAGGTGTTGATCGAGGTCCTCGATAGATTCATGAGAAATCTCAACTTTGGAGTTTTTCCAATGACCAGCGCCTGGTCCGAATAATCGTTGTTCTTGTTGTGGAGTTCCTTGTTCCTGTTGCATTGGTCTGTTGTCGCTTTCAGCCGCACAGTGCGAGGTGTCGAGCAACATCGGGATTAATTGTTGTACGCCGAGCGAAACCTATAACTAAGCACGACGACGACAACAGAACCAGAAACACAAATAACAATAGTAAAACGAGAAAAACCCGAACAAAAAATCAAAAAAAAAAAAGAACAACATGAAAAGGTCGTACAAACGTTAACAGCAAAAAATGGGCGAACTTAAAGCACGATAGCAACAAAAAGCACAACAACAACTATAGATGCAACTCAAAGTGCATCGCGCCCGACTCTACCTCCCCCCCGACCCCGGAATGGCCTAGGAATGTAACGGCGAGTAGAACGGTTGGAAAATAACCACAGAAACAACAACGAACAGCAACCGAATCCGCCACAAGCACTGTATTGATGCTCGTCGTCGTCGTCATCGTCGCAGAAGCAGAAGCAGAAGAAGCAGAAAAAAAACGCGACGCTCCACGAACGCTTTTGATGCCGGAGCCGCATTCGACTGCCACGGTCGGTTGGGGACGACGGCGGATGGGGAGGGGGGGGGGGAGTGTTGCCAACTTCGTGTACCGCGAAGCATGTAATTTTCGCACATTTCTATGGAAATGAACAGATGAATGGACGCTTGGCTGGATGGACGGAGGGAGGCAGCGACGGACGGACGGAAGGACGGATGGTTGGTTGGAAGGGAGGGTGGAGAAGCGGCGGGGGCGGTTGGAAAACCGCTGCGGCATGGTTTCCGACGAATGCCAGCGACTCATGCGACACAGGGTGCCGCAGAGGCGACGACGAAGCGATCGCTCTAAAGATGGCGACCCTTCGTCGACAGCACCCTCTGTCGCCATTGTTGTTTCTTCTTCATCATCATCATTCATCGTCGTCTCGATTTAAATGGCTCTCGATGCATCGAGCGTCGCCAAACACTTCAACGTTGCCTTCTAATCTCGCTGTTGCAACAAACGGTGCAATAACAAACACCGCCAACAACGAATTTCTCCGCGACTCTTTGACGCATCGATATGAGGACGAACCGCGTCCCGAACCGCGTTCGCCGCCTTCGGACTTCGACGCCCCGGCGGTGGGCAACTCGACGTCGCCGTGCGTCGATCCGAGCGGTATGCAAAGCGTGCAATTAGCTCGGAATTGCAATCTAACATGGCATTGCGAGTCGTCCACACGTCGCAGCCGCCCCTCGATCCCCACATCCACATGTACATATGAGCATACATAGACGCACATACACACATATTCGGGCGATGTTGTGGTTGGTCGGACCGCGCTCGTTGCCGTCAATTGGCGGGTCCAACTATTTTCGTGTTTGCAAAACTTCTAACGTAAAATTGCAAGTGTTGCCAGCGTCGTCTGTTGTAATTTTTAATTGATTCTCTTCTCTGCGTTCGGCTCCATCCGCTGGGGATCGCGTGGAAACGGCGGCAAAGTTGATTGTTAATAACGAACTTTCTGCATACGCCTCGTTAGCCGTCATGCAAATTGTCTGTTACGGCGCTAAATTCGCCTAGACAAGGCGCTGAAGGGTCTTAATTAATTGCCGAGCGCCTCCGGACCCACCGTGATGCTTCTGTCGTACCGTTGTTTACAGACCCACGCTCCATTAATCCTCTGTTCCTTCCGGGAACCTTGAACTTTCTTTCTTCTGCACTCTTCAAAGCGTCGATCGGTTCGATCTTCGTCTATATCCTGGATCTTTAAGGGTCTGGGGGAGAATCCATATCGAAGAAGGAGCTCCCATATCGGAGATCGTTGCCAAAGGCCGCATGTGTAAGACGACTCCGAAAATTCTAAGATGACGATTCGCTTATGCCAGAGAACGCCGGATGCCCGCATGCTGGTAATAACTGCTTCCGAAGGCAGCCAATTCTGGTTTTACACCACTCGCCGCTTTCACCTCGCGCCCCCCTCGGCCCACTGCTCCACGCCCATTGCCGCATGCCAAGGAGCAATAAAGGCCAGCTATATTTTGATGGAATGTCTGATTAAAAGCCGACTGCAAGAGCGAGAGGGCGTGTGTCCCAGCGCGAGAGGAACGAGAGCAACGCTTTGACGGACGCCATCACGAAACTAAATCCAAATCCTCATCCACAGCGATGGAGAAACGTCTTCGCGAGCTTCGAGAACCCAGCCACAGTGCCGAGCGATACCAACACAAGAGCAGGACTAAGAACGAGCCAGGTTCGAGAGAATTCCTCATCGATTTCTCATTCTTATTCGCATTCCGGGCACGAACGGGGCTCTGATTCGCTTCATTTTGCATGACTGAGCCTCATAAAAACTTCATACTTTCCCCCTTCCGGCCCGACTCTGGGCCCACGCCTGCCTCCCGCCGTCGAGAAACATGCGCGAATTGCGGCCCGCTTTTCGGGGATACTCCGCGTCTCGTCTCGCATTCGTCTCCTGCCGCTGTCGCTGTCTCTCTGTCTGTCGGCCACGTTCGCTCCCGGTCCGTTGGGGGTTGCGCCGGCTCTAGATACCCGCAGCGCCGACCGTGCTCCAGCCATGTATCCGCGTTATACCTATATAGAAGCACATAGCGGCCACGTCGTCTCCTGCTGCTCCACTCCTTGGCCCGCCTGCTGGCGATTAGTGGGCGCGATAAGCGGCTTCGGGCCTCGGTTGTTGCTTTTCGACGCTTTCGTTTGGACCGAATTCGCCATTTTAATTTCGGACTGTTGTTTTTTTCTTTTGTGTGGCATGGCGAGGCCCGTCTGCAATCAACCAGTTGTTGGTATTTTGTTTGCGGAATTTTGGAGCCTGGGATTCTTAGATAAAGCAGGACCTCGATCGAATTTTTCTCAAATTTAAATGGCTGGGAACGTATTGGAATTGATGTTTAATCCGCCTTTATGAACAAGATGTATTTTAGTCCATTCTGAAGAACTAAAAAGCAGGAACCTTTTGGATTCTTTCTATCGAAAAATAATCTACATACAAACGTTGTTTGTCTCAAAAACACTGTTGAATATTTGTAGTCTGTTTATCTTGATATTTTTTTCAATTCATTAAATACAAGATTTTGTCAAAAATTTTTCAAACTTGATTTTCATGCCGGACAAGACAAAATCTCATTATTTTTATATACAGGGTTTTGCTGCCAATCGGATATTCAATTTCAATTCAACCAACTTCATTCTAAAATAAACTAATTTCTTCGGAGTTCTTTCCATATGTTATACATTTTTCTTTTCTATTATTAGTAACAAGTAATAGTACTGTGTAAAGTTGCAAATTTGATATCTTATTGCTTACATAAATCGATTTTTATATTACGGGGTATTAAAGTGGTTTAAAGGCGAGATCAAGCATTGAATTATAGAACTTCAAGTGGTCATTGCGGTCACTCTCAATGCAAATGATGGGCGGTACCAAAGCGATCTATTCAATTGGACTCGTGAACGATCACCACTCCACTGGGCTTCGAATGCGCATAAATTTAAGAGAAAAACAGAGAAAAGGAAACTGTATCGGTGATGGAAATGAATGATGACTGAATGAATGAATAGTGAAACATTGCATCGACTAATTAAATATCATTTTCAGATTCTTGATTTCTCTTTAATTGCACTTTTGCGTATGTAATTTTTAACTTTGCCGGCGCACACAGTAGGGCGAGAATAATTGCTAGAAAGATAGCTGCCGATAGGTGGATAGATAGCCGCCAACAACACCAACGGCACGGCCACACAACAAAACATTACAAGAACGCAACAACAAACTCGACGTGTGCGAAACAATACTTAAATTACACATCTGCGAACCTCAATTAGACTGATGAATTTTCACGATTCCCCCAGAGAAGCGAGAAATCAATGGCAGGTCGTCTGGCGGTGGCGGCGGCGACTGCAACAAAGTAGATTCCAGCACTTGAGGAGTGGTCGGAGCGTGGATGCTGCAGGGCCACCGAAGACCCCACTACGACAAGGACGCCAGTCTCATCAACCTGCGTGATAAATGTATACAAAGCTATTAAACTTCTCCTAAGTGCTTCAGATTGTTTCAGTGACATCTCAACTGCAACGTTTTTGAATATTTAAACTCGATTAACTTGTAGCTCTAGAACGAATATTAAATACATTTTTTTAAGCCCACCCCATCGCAGGGTAGTCAAGGTAATAAACATTTTGGGTATTCATTCATCCATTCCTATTCATTTCTCCGCTCACTATTGCTACACGTTTCAAATACCACAATTTGGACCGTATTTCGATAGTTAGTTTTAACTTCTCAATTACATTGGTTTCGCCTAATTTGAAATATTAATCTAGCACATACTGTTAATAAAATTCAGGTCAACTGATTTAGAATTGTAAGTCATGCATTTGTTTTCGTAATATATTTCTTTATTCACATTTGATTTTTATTTATTTACTTTTATGTATAAAATCCATAACCCTGTTTTTAGAGAAATTTAAGATTGTTAACGAAAAAAAAATTCTACAAATATTTACAAAATTATTGTTATGTAAATGAATATACATATATTTATAAAATATAATAAATTTTTATTATTTTGTACAACAATAATATAGATGTGTAATATTTTGAAGCGATTAAATCTTAAACAAATAGTGCTTTAAACAGAAATATTTTCCGAAATGTGTTGCAGCTTTAATCGATGAATAAGATCTTGTATATCTAATAAACTCTAGAACAGAAATTATTTAACAAAAATATTTGCATTAGAAAATAACACTTATTAATTATAGTTTTTTTTTCTTGAACAAAGGGGATTATTATTTTATTATTTGATCATCAAATGCTTATGCGATATAACTTACTTTTAATTTTACTTTGGAAAATATTTCAATTAAATCATCTACATATGTATTCATTTATGTACTAGATGTACAGTACATAAATTAACATATAAACACATTGTCTCCGAATTCGAACGATATGAATATATGATTAGCACAGAATTACTGGCCGAGTGCCCAAATTTATAAGGCATCTATCTATGTACATTTCCCGCACCGCCACCTATAAACCTCCCTCTAATTAAGTTAATTAGACAGGAGGAAATTACGATCATAGACTGTTTTCTGTTATTGGTGCATAATTATCGATGGGAACCTCCTCAGGTTAATTGATTCACACAGATTGTAAAACAATATTTTATGATTATTTACATTTTACGTAATTACATGAAGAGCATTAAGAAGTATTTATATTTTTTATGGGCATTTAAAAGAGTTTGATATCGAAATAGAGGAACTTGAACTTCGAGTTAGTCTTTGAAAATATTCTTCATTCTTTATGTTTTGTAAATAACTTCTATAATACTAACTTAAAACTTCTAATTACTTAAATTTGTGATCAAATGTTTGGATGTCGTCATTTTGGATTTTTATACGATTTTCACATTTAATTACTTTTAGCATGGTATTTCCTGAATTTCAAACTAGTTTAAACAAACATCCGATGAAATTGTTCTTCAGGAACTGACTACGGGGTAAAAGCATTGAGGACGGACGGCATGAATTACATTGTTGTGGCAGCCGGAAGACAACTTCAAACCTCGACACCTCGCGCGAGCTTAGACTAATTATGTTGGCAACGCGTCCGCAATGGGTGCGCGTGCTAATATGGTAATATTAAGAGCTGCTCTTCTCCCATTAGAACGGCTTCCGGTGCCAGCCGATGATTTTTATGAGTCCTAAACACATGTTCCGCGACATTCTTCGACATTGTTTTGACTGATCGGCACTTCAATCACTGCGGAAGCGGAAGCGGTCGCCATTCTGGGTTGGGCAACGCCTTCTTCGGGTCGAGAATTGAGCAATTGTCGCCTGTGTTTGCATCACTTGCGCCGATCACCAGTGTGCAGCATCGATAACAGGAACATCAACTGCCCCATTGTTCTCATTGGGAGGTCCTCGATTAGCTGACCAGGCCAGGCCACTCTTCCGCGATCAGCGGTACCAGGATCGAGATTTCAATTCAATGATTGTTTCTTCCGCTTGCGCTCTCTCAATTGAGATACGATCGCCACTGATGTCGCAATTTCAGAGAAAGGATTTAATAGCTTCAAAGTGTTGGCTCAAATTAATTTATATTAAACACTTCGCTCGATCGCCGGTGGATCCGTCGTAATGACCCATTGTTGCGCTCGATGCTTTCAACTGGCTTTCCATTTAAATGCCGCTTCCTTCCGACTTTTCAGAAAATTCCGTTTAATTAGAAAATTGAGAAATTGCAATAATAAATTTAAAATATTCAGTTCCTTCGGCAAGCAAGATCGATATGCAAATGATCGCGGTTCGCTTTACGAAGAGTTTTGTCTTTGGAAAGGATGATAAAGGGGCCGGAGTTCCCGTTGATCTGGGATCCACATCCTGCTCGGGGTCTTTGAGTGCCTGGAGACATCTAGAACTGGAGGCATAACCGGACGATCGGTCAAACTATTATCATGAAAAATATCATTATCATTACCCAAGTTTGTTCTTCCAATTTAACGGAAGCCCAGACCGAGCTGTTCATGCACCAAATTCGCTCATTGGAGTATTGCACGACTGGATTTACAACACGAAGACATTCTCTAAATCTCTCAAACAGTAATTAAGACAACACCTGAACGGGAACAAATATCAATCACAAAAACCCACAGCGAGCGACTGGAGAATTCGAGGAGAATAATGACTATAGCCAATATCAAATAATAATAATTAACAGAGTGATATAATAAAAACATCTGCATATGGTGAGAGCTACAACAACAGTGACCGAGAATGAGAGTGGGAAGAAGAGGAGGAGGAGAAGAAGAGCTGCAAGTGGCCAGCGGAAGGAAGCCATGTTGAAGGCTGGGAGATTTTCGACATGTCCTGTGATGAGTGCCGCACCCTCGCTTCCTTCCCCTTCCCGTCCCGTCCCGTCCTGGGCGAGTGAGGAACCCAGCGCTGCGATTGTGGTTGAGTTTGCATTGTCAGGACATGTTTGAACACGCCCCAATTGTACAAGTTGCGTGTCAAACAGCAACAACAACAACAACAACAATCACTTTAATAACATATAAGCCAGCAGCTCCAACAACAACACGGCATGTATAAGGTCCACACACACACACACACATTCACATGCATGACTGTCCGAGGAGGTCAGCGAAGGAGGTCCCGGCCACCCCAACCGCAATGCGGCGACCGCAATGGCAGAAGGCGACATTTTTCCTGCCCCTCCCGCTCCGCTCCGCCATTGGTTTCCGCTCCATCCCTTTCTCCCTCCTCAGCTCACCGGCTCTTATTTACATGGTCCCCTGGTGTGCGTGCGAGTGTTGGTGTGTGTGTGCGAGCCTCCACATGCATAAAACATAACGCCGCCAAAGGACATTTTTATTTTCCCTGCCCGACGCTGTTGTTGTTGCTTTTCGTCGAGCGACCGGGGTCAGCGAGCCGAACCGAACCGAACCGAGCCGAGTCGCACCGCGCCACCCGCACGCTCGCAGCCCGATCGCGCAGAACGTGTTAAGAGCCGCATGTTTCTGGCCCGCACCCAACGAGGGTTGACAGCAAGCCACGCCGCCGTCCATTGTGCATGGGCGAGGGGTGAGAGGAACGGGAGTGGGGTGGGTGTGGAGTGGGTCGGCACATTATGTCCTTCTGCGGCCACGTCTTATGGCCGCTTTCCCACTTGGCACCGTGGTCGACGTCTTCGTGCGACGGCTTCCTTGAGGGGCTGCGAGTGGAAGACTTCGTTGCAGGGTGCCCCACGTGCTCCTTGCTGATGGCTTCACCGATACTCGACCGACCGACCGACGACACGTCTTGCATGACCCTGTTTCGGGCGACAGAGGCGACGGAGTTTCCGGGACGTGGCCCGCACTGGTTCCGGCCAAGGAAACTTTTCCAAGCTCTGCAAATGGATTTCCTTCTTCATCAGCGAGTCATTCATAAGAAAGAGACGCACACACCCACAAAGAGCCTACACGACACACAGAACACTCACACATGCACTCGGGCCATTGCATTATTTATGTGAGTTCAACATTCGGAAGCAGGAACCCGTCAGTGTGTGTGTGGGTGTTTGTGACCGCCTTCAAGAACTTAATAAACCACATTGAGTTGTCGGCAGCAGCCGCGGCGACCACGGAAGAAGGAAGTCCAAGAACAAGTCGGAGGAAACTTTGTAGAAACTCCAAGAGACATCGATGAGATTGGAGCAAGTTCCGCCCCAGCGTTCGAAAATGTCGACGTGTCAGAAGCCGGTCGAGAGCGGGAGCTTTCCTTGGCGCATCCCTTGAATCCAAAGAAATTCAGAGACATTTGATTTTCCTATTGAACTGTGCCTCTGATCGTCGAATTCTTCATTTCTTCAGATATATTTTCTTACTTCCACAACCCCCAGATCGGCTTTCTTTCTAACTCTCCCTCATCCATCTGCGGACTCTTTGTGTGAAGGTCAAAATAGTCGCATCTAACAAGCTTCTTCGAGTTTCAATCCTTCTAGTCGACCCTTCCTTGTCAACTAGCCCACTTACGCCCTCGGGAAAAGCCTTCTCCTGCATCCGATTCCGCTCCTGATCCGATGTTTTCGGCTCACTGAGGCCAACCTTTCGGCGGGACTTCCTGTGACTCGTGAGAACCTGCTCGACGACGACGACTGCGGAGGTCGAATCGTCGTCAGTCACATACCAAAAGTCGACATCATTCGCCCGCCATGGACGATTAGTCGGAGCCCTCTGTCCGCCGTCCGTCAGCCGACATCCGACATCGCCGCACGCAACTCGGCCCTCGGCTGCTCCCGCGGCCACTGCGACAGTCACAATATTTGTGTTATTGCCGTCCACGTCGCTGTGGTTGTTGCCGTGCCCCCAGCCTTCCGTCGAGCGACCGAATCGCATTGAATCGAAATCTCGTTACCGAATCATCAAAATCCCATTAGTCCACATTCAGAGGCGCTCGAGTGTGAAACAAGCCGCTCGGATGCCCGACATCAGACGCCGCCGTGGACCGTCGCAGTCGCCGTTGTCGTTGTCGTCGCTGTCACAAGCGGCCAGTGGGCGGGGTGGGCGTGTGTCGAATCCTTCCCTGCGCTGACGGAGCCCGCGCCGACTTCCATATCGGATTCATTGAATTTGAATCGAGATGATTAGGAACGAACGCGTCCCATGGCCCAAATCTGCGGCACTTGTCCGGCAAATTAGCCTTTGTGTCCAGTGGACTCAGCCCAGTGGGCGCGACGCCTGGAGCGGGGCGTGAGGCCGGAAGTGCGTGCGAATCGACGAAGTGCAGCGGAAGACCAGTCTTTTCGGCTCCTCTCAGACCCATCTCTAACGGGCTCAAGTTGATCGTGTCTCCCTCCTGCCCCCAAGATCAAGTCCTTCGGGAGGCCGCATCGAACGCGTTTGTCGGTTGTCCGCATTCCGAGGGCCAGCTCCGCCCTCCCCCCGCACGCGGACAAGAGAATTAACGAAGTCGATCCGAGGTCCTGTTGTTGATTTTTGCCATTTTGCATCGACGTGCCCTCGACGGAAGCGTTCCGGCGACATCTCGCAGGCCACAGGGCATCCTCGTCGCCGCAGCCACCCCGCGGTGCGTGCGTCCTTCGAGAGAGTGGTGCGTTCGAGAGCGAGAGCGAGGCGTTGAACTGCGAGAGAGACGGGGTGTGAGCGGCGAGGCGGACAAGTCGAGTCAACTGCAGAGCGAGAAGGACGAAGCATATGTTCGCCTAACTGAGTTGCGGCCGAGACTCGAGGGGTTGGCGCGACGGAGACTGCGGCGCTGACTTAATTAAACGACAATAGACACAAATTGAATCATGGCTCGTTAGACGCCCGGCCGCCGCCGCGCACTTTGTCCCGGAGTCACTGAGACATGTAATCTGGAGCACGTGCTCGCAGCGACCTCGCTGCGTGTCGTCGGCGCAAGGAGCAAACGTTGATTCGCCATTCATCCGCCTCCGTCGGAGTTCGGCGGGCGCTGACGGAGCCAAGTTCAAAGGGAGCCTCGCGAAGCTTTCAGCGGACAACATTTCACTGGAAGCGTCAAATTTGAATCCGTTAATTAAAGTCCATTATTTGGGAAATTTGTTCAAACGCCGCTTATTGAAATGGAGCGAAGTCTTTCGAGTATTCACAAATGATGACTTAATCTATTTATATACCATTTTACTCTTCTCTCCAGTATCAAGTCGTCGTGAATGACCCACAGATGCTCCCTTTTTAGTTATTTGCGTTGGGTGAATGGACCACGATTTGGTTTACATGAGGATGGAAATACAAACGAAATAATATGTTTTATATGTTTGCACAGTAAAAGGGGTGGATGTTATTGCGTCTACATCCAACAGGTGATGGAGGAGATATTGTGAAGACGACTACGCTTGATTTTCTGATGATAATCATCATATTTATTGAGGAAATCATATAACATTAATTTTATTGTTTGGTATTCGCTATTTTTTATTTTTATAGATGTGCTAGGAAAGAAATACGTTTATCCAATGCACGTAACTTATTTTTGGTGGTCATTTCAAATGTATAGTCCGCTCATTTTTGAAAATAACTCAATTTCAATATACAAATTTTGAATTTTATTGAAAATTTTGAATTTTTCATTGCAAATTTTGAATTTTTCATTGAAAATTTTGAATTTTTCATTGAAAATTTTGAATTTTTCATTGAAAATTTTGAATTTTTCATTGAAAATTTTGAATTTTTCATTGAAAATTTTGAATTTTTCATTGAAAATTTTGAATTTTTCATTGAAAATTTTGAATTTTTCATTGAAAATTTTGAATTTTTCATTGAAAATTTTGAATTTTTCATTGAAAATTTTGAATTTTTCATTGAAAATTTTGAATTTTTTATTGAAAATTTTGAATTTTTCATTGTAATCTCAGAAAATTTTGTACTAATTTTTAGTATATGAAATCATATTTTGTTTCCAATCTAGAAAAACATATGTTTAAACATCTCTTTAAAAATGCAATCGATTTGAAAAAACGAGTGCTATCGAACCCATTAGTCAATTATTTTAGAATCAATTGATAAAATCTATGTTAAGCTGAGGTTAACATAAGCCGTATTTTCATACCGTTCGTAAATTAAATAAATAATGAATTAGAGATCACTCAGACAATGCTTGTCACGGACGAAGGCCGTTCGAAGCAAGGCCACTGCAGACGGTGAATCGCAACCGCCCTTCTCCGAGGACCGCGATGCTGCGATGTTTCGACCACTACCTGCGTGACGCTGGGTGGCCGGCCGGCTTCTTGACTCGCCTCCTCCAGCAGCACCCCAAGCAATTAATTTCCCGGCTCGAAGCGACCTCAATTATTTCCCGCCCCATCTGCCGACCGGGAAATTTCTTTCCACTTCCGCAGGAGGAGGACTCGTCTTCCTCCGCCGCCTTCCTGTGCAGATGGCGAGCGCATCCTTGGGCCGTGCCCGAGGACGGTGGCGAGGGACGGCGGTGGCGTGTAATTAGTGTCAGCTCGCAGTCACATTTGGCCGCCGAAGATCGACGCCCCCCGAACGTGGCCGACGAGGACGTGGTCGCTGCAGGACTCTCGGGACTCCAACGGGAGCGACTGAGACGACGGACGGACGGACAGATGGAAAGAGAGACAGACGGACGGACGGATAGATGGCCAGAAGCAGCCGAGCGTGCAGCGATCAGTCGATGGGCCGACGTCCATCTTCCATCGCCGGCGAGGGCTGCCCGGCCGCTGTGCGTCGAACCGTCGATCCATTCATCCACCCATGGGATAATTATAATAATTGCCTGCGTGAGTGTAGGTTTCCATGGACGAGAGTGCGGCAAGTGCCTAGGAATTCTCTATTTTGTTTCCAGTTAAGTGCTCTGGACAAACACCAATACAAACACAGACACGAGCACGCACACGCACCTCCCGCGCACACACACACACACACACATGCATCGAGTTGTCGCTCGAGCGGGTCGAACGAATTTCGACAACCGGGGCGCATCTTCGCCGAGGGCAGCGAGGGCCGGGATCCGCTTAATTATCTGCCGTTAATAATGCCTAAATATATTCAAATGGCTCCCACCCCCACACTCACACTCACACATACACACACACTTAAACCCTCGCACTCACATCATCGATAAGAACGCATTTTAATTGCGCCTCCCCCGTCCCTCTCTCGAGTTCTCTCTGTTTGAATTTCGGCTGCCTTTGTTGTAATTATTGTCACTGCAATCGTTGTTGGTGTTGGTGTTGTTGTTGATGTTGTTGTTTTTGTGGAGGGAGGAAACCCTCCCGCCTCCTCGCGCAAATCCGCTTGGGGTCGCCTCCCGATTCGCCGATAAGAGATGTCGGGAGCACCGAGGGATGGTTTGACCGAGGCCAGGTCGCTGGACTGAGTGGGCGTGAGAAACGTGGTCAATGGGGCGTGCATCATCGTTCGAAATGGAGTTCTTTAATTTGAATAAATTGAGGTCCCGGACCAACCCCTTCGAGGGAGGCGGCGGAAACTGGGATATTGCCCCATTCTGTCATTCGAAAGGTCAGTATTCCACAAGAGCAGGCGGCATAAGGTCAAGAGATGACGCCGAATCTTCCAATCGTCCAAGACTAAGATGCATTTTCCATTGATTTAGATACCCTGAGTGAGGTCTCCGCAATGGATTTTGGGGGGAGATCGACGACCGACCCCGGGGATTCAATGACCCCAACTATCCGCGATCGTCCTCATCCTGTCGACCCTGACCGATTCCCACCACGACGGCTGCTCTGGGTGGAATTCGCGAGCTGCATCCGACAATTTGTGTTCGACCAGCAGCGGGAAAATTCCGGCCAGTAGTCCACGCATGCGCGAACCGCTAGCAAACAACAACCACGTCATGGGTAACAGAAACAACAACGAAAACAATAGTAACAGAAACCACAACAACAATAGTAAGAGTAACAACAACAATAGTAACAATAAAACCAACAATAGTAAAAATAAAAACAACAATAGTAACAATAACAACAACAACAATAGTAACAGTAACAAGAACAACAACATTCGCATCCACAATAGTCGCGGCAAATGCACCGGCCGAAATTCCTGGCGTGCCGCACCAGGATCAGGAGTCGGAGTCGAACCTGCGGGATCTGGCGGGCTTCTTTGAAGTGCGGCCGCTCTCATCAAAGAAGTGTCGTCGCTGCCGTCGAAGTCTTCGTCGTCGTCGTCGCTGGCTCCGTCGACTCCTCGTCATCCTCGTCGTTGTCGCTGAGTCAAACTCACAGTCGCTGTCGACGTCGCGATCTGCGGAAGAAGCGTCCGGGTCGCCCTGCGCCCCCGGTCGATGGAGGAGCCCGGATCGAGGCCCGAATAGACGTGGTTTCGAGGACGAGTCGCTGGCCGCTGAGTCTCTCGCATTCCGCGCGCTGACACGCGGCGATCTCCAGCTGTAAAGGCGACTGCGCGGATGCCCTGGAACGAAGGGCCGGACGGGCAGATTGACGGATGGATGGACGGTTGGTTGGTTGGATGGATGGATGGGCAGTTGGATGGACGGCTGGTCGGCCGGTCGGGCGGATTAACGAAAGGAAATTCCCACAATTCCCCGTCGCTGGAGACGCTGCGAGGTCGCTTCGAGCGCGGCGGACACGTTTGATTGGATCCGCGGTCGCAATGGATGGATGGATAGATAGATGGATGGGTGGACGGACAGACAGACGAACGGATGGACGGACAGACACACGAACGGATGGATGCCATCCTCGGGAAGCGCGAAGGTTCTGAATGGAGTCGTGAGCGACTCGAAGGCTGCGCTGAGACGCTGTCGGGCGATTTCCGCGCGTCTAACGTCGATCGGTCGTCGGTCGGAAGACACAGCGGCTGCGCATTCCGAACGCGAGGAATGCGGTGGAGCCGGGGAGCAACGCGGATCCACTCACAGAGCCCGGTGGGAAGCGGCGGACGCGGATTCCGTCATGCAAAACGTCCGCCCGGCACCGCGCGCGCCCCAAACTTCTGCACGTCGCATCGCGGAAACGACACTCGTTCGTCCGCCAGCCCGCCCCGAGTCCCGAATGCACGCATGCGCAGCACTCGGCGGCCCCTTTGGAGGCGATCTGGCCCCAACTCCTCGTCCTCCTCCGAGGTACCGAACCCGATCTCGCTCCTAATGAATCAGTTGTTCCTCAATGGAGGAAACTGAGAAGCTGAAGATGGACTTGGGGGAGATTCTTTGCGATCGATGGAATCTCGCGGGAATCGATCTGGAGAGAAGATGATGCAATTTCTCTCACTCATTCACTTACCCACTTTTTCTAATTCACTCACTCTCTCTCTCTCTCTTACTTAATCTATCTGTCACTCTCTCTCCATCTCTATCTCCTCCCTATCTCCACCTCAATCGCTCTCTGCGAGTGAATCCTTCTGCAAGAGAAGCTCCCATGGCGAGAACGGGAGAGGGAGAAGGAGACGCGACTTTTCCCACACTCTGGCACGCAATCGAGTGCGTTAATTGAATTATTAACTAAACTAATAATTAGCAGCGACAACAACAACAACAGCAGCAACAAACAGCAACAACAATGACAACGGCGATGAGAAAAAAAACTCACCGCAAATTACACAAATCACTTGTCATCGCGAATCACTTGAAATTAAGTCGATGGTGGATGCCGTAAGTAAACGCATGTAACGGCACTTTAATCATGGCTAAAATGCAATTAAATCAATTACAATAGCAACAACAACAACTACAACTACAACATCAACACCAGTAATAATAATAAATTTAATCTATCAACCACTGCGACACTTAACGTTAATAATAATTGTTATTTCTCATAGTCATATTACCAGCGGCAACAACAACAACAATTCTAAACATACTATAAATTATACTTATAACGACATCAACAATAACAACAACAAAAGGAAACTCCAAAAATAAAATATATAAAAATAAAATAAAAAAAAAACTAAGCAAACAATCAAAACGCATCGATCATAAGTTTTTTCGCGTCCCGCTCCCTCCCACCATGGCGCCCACTCACAACCACTAAGACATTGTCTGTGTGTAAGTGTGAGTGCGTGTGTGTGAGCGCTTAGTGTAAGTGAGCGCTTAGTGTAAGTGTGTGTGAACAGGTTGGTGTGAGTGTATGAGAACTTTGGACGGACGCGATTTTCCCCAACGTGTCAGACAATAATCGCGCCGCAAACGTACGTCACTCATTTACCGCTAATTAGGTTGTCGCCGACACCATCCGACCGTCCGCCCGCCCGACGGCAGAAGGAGCAACAACAGAACTACAACAATAATAACAACAAGACAACATCGATTATCGCGACCACAATTTGCGCGCCAATTAGTTGCTCCGCGATTCCATTTCATCCGCCGGCAACATGTTGCGGCACACTTTGCGCACATTGGGCCACTTGCGCAGAGGGGAGCGGGAGAGGGGGGCGGTTCCACCCGTTCTCGGGGACACTGCGGCTAATTGACGGCTGGGCCTGGTGGGAAGGAAGAAACGGTTGGTGCCTGGTGGTGCTAAATTCACACCTAATAATTCAGTAGACAATAAACAATAATCCATAATACAAGGAATCGAGCTCGGTCTGTTTTCGAGTTCGAATTTCGAATACGGACAACCAAATATTAGCTGTAGAAGTCCTTCAGTCTCCTTCCTACTGTATCTCTCCACGGAATTATCTTTCTTTCTTCCACTCCCTCGTTTTTTCTCTTTCCAATACTCCATCTACTACACTTTCTTTATTTCCCTCTATGAACCCTCCCTTGTCTGAAGCAGCGAACCAAGCCCTTCTTCTCACTCTCTCTCCCTCCAACCACTACCATGATCTGCATCCTTCTCTGGTCTCCTTCGCCAAAGACTTCTCCCTCCGATGCCATTCCGGCCGGTGTCGACATGGCCGACGGTTGGTCGGTTCGGATGCCGACGCATTGCACGACTGGAGTCGCTTGTGGCATGTCGCAGCGCCATCTCTGGGCTGCTAGCGGCGAGTGGGTAGAATGCAGGTCGATAATGCAGAGCCGTCGACAGTCGCGAGCAGAAAGTTGGAACCATGAGTGTTTCTTTCACGTAATTGTTTCGCCTATGTTTGTGTGGGTTTTCACAAGGGGGTGGGGCTGGCCGCCCATCCTGCCACCCACCGACTCCAACCCGCGTAGAACATGCAGCCGCGTGACAGCCCAACTCGGAGCGTTGCGTGTCCTTTTGAACTCCTGCGCGCCTCCGCCATTATGAATTATATAAACAGGAAAATTAACTAAACGTGGCAGCACTGCATGTGGCCACAAATGTTGCCACACCGCGCCAACAACCCACGGCCCACGGAGTGTCGGCCGCGACATGCAACGTGCAACATGCGGCGGGGTCGCAACCCATGGACACGGCTTCATTTGCGTTCACTCCAGAGCCGGGATCTGCGGATCCTTCATTAGGGGAGCAGGGCATGTTAACAAGGAGCCTAGAGAAGTGAACAACATGGTGGGCGAAAGAATTCCACGAATTCCCTCTCCAGACAACAAACGTGTCGAAGAAAGAACTCCTCGATGTTCAGCGTTCAGGACATGGGTCTCGATTCCCATCACACATTGAGAGTTGGAGCCCCGCGCTCCCATGACGAATTACTTTCAATTAATCGGGAAATTAAAGCCAATCGCACTCACTTACACAAGACCTCGAGTCGCACAGTCCACAACTGTCGTCCTGGCTGGGGGGCCGAATTCCCGACGGCCCCCCAGCGGACCTCGTTTGTCTCGCGTCCCAATTACGCCGCTCTGTGTGACAGTTTCTCTCCTCCCCCCAACTCCATCGGAGGGGGTCTCGAGTCCAATTATTGGGAATATGGAGGTGGGCCGCAATGGCCGCCGTTGCAGCGATGGCGTCACCCACGTCGGGGCATCGCGCAAGGACATTCCTCGTGCGTAGCTCCCTCGGTTCTTGTTGTCGTCTTGCATTCCACTCCGCCTGTCCGGCAATTATTCAAAGACTGCCACGGACAGACGGACGGACGGACCGATAGATAGTATGACCGATAATGGTGGCCGTCGAATTTTAGATTTTGTCGTGGATTTTCGTAAGAATGTCCCGCTTGTTTACATGATGTCCTGCGGCCATGCATTAGTTATGGCGGCTGCCAATCGCGTGGGCGGCCTCCAGTCGTTGTCGTCGTCATCGTCGTGGGGAAAGGATTGGAACTGCGTGCATTTCGTAATGAAATATTTAATTGGGTGAAAACACGGCCCACCCACGCCCGCGTCCATTCAGATGTCGTTCGCTTTGATTAACGAAACGCTGTCCAGTCGATCGGCCGCACAACAAATATTTCCATAATAAATTGATGCCTAATTGTAATAATTCGATAATGACAGCCACAACAATGCCAACAACAACAATGACAACAACAAGAGCAACAACTACCAGGACTCTAAGCAACAAATCGGACACACAAAGGAAGGTGGCATTTAATTGACGATAATAATACACCAATGGTAGGGGGGGTGGTAAATCGCTCCACAATCATCTCCACCAAATTGATCCAGAAATCGGTGTCGAAATCCTCGAGTTTAATCGAAACTGTGTTAAATATCGGCATGGAGAATGATTGTTGAGTAGAAGTTGATCCGAGGAAAGTTCAAAAAACGAAAAATCATGCTATATTGAGCCCTGTATCACTTCCTTTCAAATTCTTTAAGTTAACAAATGCTTCTGCATGGGATTCTAAGAGACGATCTCTCGCTGTTCTACATATTTTGTGACAAAGGTCTAATCGAAGTGATTTCATATGGTGGGGTTTCATCACAGAAGAACAACAGACACATGAAACTTTTCAAGATTAGGCCGAGAGCAAACACTCGGACGCCCGAAAATACTCGACGATCGACATGGGGCAGACGCTAATTTTAGCGAAGCCCAGTTTGAAAAACCCGTTGGCGCGGAAGCTCCAAAAGCGGCGAAGTGGCCGAACGTGGTCGTGGATGCGAGTGGAGAGGCCTGTCTCGAGGACCGAGTGCTGAGAGTACCGGGTGCCGGTGGTGTGCGAGTCCCGAGTACCGACTCTGTCTGTCTAATAACTCAATTTCGGCCGATCGAGTCCACTTCAAGCTGAAGCGAATCGAGCCAAGCCACCGAAGTCCGATTCGAATGAAAGCAAAAGTGTAACGGTGCACGAGAAACACACACACACTCGAGCATTCATGTCGACAGCTCCAAAATTAGCAACAGATTCAATTACAACAACAATAACAACAACCCACAACAACAGCAGCCGAGTCAAGCAGCTCAATTTGCACTGAAAGTGAAAACAACTTCACACTGGAAAAAATTAATGGGGAAAAATGAGCGCTCATTTTCTGATCGTGTTGTTGGCAATGGTGCTTGAGATGTTGTTGTTATTGTTGCCGATGTTGTTGTTGCAACTGCCTGGATTACTGGATGAAGTCTTGAACGCGACTATAATTTTCATTATCAACAGCAACAACTTCGCAACATGGGCAACAACCTCAAGAACGTGGAAGAAAAATCGTAGGTCGTGTTGTTGCAATCGTTGTTGCTGTTGTACTTCTTCTTGTTGTTGTTGTTGGGCACGGTAATATCGCAGCAATTGGCGCAAAGTGTGCCGCGTCTCGTGCTCCGACGTTCGCCCCATCGAGCTGATTGTGCCTAAGTGGCTGCCGCGAATCAAACTCGATCCTAGCACCAGGGCACCTCGATCAGTCCGGGCCCGACTCTATCGATCGATCCATGTCGCCCTCGACCCCCTCCACCATCCATCCATCCGTCCATTCATCCATCTGGCCATCCCTCGCTCCATCCCTCCATCCATCTGCCATCATCCACCCATCCATACCCATCGGCCTAGTCGTCGTCCGCTGCTCCGAATGTTCGTCAATTTCACGCTGAAACAATTTTGGTTTGCGACCAACCAAACCGCAACAACCCGCCACCGCCACCGCCTCTGTTGCCGTCGCCCCCGCCCCCCGCCACGCGCGCTCACTGGCCACTCAATCGATGGCGCTGCCAAGACGCACCACATCGCACCAGGTAACAACTTAATGACATAATTCCCCAAATAGATGCCTCCACCATTTGGAGCTGCACTTAAATCCACAAATTATTCGTTATTTGTTTGTTTGTTATCGTTGGTACGTTGCCTGTCGTTGTCGACATCGTTGTTGTTGGTGCTGCTCCCCCACTTGGTTCCGGCCTCGTTGCCGCCATTGTCGTGCCCTCAGTGGACTGAGGACCGTGGGCTCAGTGGGCCGAGCGATGCTCATTGATTGCTACTCTTGCGTGGAAGGCGCGAAGCCGCCGATTCATCGAAGGATTGCGGTAAAGTGGGGGATGTGGAAGAGACGGGCAGACCCAATCTCACAGTCAGCCGATCGACAGCCCATTGACACTGACATCCCCCCAGTTGGTGCCGTAATCACTTCCGATGCGCCCCCAACTCCAGACTCCCCTTGGCATCTCCACGTTCGCCCATTCCATTTGTGTTCCGAGCACGTTTGGTCCACATTCTAATGGCCGCAATTAGAGTGTCGCCGCATCGACTGCTCCACGTTCACGTCCGAAATCGGACATCGATCCTCCAGTCGCAGACAGGTTACGTCTCGATCGGCGACCCACTAGAAACTAGTTTGCAATCGACCGTGCACGGAATCGAATTGGAGGATGAAGAATGTGTGATCTTCATTAAGTCCTCGGTCCACGGCCAACGGAACCGCGATGCCCGACCACGATCGATCCATCGACCAACGATCGATCGATGGATGATCGCCCCAGCAAATCATCACCTCGTCAATTGATCGCAAATGGTTTCACATCAATTTCTCACGCACCTCCGGTCGAGGGGTGCCGGGGGGCGGGGCGGGGCAGGCGGGTGGAGCGGGGAACTAAGTGGCTCGTTTAGCGCACATCAAAAATCAATAATCGATTAAATAATTAGAAAATTGTGAAAATTACTGTAATTTTCGAAATCAATTCAATGCGAGCGCTCGCGCCTCGGATGCATCGACGATCAGCCGCACGATCGCCGAGGACACTCCGTCCATCCATCCGTCTGTCAAGCCATCCATCCATCCATCCATCCTTCCATCGACCATCAGCCTAGTCGTCCATCCCCGACCCAGCCCAGCCCAACACGTCTCGTCCCGACCGACCGACGGTCGTCGGAGTCGCCGCCAACTTCACGCTAGTATAAATAATCACATTATAATAAAATAATGGACAATAATTCCTTAATCGAAAGCGAGCGCAAGTGAAACAAAGTCCGGTCGCGCCCCCCGTCCCCGCTCCCTCTCCGACGATCTCGCCGAATCAATTTAAATGGAAAACACTTTTTTGCCCCTGAGATCGGGGGCGGCCGACGGTCGATCGATCGATCGGGCGAGGGGGAACTCGCTAATTAATATTCCGAAAAGCTGCCACGATCACCTCCAGCTGATGGACGACTTCCATACTTTTTGTCATAAATTTCGCGTAGGCCTGAAATGCGAGCGGCCGGCCGGATCCCTCGGCTGGCAACAGCTGCAGTCGCCGTTCGTCCGTCCGTTCGTCTCGCTGCGGAGCGAGTGGAGTTTGGCAAACACTCGATTAAAATCAACTTCAATTTGTAATAAATCAAAGCCCCTCATCTGCCCGCGTTGAGTTCGGCCGGCGATCGATGAAGAAATTTTGACGTGGGCTGCCTTCGATCCGAGGGCTCGCCGCGATCCTCCGAGGTCCTGTGAGCCGGGTTGATTGATGGCCAGGGCTTCGCTGGAAAGGCGCGCACGCGTGAATCGCTTTATAACACTCCTGGTGATCTGTCGGTGATCGGTGATCGCGGTGACCCCCTTCGCCCCCTGCCTCGCTCCACGTTTTATTAATTTGCATGTGTGTCGGGCTCCGGCGATCTCCATAGAATGGTGTAGTTTATGGGTTCTGGTCTGATTTATATCGGCGGGAGGATCCGATCTCGGGATCCCGGCCCAGCAAATCGGTGGCAATCCATCACCGCTCTATTGTCTGCATCAAGGATGCGGCGGGAGAATTCGGAGCTCGCGTCCTCAGGACCTCATTCGAATTCCGCTCGTAAAATTTGCAGACTTTGATTTATGTATGTCGGATGGCCAAGCGATGGTCGGCGAGTCGCTTTCATTCGATGCCCATCGGGAGTTCGGAGGAGAAGAAGGTTGGATCCGATCCGAGAGCTTGGGCGGTGGTCGGAGCTCCCACCTGAGTTTTGAGTTATTCAGTCCTGAGCAGGATGAACTTTGACTTCAATTTCGATCGGCCGACAGGACACTTTGACTTTTTCTCCAATGAAGAGTGAAATATTTCAGTTCGATTGAAACTTCGGGCACACGAACAAGGCGACGGGCCCACGACAGTCGGTCGACAACCCGTCAACTGCCACTCATCGGGGGCTTTCGTCGGCCCCGTGGCTGCCACCGACGCCTCCGTGCGGTGCCCTCTGTTGGCGGATTAATTGAAATATCCATGTCAGGGCTGCCGCCGACACGAAGGCCCTGCCGCGAGGAACTCCCCGGAGAGCGGCAACGACATGGCCGTCGTGTTTGTTTACGTCGACGCCATGCTGATGTCGTGAGTCTGCCGCGAAGTCTTGCCTCATGCGACGATTTGAATAAATTCCGATGCGAACCCCATCCAAACGTCCGTCCGTCCGTCCGTCAGCGGATTGGCGTCCATGACTCATGACGCGATCCTCGGCGGCGTCATCGACTGTGCATTAAATCGTTAGAGTTATCTTGACACGAAGGAGTCGCATCGGCCGCATTGCCTTGAGACGGCAATAGCAACAGCAACAACGACAACATTATCAGCAACAACCTTTGCCAAGACAACCATTTGGAAATGGCTTTGAGCCAAGAAAACACTCGCTCCGCCAAAGATGGCTTCATGTCGTGGAGCGGCCCGCGCCGAGCCGAATCGGAACCGACTCAGATCCCATTGGCTTCGATCCGATGTGATCCAAGGCGACGCGATCGATCGATCGAAAGTGAGATCGGCAATCGGTGAATTTGCATATAGATTGCAACAACATGGAGCACGACTTCAAACAAAGAGTTTCCTTGACACGCCACAACAACAATTGCCAACAACAACCAGCACCTCCGACACCGCGTCGCGATCTCATCGAAGCCAACGATCGATGTTTCCGAGTCGCTGGGATCGGATTGGATCGGCTCAACTCGACTCGGATCGGATCGCTCCGAGGAAGTCCCGACATTAAAAAATCACTTACCCACTCGTTGCGGAAAATTAATGCTTTTTCCGTTGAATTTTCCCGACACCGTGCATCATGATTTCCCGCTTAGGCCTCGGTCGGTCGGTCTCAGACAACGCGCCAGACAGTTGGACGGGTCGGCGTCGGAGGCTCGATCGGGGGCGGCTGGCTCGAGGGGCGATCGATGGGGTGCGGGCAGCCAATGAGCAAATTACAGGGTCCGCGAAGCTCCGGCGGGGACCCGATGCAGAACCAGAAACAACGACACGACCGCCGCCAACAGATCGCACCGAGTCGTGATGCGATTTATCAGCGATTCGCTGGAAGAGATGATAGGGACCTCGCACTCGATCACAACAGAGTCTTCGCCTGCGAGTGAAGTCATATGAGATCTGATCTTAGATGCCAGGAACATCCGCGCCTGAGCCGGCCGAAACCCCTCGGCTCGAGCGGGAGGAACTCGCTGGGAGACGGCTCGCTCAAACCTCAAGCTGTCCATCAACTTGCGGTCTGGGGTCGACGCGGCCAAGTCTCGTCGTCTCCGGTGCAATCAAGCGTCCCAGAGACATAAGCGAATGCAAATGCATGGCAAAGTCAAACAAAACGGAGCGGAACGAGGAGCGGAAAGACTGCACCTCGATGCCGAACCTCAAGGGTCTCACATCTCGTCCGTCTGTCGGTCGACTGGCTGCCAGTTGCCCCGCTCCAGGGTGGAAACCCCCAATGAAATTGTCATGCGATGACAAACAGCTCACATGCATGTGGCTTGGGTTAGCTCGGCTTGGCCCGACCCGGTCTCCGCGGCTCCTCACCGCCCTGCTCTGGAACCGTTTCGCCACGTCTTCCTTCGTAGTTTTCTAAACATTTGCCATATTTGTTGCATCCGCATTGGTTGTTTTTGCACTATCGTCAGTACCGCGAAAGACTCCAACAATTCCTCGGAAATCGAATTCATCCACCTTATTGAAATTTATAAAATGAAAATGCATGTACAGAAAAAATTCCTATAACTGGACACTCACTGTCGCAATACTTTTGTCCGCTTATAGCAGAGGTACAATTACAAATACAGTGGTGGTCCAGTATAACGAGTGATATAATGTCCAGGATTCGTTCGTTATATCGAAAATTCTCGATATAACGAACATATTTCTTTTCATAAATAATAGTAGCACGTTAAACTCTATTCGTATTATACTAATTTATTTATTAACAAAAAAACGGAAAAAAATTACATACATGAAAAAAATTATTTATTTTTAGAAAAAAATATATATTTTTTTGTACTAGAATTCGTTATATAAAATACTTAATTTTTGTACGGTTCGTTATTTAGAGTCATCAATGGACTAGAAAAAAGCGTTCGTTATACTGGACCATACATACGATGACCCATGAGTACACATTTCATTAGTGTTATTCACACCAATATTAATCGATTGGAAAAGGACATTTTAATTATTTCGTAAACAAAAATAGTTTTTCGCACAAATATTGACGTCTGCAAAAATTATTGATATTGTTTGAAAACCAACATTAAATATTTGAATTATATTAGTATCTTAAGAAGATCATTACTGAATACGTGGATGAGGAAATATGGATTCAATCTTTTCAAAAAGAAAATACACATGATTTTCTCCACTACTGAAATCCTCAAGCTTATGTGAACATTGGTATAAATTGCAAAAAAATCTCCCAAACCTAAACTTGATACAGTTTCACCAAATAATTGAATGCTCCCTCTTTGAGAAGGCCCTTCTTCTCGAAGACCCTGTGGGCTGGCCACAGTTGGCCTTCGTCACGGTACGCGATCGTAGGGCTTCCAGCCACCATCACGATCACTTCACGAGACATCGAAACGTCAAACCCAACGTGCATCGAGTGTCAGACACACGGCAACAACAAAAACAACGACCACTCGCCGACAGCAACAGCAACAACAACAACAGCGACAACCTGACCGGACTCGACTACAACAAATAAAAATGGCGGCAATGCATGCGGTGTACGGACGAGTGGAAGCCATGCGAAAGAAGGCTAGAGAAACGTGGAATACGTTGCTCCCACGCCTTCAAACTCTTAACAATGCGAAAACAAAATACAACACAACCGACCGAAAGCAACAACAACAACAATGACATCTGCAACAACAACAACAGCAACGACGACAAGATCAACAACGACACAAAACAAAACCGAGAACGGAGAGCAAAAAAGCGAAGCAAACTGTCAGAAGAAACGCGGCTGAAAGACAGACGAGAAAAAAAAACAAAAAACGTCCTCCTCGAGCATGAAATGCAGCCAACAGGCGATGCGCCATTGTTGTTGTTGTTGTTGTGTGAGCAGTTGTTGATGTTGTTGTTGTTATTGGTGTTTTTGTATTGTAGCAGGGTTACCAACTATTGCGACTCCAAGGGCCAAATCGAAAATAACGAACGGAGAACGTGCAGAGATTTCAGCGGACGATAGTGCACCGACAACAACAACAACGACAACCACAATGAAGGCAACAGACAAGCAAACAATAACAACAACAACAGCAACAACAACATCGACCAGCATCCAATATGGACGCCAGGCAACACATGCCGCGCGATCGATCGAACGAACAAACGAAAGAACGAGGGAGCGTCGGAGGTCGCCGGGGGACGCGGATGAGGTTCGTTGAAGCTGATTGGAGTTCGCAGCGATCGCATCGATCACGCCAGCAGCAGTAACAACAACAACAACAAAAAACAACAGAAATAACAACAACAATCTCAACAACAATAACAACAACAAAACCAGCAACAACATTGGCAAAAGCGAGGTGATTTTTCATTTTGAAAGTTATTGTTGTGCACATTTTCGTTGTTATTCTTGTTATTGCTGCTCGAGCCTCGTAACCGATGCTCACGTTTTCTCCTCCTCCTCCTCTGCCTCCACCCCCTACCATCGGCCCCTCTGGCCAGTGTTGCCCACCCCCGGCCGAAGCCGCCGCTGATATATGACGGCGATCGATGTCAGGATCGGGCAGCCGTGGACGAAGGATTCGCCGAGGCTGCCGCCGCAATTAAAATTTAACTGCGCGCCTGAATCGCTCCACCCCCTCCTCCTCGGGCCCTCTGATCGTCCCCTCCCTCGGTCCCCCTCCGTTCCATTCCCGTCTGCGATTTGTTGTCTGACAAATGTTACTTGCTCTTCTTGTTGGCGATCATGATGTTGTTGTTGTGGTTACCGATGTTGTTGTGTTTGCCGATGTTGTTCTGTTGGCTGTTGTTTTGCCTCACGTTTTTGTTGTTTTATCCCGACGTTGTTGTTGTTCTTTGTTGTTGCTCAAGATCCTCCATTATTATTTTGGTCCGCTCGAATCTCGATTTAAGACTTCTTCCCCATCATGGCTCCGACTCGACTGCAGCCGTCGTCCGATGCAGATCTTCCCGCAACATGTGGTCGTTGTGCAATTGTTGTTCTTGTTGTTGTTGAGTCTCCCTCATCGTTGCCAACCATCGCGGGAAGCGATCCTCGTTCCCTCCATCCGGCCGCTGGGCTTCATCTGTTCCTGCATCGACTCTGCCCCATCCAGATCGAGGGCTCGCAGAAGGGCGCAGACCAACTGTGATCGAGGATGCGAACCAAAGTCAAGGCTCGGAAAAAGTCAACCTCATGGCGGGGTTCGGGATCATGAAGAGCTTCGTCTTCACCTGGCCACGGTGAGCTCAAGCCGAGCTCAAGCTAGAGGTCGAAGCGCCTTCCATTGGCCGGTCCAGGAGTGGATTGGCGACGATAGACACAGCCTGGTCAGAAGAAGAGCGGCCCAAATTAGCGGATGTCGGTCGAGGGGGGGCGGGCGCCGGATGAGTGACGGCCGGCGAGCGGATGGAATGAGCATTGCGTGTCCATCTAATGTTGCGGCCGCCTGACGACCACGTTTTCATGAAGGAGCGTCACGTCACCGGCCACGCAACGGCCGCGCAGCTCAGACATGACAGACGGACCGACAGACAGACAGAAAGACAGACTGAGAGAGCGACAGAAATTGATGGAAAGGAAGTCGCTTTGCCAACTGACACAACAGCCGCGTCAGCGGATGATGCTGAAGTGGACGATGTCGTGAATCGAGGCCTCCTCGTCGTTCCAATTAACGATCATGTCGGTGGCTACTTGGAGTCGGCTCCACTCCGCTGCTGCTGCGAACGCGATCCGACATTAGTTAATGCCGACATTTGCTACTAGTGTCGCCATTAGTTGCCGCGGCAGACACGAACGCTCACAGGACCCTGATTGATACAGTTTCAATCGTTGTCTTGTTGCCACTCACTCGGCCTCATCCGAGCTGCCAATGGACGGGTCCGGACTCCTCGTAGACTGGGTTTAACCCACCGACGGCCCATTCGCCGGCTCCCATCGACCCAATCGATGTCCGAACCCTGGTCTAGGGTTCGTCTCTGCGCCCCGGTTGAAGCAATTGATCCCGCCAAGGATGTTGATTTATGCGGCGCCTCCCCTCAACCCCCGGTGGATCACTTTCGGCCGGCGTTGATTTATGCCTCCACCTGGTCCGTACACCCGATGCCGCATAAACACCACATGGAAATACGCTAGTGAAGCTGCAACAACAACCAGGCCAAATGCAACAACAACACAAGGCCAAAACCAACAACAATAGCAATGGGAACGTCCTCCTCGCGAGGGTCCTCGCGATCACGATCATCGCCGACGATCGCACGCATTTTTCGCAATTTGCAGATTGATACGTGACGGAATCCCCCGGTGATGTATGGGTTCCGCAGGGCTTAATAATCGGTTGCCGGGCCCTCCATCGAACCGTCGATCCGTCGGCACAACCAGATCTGCTCTGCATTGAACTCTGCTCCCTGATCCTGGACACGATCCTGTTTGTTGGTCCGCTTGGTCCGGGGCACACGTACGCGGCGATCAATCGTCCGCTGTCATAGGTCTGACTAATGATAGGGCTGGGAGACAATGTTGGCCGAGCAATTATCGGGCTCTGATTTAGGGCCCCCAATCCCACCATTGGCCGATCGAGCCATTAGTCAATCGGCCCCTCGGCCCGCCCTCTGTCCGATTAATTGCTCAAGCGCTCGCTTGGTCGCGCGCAACAGACCGACCCGAGGACTTTCCGCGAATCCCTTCGTTCGCGAATCCTTGGCCGGGAGAAGCTCGTGCATCCGACGGCTTCCTGCCCGACTGTCCGACATGTTTGACAAGGACTTCTCACAAGGTTTGCACATCCGACTGATGCCCGCCGTCGATTCGTCCTCCGCGCAGCCCACAACCTTCGAGTCTCCCCGCAGCCCCCGCCAATGGCGTCCGGCGACCGCACCTCCATCAACTCGAGCGCCGACCCCGCCCCACCCACTTCCAATTTGGCGGAGCTCGCGTGCTTCCAGCCCATCTGCGATTCCACTCAAATTGGTTTCTCACATTTCGAAAAATGCGCCAATTGCAAAACTTTCCTCGCTGCTTGTTCCTCTTCCTGTTCTCGCCCATCTTCCGCCCCCTCGCGCGCCGCTTCCTGTTCTTGTTCGGGTCCGAATGCGGCCGGGGCTGGGAGCGTCGGCGGGCCGAAATTTGCGTTTCCGGTGCTCGCCACGGCCTGCTGTGAGAGGAAGACAAGAGAGAGGAGGGAGCGATTCCTCCATCGCAATTGCATCGACTCTTGTCGGCCGTCGTCGTCGTCGTCTGCGTCTCCGCGTTCGCCTGGGCCGTCGCCTCCGCCCACGCCTCCTCGTTCGGATGTTGGCGGCTGCCTATTTATCGGCTTCTAATATTTTGCTCCCAGTCGCCGATGTTTATGGGCTTCGCGTTTGCCGCTAACTCCGGCTGAACATGCAACCAACCGCTGACGACGACGACGCCACCGATCCCGATCCCTCCCCCCGGACTCAGCGGCGGGTGGTCTCGCCGTTCATCTATCCGTTCGTCTGTCCGTCCGACCGTGCGGTCGTGTGTGGAAATTCAAATAAGCTGCGAATTTTTACAAAACAGTTAATTGCTTTGTTGATAATAAAATTAGTAGTTGTTCCAGCCATTGTTCAGAGTCGCCTCCGTCTTCGCGACCGTCGCCTCACCGCCGACACCTCCCCCTGACCCGATGACGCCGATCAAACGGTCCGCTCTAACTGTTGATGTCTCTCAACAGTTGGGCCTCAGAAGGCGATGGTGAGTTCCACGCAATCGGAAGCCAAAGCCGTCGGACCAAATCTATGGGAAACTCTTCTGCCGGAACCTGGAATTATGTGGGCTCGAATCAGCGACGATTACTCGAATGTTTACGTTAATGCGAATGTCAGAAGACGCTTTGCCGTCGGAGAATCCAGTGGTTCACGCAGACATGTAGCTCATGAGGGGTGAAGGGATGTTTAATATGCACTTGTGTATGTTTCAAAACCCTACACCAGAGTTGGAATTGAAGATTCTATGGGTAAAGGGTTAATTGGTATTTATACCAAGTGATTCCTAGCAATTAGAAGAGGTGTCTGATAATTGCTATCACTGTAGTAAATCAAACCGTTGATGCATTTACTTGCTCTGAATCCTCACGATCCTCCTCCCATGTAAAGACCCCACTGACTCCAATGAAAGAATCGAACTGTGACCATCCTATTGTGAGAGAATATCTTGTTATTTAGAGAGGTCGATGGATGTCTGAGACGCATGTGTCAAATCTCTGAGGGTAGACTGCTGGATTTTCCCCAACGATGTGAAAAATGCGGACGATCCGTTCACTTGGCATATCACCAGATTCTCGTTCCTCGCCGGTAGGTGTTGATCGGGGATCAGAACTGCGCCGTGACGGCTGCTACAGTTGATAATTAGCACGCGGGTTCTCCGTCGATTCGTGCGATTTTCGGTTTTCGGTTTTCGCACCTCGCAAAATTTCCGCCATGATTTCCACCGCGCCGGCGACGAGCGGTGGGCTGTAATTTGACTTTCACCGCCGCCGTCGAAGTGACGGACGATTTGGCAACCGATCAGAAATAGTGTTCGGACCATGGCCCCCGAGCAGGCTTAAGTGAGCGGGTCGAGTGGACACAGGTCGTAATTACGAGCGTTTAAGACGCGTTAGTGCTGATGGAAGCCTGGCGGTGGCCGTCGTCCATTCATTCACCGGAGTCATTCACCCGCCAGGAGATGCGGAGCGGGGGGCGGGACCGGAAGGGGATGACTTTGGCGATGGGGAGGATGCTGGGGTCGCGGAGACCTCATCATTTGTCAATGAATGTGGTTGAGAAAGTCAAGAATGAAGTTGACCCAGCTCTGAAGAGGAGCTGCGAGACCACAACAACGACCACCACCACAAATACAACTACAACAACAACAAGACGGCGGCCAGTGGTCGACGATGTCTCATTCATGTGCTCAGTTAGTTTTCTTAATTAATTTAACCCCGATAGAGGCAGCAGCTGTCCGGCTTAATTGCAGGTGGACAGAGCTAGAACGGCGCCGTCAGTCGGTCGGTCGATCGGTCGATCGGCCGCCGAATGCAAGGGGGGCCGAGGGAAACGCTGGAAACAAAACGCGGCTCTGGGTGTCTGAGCTGAGCTCAAGTTCTCGGTGGTCGAGTTCGGTCTCCTCTTGTTTTTGTCCGAATCGTCGTGGCCTTTGCCCATGAATGACAAATGAAGCGAACGGTCGACTCCGGCCGATGGACATCAATTAAAAGTGCTAAGAACAGCTAATAATGAGTTAATAACACTCGCGGCCACGATCCGAGCCGCGTTCGCGTCCGCTCTGTCCGCCGCGGCTCGGATAACCGCACTCGTACCGCTCTCGGCCAAATTTTTACAAATGCTTCTCTCCTCTCGAGTTTCTGCCGCCGCTCATTTTTGCAACAGACTGAACAGTTTTTCAATCTTTGGGAACAAACGGTGGATCGCGGGCCCAGGCGGCCGATTGCATGATTAATTAATGGTCTCCTCGACGCTTGCAAGCAACCATTCTAGCCGCGCCGCCCGCCCCTCGTCTGGCTCTAGCGCGGCTCCATCTGGCTTGACAATTCATTAGCGAATACGTGTTTTCGCCTTTGCATGGGCCGCCGCACCGAACTCCGGGGATTTTTTGGCGACGTTCTCGGGCTGCTGCCGGGCGGACCAAACGTGTCCTGAGTCGTCGTCGCATAGAGGTCCTTTTTCAGCTGTCCGTCTGGTTGGTACAACATGTCCCTTGGCCAGGTCTACTCAGAAGGGATGCTGCTCAATCGTGGCTTATTAAAGATCTGCATTCGGCGAGGTCCATCAAGGCCAACTCAATCCGATCCCTGCCCCAACGAAGTCCCGTTAGACCCTTCGAGCCAAGGCGGATTCCGCAGAAATAGACAGAGAAATTACGGCCTCTTCCAGCGAAAGGCAAACGCGAAACCCTTTCCTTGGAATGACGCGACCAGCGACGACGACGACGACTACAAAAGGGAGGGAAACCGAAGCCTTCCAAAGACCACGAATGGCAGGCAGACCACGCCAAAGAAGCCCGTCGCAACCATTCCGTGCCAAACTGAGCCGAGGCCGCCGTCATCGTCGTGGTCGTCGTCGTCGCAGTCGAAGTCGCCGCCGCTCACTAGGCACGTCAGTCAGCCAGGCAGCCAGCTAGCGTCCCTCACGCGAAACTTGTGGTTGCCTCACATTCGCAGGGCCAATTAGAACGCCTCTAGCCACCAATTATGTGCGCAGGTTCGGCCGGAGGAGGAGGGCTCGGTCCTTATGGGGGGGCTGAGGGCAGGAGGCGCACTAAAAATACAGCGCTCTCTGTTCGGACGACGCTGGGCCGCAAGACATCGACCTTCAGTCGCCGGCGCGAGAGGACAGACAGTTGGACAGTGGGACGCACAGACAGTTGGACAGTGGGACGGACAGACAGTTGGACAGTGGGACGGACAGGCAGTTGGACGGTGGAACGGACAGACAGTTGGACGGTGGGACGGACAGGCAGTTGGACGGTGGGACGGACAGACAGTTGGATGGACAGACAGTTGGACGATGGGATGGACAGACGAATAAACGATTGGACCGTCGGCCTGCGACTCGAACGGAGGCGACGGTAGCGGGCTTTTCATGTCTGGCGCGAGTCCTTCGCAGGGTTTTCTATCCGTCGGACGAAACACGAACAAGTCCACACAACACATGTCGGACACCAGTTCGCCCCAACCCGAAGCTAGAATCGATAAAGGCGACCGGCTCCATCCCATCGCGTCCCGTCCCGTCCCGTCCACGGCGGCGTTCGCAAATGATCTCGCTGCGTTCGAAATCCCCGTCTAGTCGCCGCGAGCATTAACGGAAATGGTCTGCGATCCATCCTCGCGCATTCTTGGCCGCGCTCCGGAGCCTCCCCGAGCCCATGGGTAATTAAGCACCCAAGCGCGGGGTCTGGGCCGGCGGAGGAGGGCGGCAGGGGGCGAACGGCGATCCGAGCGGCCCATAATCAATCATCTGGAAATCATGGCGTCATAATTTGCCGACAACATTTAGTCGCAGCCAAATCCGCTGATGGCGCGCTGATGGTCCGAGCTCATTTTGGGCCCGGACCCAATCGGCGAGCCTCAGGTCGGTCAGAGTGCAGCGGAGCCGAAGGGGCAGGGGGCAGGCGGCGCGCTTGTCAGCGGTAGGAAGTCGGGTTCGTGCGGGACACGAGCCATGAACACGGTTTGATCCGCGCTGATTGACAGGCGGGATGACGCCGAGGGATCCTGGGATGCCAAGGTTCCGAGATCAGTTTTAGATTTATGGCCATCGGACGGCTGTCGTCCTGGCTGCTACTTCAAGTCGATCATCGGTGGAAGACGTGAGTGGGGGAGACCAAATCGGAAACGAATTTGGTGCAAAAACAATTCGCCATTGGTCAAAAGTTCTTCCTCGTCCTCCTTCTGGATGGAGGATGTAGTTACAACCACCAAAGTCTCCTCCTCCTTCTTAACGGCATCGCAAAGCGAACTTCTTCATTAAAAATCCGATGCCATGGATTCAGGATGTGTTCGGTTTTTGAGGACCCTCCCGAAGCAGCCACTTTAGCCGTTGGCGACTTCCAACAACACTCAGCCAAGTTCTCTCGTGTGTGAATCAGAGCAAAAACTAAAACCTCTTTGTCAAGGTCAGAACGCGCTCTAATTAAAGCCATTTATTAATGACGAGTAATTAAATCAAAGCTCACCCAGAACGAGAAGCGACCCCGACCGCGATGCAGACTACGATTCCTGCGCGCAAATGTTGGCCAGGCCAATAAAGGAGTAAAAACATAAACCGGCAGGCAGACAGACTTCCTGCAGCTTTTCGTACGCATCTCTGAATGAATTAAGAGTTTTTTCTAATGGGCCGAGGGTCGGGTTCAGACGGAAAGCAGATCGACTTGACAGTGGCACCGCCGGACAAACCGACAGACAGACGAATCGCCAGACACTGGGCCAGAGCTCCAGTTCAAACACTTGCAGGCAATTAAATCAATTATTCGTTGCGAGGTGGACGAGGGGAATCTGCAAGCGATCCAAATGTTGTCGCCGTTGTTGTTGTTGCCGATGCTGCGACTGGGACTCGGACTCGAACTGGGTCCGGTCGTCGCGGTCGGGATTTAAAGCTTTCTTCGTTTTCTCTGGAAAGTAACGCCCATTAGCGACATTCGAACCCGACTGTGGCCGGGCCACGGGCCGCGGTCCAGTCCGGACGTCGGACGCGTCGGGGCTGGAACCCCGTAATTATTAAATTATTATTGAGCGCCAACTTGTAGGCCCCGGCCGGCAACAACAACAACGGCGACGATGCGACGGCGGCGCGGTTGTGCCCTCGAGGGCGGGAAGTCGTTCTTTATGGCGGGGCCAAGAGATGAGATGAGAAGAGGACACGCAGGAGACAGAAACGAATCGGAGTCGAAGTCGAAGTCTCGAAGTCGTTGATTTCCATACAAACTCCGAGCTCTGTCTTAATTTGTGTGCGTGTTGGCCGTCGCGTCCCCCCTCCGCCCCCTCGACGACGGCCCTGCGGAGGCTGCGTGGTGCCCGCTCTGGTAGCGACGAAGCGGTCTCCCAAATCTGATCGACAACTTAGCAAACGCTGATGTTTTAATTGGCTCCGTGATGTTTGCAGCGGACGCGACATGCGAGGGCCGTCGCAACACGGAACACCAAATCCGAAGGGAACGGGTTGGGACGGGTCGCAGCCACAGCGGGGCGTCGACGCCGTCGGCACAGACGAGGGGACGGACGACAGCGGACGTTGTGGTTAGTTTCCCTTGTCATGAAAAGTGCAGGACCCTCTCTCGCTCTCTTTCTCTCTCTGGCTTTTCCATTCGACAAAGCGACGATCCGACGGAGATTCTGCTGCCCTCTGGTGCCCGTCGGCCACGTCGGCGTGTCCGAAATTATTCAGTAACATGGTAGCCGAGTTACTAAGTATTAACTTATTTGTAATTCAATTCGAGTGCCCGCGAGTGGGACTCGTTTTATGGCGGCAGCAACGCCTTTTAAAAACCCATAACTTGGGGTTACTTTATGTCGCAGCCAGCTCTGCTTTCTTTGGCACACATGAGCCAAAGAAACTGAGGATGAGTGTCGTCTCTTCTGCGTGCTCTGCTGTAATATTTATTGCCATCTACGGATGCAGCAATCCGTGACTCTTGGGAACGGAGGGCATAGATTAGGTTTTTTCCCAATCGACAGTTCTTTCTGAATATAATCCCGCATGAAGGAGCTCCTTCTTCATAGTTGGACTCTGTGCCATTGACTGTAGAACCGCTTAAATTTGCATACTTTTGTATGATATATTTATATGATTGTATTCGGGATGTTGCTGCACCTTCGGTGAACTCTTTCGCATGGTCAGATCTCCTCAGAAACCGATTAGATTCAATCCAAAATAGTAATGATCCTTTCCATGGCCAAGGATCCATCCCTTCGATTGTCTTCTTGAAACTCTACAATCATTTCCTCCCACAGTGTGTCCGGCCTTTGGCAATAGGAAGTCGAATAAGGCCTTATCTTCTATCTGGACAGTTGTTTGTAGAACATATCTCGATGGTCGGCCGAAAAATGTGGCCGACCCTTGAGAGCCCTTGGGCCACAGCGTTATCCTTGCGTCAAAACAAATTTTGGGCGTGCATTATTTACCAGTCGTCCACTTGCTTCGAATCCTCCGCTGAATATGCAGCAGTTTTTTCCTCTGCATTTCCGCGCGATGGTATCCATTCATTCCACGTGGAAACGATTCCGTTATGAATTATGAAGAAGCCGGCGGCTGTTTGCAATTCTTCGGAGGTCGCTGAACGCCTCCGCCGCCGGAAAAGGAAACGCGGCCGACCCGAAATAGGAAGCCCCGAAGCATTTTCCTCTGCTTTCTACCTTCCTTCTTCGGAGTGGTAATAAATTTCCAGGAATTCCTAAGGATCGACGTGTCTGAAACACACGCCGCTGAAGGGTTTCCTTGTTTCGATGTTCGAGTTCATCTGGAAGTCGGCGGCTTTCTTGGTTCCGAGGGAAGAATCACTCAATATCACGGTTAGTTTATTTGAAAATAGTTTTATAGAATATGTAATAAGAATGTGTATATTATATATAATATGGTAATGAAGTAAGTTCAATTAATAAATCATCGATTGGGAGACAAGTGACAAACCAAAAAAGCGGATTCTTATCGAGGCAAATTTGCCAGGAATATAACTTTAAGGACTTTTAAGGACATTAACTAAAAACACACGATTTTAAAATATGAGTATATAAGATGAACCCCACACAAATGATGTAATGAAATATGAAATTAATGAATATGAATTATAAAATTCAAAACATACATATGTTCCAATACTATAATTTTTATGACAAACTATATTTCATGTGGTTACCACAGAGTTCATATTCAAAACACACACAAATCAAGCAACCACGCCCAAAAAGTTATTATTATTATCTATTTATTTATTTAAAAAAAATTAGAATTATAATTAAAATTATAATCTAATAAAAATAACAGCAATAGCAACTATGGCCTTCAGCTGAATAAGTTATTTAAATATTATTATTATATTAAATTATAAAGATTAATTTTTTTTAAAAAATGAATTATACAGGAAATATTTTTAGTGGATGGGTTAGTTAAATGTGATAAAGGATCTGAGGGATTTACGAGTTTATTTTTGTTATGACAAAATAGTGGGCATTCAAGGAAAACGTGCTTTATATTTAATTGAGTATTATTATTACATTGGCATAAAGGTGGGGAATTTTTAGCCATTAAGTGTTCATGGGATAATTTTGTGTGACCTAGACGTAGACGTTCAAATTTTATAAAATCTAATCGTGATATAGATGAGGATAATTTGAATTGTTCAGAAATTGAGGTATTTAATGGATTTATTAATTGATACCAATTAGATGATATTGACCAAGTTTGTATTATTAAAATGAGCTTTAAGAAATTGATTGACATTTTTATGATTTAAATTGGTTGTTCTAATTAATGGGGCGTTAGAAGCATATTTAGCTGAACGATCAGCAAATTCGTTGCCCGCAATTGATACATGAGCTGGTATCCAAAGAAGAGATATTTTTGGAAATTTATTTATTAGAATATTTCGAATGCGTAAGGGGTAATAATCGTAATTGCAAATATTACTAATGGCGTCAAGGGATGAAAGGGAGTCCGAACAAATAATAAATTGGCCCTTTAAATCTTTAACGATATTTACAGCTTCATTAATTGCAATGATTTCGGCTGAAAAGGGTGAACTGAAACTAGGTAGATTCGAAATTTTTATAATTTTATTCGAGTATGTAACGCTATAACCAACTATATCATCATGTTTGGAACCATCTGTGAATATAAATGTATGTTTTTGTAAATGTTTTTCAAGTCTACGAAATTAGATCGTAATAATATAGGATTAGCGTTAGTTTTAGTAGTCGTGTGCAATGAGGTATTGATGGTATTTTGGTGAAGTAACCAATGGGGAGCTGTTTTTATGGGACCTATAGTGTTTTATGTATACTTTATAAAAACAATTCTTGTAAATCAATTTTTATACTTCGATTTATTTCACTTTAGGTTCAGTTTATAATTTCGAGAACACTTTGCGAATAGTGAAGGAAGATTTCAAGCACGAAATTCTGTATATGGTCAACCAATAACAACAGCTTTAGAATTTTTTTAGTACAATGACATTAAACACATTCAGGGCTTAACATTTTGACCATCGCCAAGAGGACAAACATCGACAATTGACCAGTATAGAAAACAGAATCGAATGAAATGATTATTGCAATACGTACAAAGATATATTTTTACAAATGTGTAATGTATAATTTGGAGAATATGTTTTTGATTCAGAAAAATGGCAATCGCTCCAGCAGGCTTTGCCAGAGTTATAAAGTTGTTGGCCAGAGTAATTGTCGGTTGAGTTAATGGACGATGCCGTCGCCTTCCCTCAATTAATTTCACTTTTCAACAGGCGAACAGGCGAGTTCGCTTCTTAATCAGCGCCTTCGCGATTGGCCAAGTGCTAAAGAGTTTTTCCGCCAGATGGCGGGCAAATTAATTAGAAACGCTTCCTCACGGGTGCATGTGTTTGTGCACGAGTGCATGAGTGGGCCCCAAATGGATCTCCGATGGCCTGCGGGCTCTGGAGAGCGTCTCAATCGGAACTCGTTGCCGTGATTTAATGTATTACGTTGGAGAGAACTCTGCTCACCACTTCCAAGCGAATTCATCGGTGGGAACAACTAGTTAGTGTTAGATTGTTATTGATATTAATGTTGTTATTGTTGTTGTTATTGTTATTGTTGTTGTTGTAGTTGTTGCATAAGATCGACTACCGCGTAGATCAGGAAGCGCTTTCGCAGTCTCACCTCGCATGTTGGAGGCCAGTTTTAGCTCGCGGTCGAGGCTCCGATGCAAATGAGTCGCCGACGAAGCTTCGGCCCGTCAAATTAAGTTTTGACACATTGGCATTTATTACTGTGTGGTTGTTGTTGTTGTTGTTATTACCATTGTTTGTTGTTGTTCCTATAACCACTGTTGTTGTTAATACTATTACCACAGTTGTTGTTGTTGTGTTGTTATTGCTATTACCACTTTTGTTGCTTCCTTCACTACTCTGTTAGTAATGACGACTCTGGAGCATTCGATGCCATGCTTCCGAGCAGTTCTCTCGCCGCCGCCAGCCTCGGGCCACAGGCTCATCTTGTTGGCAGCTACTTTGGCGTCGCCAACGCGTCCCGCACTCATCCCACCCCTCACCTGCATCGCATCACAACGTGTCGAACGTTGCTGACATCGACATTTGCATAAAATGCGCCGAGCGTTCATTTTCTTGCCCTTAACGACGATGTTGTTGCCGGTGTTAAGACGGCGAAATGTGCGCCGAACACGAGATCTCCGCGGGAGTCATCGGTGCTGCCATCGGTCGTCGATGGTGGACCCCGGGGCCGTCGACGCCCTCAACCGGTCAACGGACGGGAGTTCGTTGCTGGGGCCCAATCCTGAGGGTATGGAGTTTGTTTCCTTGAGCCCCAATCGGTGCTTCTGTAGACTACAATCAAAGTCCTCATCTCACATTCTCATCTCAAGAGAAGGAAGAAACTTCAGGGTCTGGAGAAGAAGAAAACCTTCCTCGGGAGTCTGGAGATGCCTCGGTATCAGATGTCTCTGTCATCCCTCGCTTCCTCCGATCTCTAGAGGCCATCGAAATGTCATCGAACGATCCTTCGAAGCCCCGCAATTAGAGTTCGCACCGGATCGAAGGAACCACCACCTGGGCCTGGCGTCAGCACAACTCATTTTCGCATTAAAATTCCAACACATGACGAACGCGACTCCGCGGGCGATGTGATTGCCAGAGGATCAAGGGATCAAGAGAGAGGATTGTGCCGTGACGAAGAAGAAGAGGAGGAGGCCGCTGAATCGCTTAAATCCGACACAATTTAAATAATTCCGAGTTTTAGCAAATTATCACAATCGCACACATTCGCACGCACACTCGTGCAAGGGCGGCAGGCACGTTGTCGGCACCGTCGTCGGTCGATTTCGCGGTTCGCCGTCGATCGACGTCAAAATGGCGACGACGACGGCGCGATGCGTGCATTTCTACGTGCAGGGCCGCCGTCCCCCGCACCGCCTTCGCAGGCCATGGTCGGAGAGGTGAGAGGAAGGAGAGGGCGGAGTGGGGCGGAGTGTAGATCGCTTTGCATAGATCTGGGCGCGCATTGGCATTCGCGATCGCGATCGGGCCTTTAATGGCAGCAATCAATTCGCGCCAAATTGCAGTGCAGCGCAATCAAATAAACCCATGGATGATCCGGCAATAACAACAACCGCAACAACAACAGCGCCAACAATAAGAACTACAACCACAACAAGACCAAGAGGAGCCAACAATTCCATGAACTCCGTCCGATTTGGCTTCAGGATAAACGAGAGACGCGCGCATGCGCCGGCTCAGGGTTCAGCCAGCAGCGGCGGTCGGAACCTAGACTGGAACCGCTCTCAAGGCTCTCGGCCGCAATTGAAGGCAGCGACGATCGCGAGGCAACGACGATTCATCCATTCATGGCTCGCGTCGCAATCGACTCCACACTGAGGTCCAGCGAATTGTGGCTTTCGTTGTTGTTGCTGTTGCAGTGATCGCTGTTTTATCTGCACCTCGCCACGATCGATCGCGCGCTGACCTAAAATCATCATTGACATTCAGTTCCGGCCCCAATCCCAATCCATTCCAATGGCGCAGGCCGTTTCCGTCGAGCGATTTCGTTGTAGACGTTGTCAGCTCGGCCCGAGCTCCGGATGTCGGAGGCCGCCCGAGGGCCGTTGGTGGGACGAACCCAACCCAACACAACCCAACTGTCGCATCGTCGAAGCCGAAAGTTATTTTTGTCCCCCCTTGTCGTCGCCCCTTTTCCCGCACTGCGTTGACGGAATCGCGCCCGCATGAGCAGAACAAGTTGATTTTCTAAAAAATTTCTCACAAGCTGTAGGTCAAGTTCAAAAAAGTTTCGCTCTTCTTGTTATTGTTGTTGTTATTATTGTTGTTGTTGTTTCGGATTCGGTGCGGTGCGGGGCCAAATGGGAAAATGCGCGTCGTAATTACAGGCTCTCGACAGAAATTGCCAAACTTCGGGAACAGGATAATTGCGCAATTTGAGGCGAACATGCGTTGCTTTGGACAGAGTTTAGAAGAACATCGGCAACAACAACACCACGAACACCAACAACAACAACGACAACAGCAGAAAGAACAAGATCCATATACCGGCAGCAAGGAGAACCAATGCAACAGCGCCGGAGTCGGAGTCGATCGCGGTCGAAAGGGACGAAGCGGCGACGCAGGAAGCACGGGATGCTGTTGAAGTCGTTCCTGGAACGCATTCGTCTCGTGAGCGGGCCGCGCGAGGATCTTGTTTGGGAAATGAAAATTATATGCTTTGGCGGAGCCACTTTTTTCCTTCTCTCTCTCTCTCTCTCTCTCTCTGTCCGTTTCGTTAATACGTCGTCCTCCGGTACATTTTCGCTTTTTCTCCGCATTCGAACACGAAACGTATTTGTGTGGACATGCACATTTCGCCCCCCACCCCTCACTTCGTCCGTCGTTGACCGTCGGAAATTATTTCAAGGACACTTGAGGGATGCTGGGCAGCACGAAGCCTTTTCTCTTGTGTGATCTCTTGTGTCTTGTGATCTTCATTAAATTAAAATTAAAACTTGTTGTTAAATTCGACTTAAAAAAAATGCCTGCCGCCTGCCTCCGTTTGGGGCAAAAGTTTGAAATTCGCTGTTGGCCACTGGTGCGTGTCTTGACTACACACGCTCATACTACACTGCTTCATCGACATGAATGTGGGACTCAATCCAAGAGCCAACATATCGACATCACCGTTTGAGAGCCGCGATGTTTGGATGTCGTCAACAACAGAGCAAAGCAGTCAAAATCAGCACAATTTCAGTATAAAATTACAATTTCAAAATAAATTTTCGATTTTTTAATATTACATTTTAATACAGGGATTTTGAAACCTTTTTTTTTGATTTATTTAAATACGACTGGCATGACGAATGACGTCCAGAATCGCTACATTCGTCGCGTCGCCGCCAGCTTCGATGGATATCTGGTGGAACTCCTTGCCGTCCGTCTCCGCTTTGCTACAGAGGACGTAGGGCAGAAAGTGCATGGATATCAGCATCCTATAGTAGGCGTACTTGGAGAAGTGCGTATAGAACTCATCAAAGCTGGAATATATACAAATAAAGAACAAATTCAATTACATGTGGATATTGAACACATCGACGATTACTTGTAAGCCTCCAGCTGCACGTCGATGGTGGACAATTGCTGAGCAGCATTGAGGACCCGATCAAGCGTCCGTTACCCCGGCATCCTGCAGGATATCCCGATAAGTCGGCAGGACCGTGCTGTAGATGAAGATCTCGTTGGCGAACTGAATGCAGGATTTGCTCGACTCACGGAAGCTGACGATGATTTTGGCGATCAGGAAGCGTTACTTGGAGCTGGAAATGGAATATTGGATGGAATGGATTATTGGTGGAAGGAAGGTCTGAACTTTACCCGTCCATCGTTTGGGTCACGAGCATGATGTTGTACAGCGCCAACATGAAGCCATCCAGCCCGCCTGAGTGGTGAACCTCATAATCAAAATTTGATTTACATCGAGAAGCATTAAATGCATCTATGTAATTCAAATGCGGATTTCCGTTTCCGTTACGGCAGCCATTTTGCATCACAGTGCGAGAGACACTATAGCAGACGAGAGAGATGTCCGAAGTTTGAGAAGAATTGCAGCGGCAGAAGTTTTCTCTCTTGTTAAGCACTGACGTGTTCTCAAAGCGGCTGCTCTCTCTCGTTTCGAATGTTAGAGGATAAAATCGAAAAATTACAAACATTTTATAATTCAAAATGTTCTTCAATTCCGTTATATTGGAGTTCGATATCCATTTTAAGAACTATACAAAATATTATATAAAAAATATTAAAAGTTTATATATAGGAATATGAGAACTCCACTGAATAAAAGTAGTTTTACTAATGTGCAATAGTGATAACATAACTGCAGTATGCACTTCTCTTCACTTAATTTTTCGCAACACATCTATCGTCGTCGGTCACATTTTCCGAATCTTGTTTCCATTTCATACGATTCAAATTAAGTAATACAAAATGTGTATTTAATAATATAAAATATAAACAATCTAAAAATCCACAATTTAGCACTTCTCTCAAAAACTTCGTCGCGGCATCCCTGGTTGTTATTATATGAAATCAAACACTTCAATCACAAAAGGGACAGAGGTTATCAGGAGTTCACAACAGATATTATACAACGTATATATTTACAAAACATTTAAATTTTGTTACATCACATTTGCTATATATAAATAATTTAATTTAATTAATTAATTTTAATAATTGAGAGGTTTACATTTCAATAACTTTAGAGTTTACATCTGAATAGATTTTGCAGAAATAGTAAATTAAAATAGTGGCAGCACTACCAGCTGCGTGCTGTCAAATTCTCTGTCTCCCAGACGTCGACTCACTGAACACACCACACGTGCCGTGTAATTTTCAACATCGCTGTCGAAATTTTTTCGCTACTACGAAAAAAAGCTCAATTCTGCGAAAAAGCAGAATTATTCTTTCCCATTATTCGTTTTCTTAAGTCGCCACCATTTCCAAATTCGCCAAAATTACGGAAAAAAAGTTCAACTCGAAGATGCCGCCCGCTTCAGCGTCGGCGGTGAACAACAACGCGAGCAATGCAGCGACGCAAGCAGCGGCGAAAGCAGAGCGCGAGGAGAGGCTCCGCGGAGCACTCAAGGTGTTCATACTCAAGGAGCGACAGCGCAAAAAAGAAGGTAAGTCTGCAATAAGGATTATTTGGTTTTCTATCAATTTATATTCTAAATTTGCCCGTAGAGTTCGAAGCCAAGGTGGAGGAGGAGCGTTTACGCAAAGAACGGGAGGCACGCGAACGCCAGAATGACATGACTTTGGGCGAGACTCGGGAACAGATTTCCAAGCTGGACCAAAAGTTGAATGAGTTGCGCAATCAGAAACAACAATTGTTTTTGCAACTGAAGAAGGTGCTGAACGAAGACGAGAACCGTAAAAAACAACAGAAGGACAATGAAATGTTTGCAATGCAAGCGTTACAGGCACAGCAAGCGAATCTGCCTCAGCCTCAGGTGTTTCTGCCGCCCCGTATACAGCATCATCAAATGTTAGGATTGGCAAAGGTTGATTTAATACATTTTTATCAAAAACACTTATCCATATCTTTTATTGTTCTTCGCAGCCCGTTGGAAATCAGCCCATAAAACGTGGTAGAAGCCCCTCGCCTCCAACGCACCAGGGCTACTATAAGAGCGCCAACTATCCTCAGCAGAGTAAGGTTTCGGTTAGGGTTAAGGAAACAGCATTGCTTAGGGAACTTTTAACGAAATTTGAAAAACTTTACAATTCCTTAAAAAGTAACCACATTGAACTATGTCGGATACTATCCGGATTTAAGGGTTCCACCCAGGCCAACACAGTTCATTTGCGTATTTCACTCTTACCGAATTAATATCATATTCTTATATTTCATGTTCCATTTTTATTGTCTATTTCCGATTATCGCCAGAGCACGATGACGGTCGTCGTTGCGCTGACTATGCTAGAGTATTGTGGAACAGTAAGATTACTATATTTTAACTTCGCTCTTATTGTGTTTGAATGAACTTGAATTAAATGTTTTCGAAATCTCTTGCAGAGCCTCCAACGCAGTATCAAAATCCACCAGGAACACTCTTTTATCAGACGACCAGCAATGCTCCTCCTCCCCAACCAGACACACGTGTCCCAGCCATAATATATCCCACATTCAATCCTGCCCTGAATCTACCTTTGCGGCAAGGTCCCTACCACATGGAATTGCCACCTGCGGGCTCATCGGCACCTGGTTCTAAAAACGACCCGCAGTCGCAGAAACCGGCGCAAGTGTATCACATCAACTTGGATCAGCCGCCCATCTCGCAGGCTAATTCAGGACCCAGTGGTCCACCCAAGCCCCAAGTGACGATGGAGAAGATCAGCGATCGCAGTGGGGGCTATCACGTGGAGGTGAAGCACGACGGACCTTCCGGCCATGGGCCACCTCCAACACATCTACCAGAGGGTGTGGTCTACACCTCTCTCATTCCGGGGATGCCCCTCCATCCGAATGCCGTCATGCAAATGACTGGAAACTCCGGACAAGTAAGCTTTTCCACAATGCGTCAATGCGTTATTAGAAAGATTTGTACGAAATTGTATTTTCCTCTAGAACTCTAAAGCCGGTGGCAGCATCACCCAAGGTTATGCGCCTTCACGCAGTTCAGCACATGAGCAGCAGCTCGCTCGGCAGCAGCAACAAATGTCCGTTATCCCAGGACAACCGGGACAACAGCAGCAACAACTGCACTATCCACGCCGTCTTTTCTAAACACATACGTTTTGAGCGTGAGCAAATATTCTACTCGATTCTAGATTTAAAGTAATATTAAAACAATGAAAAGGAAAATAGGGATTCAAATTTTTCAAATGTAAAAAATATATAATAAATAATGAATTTATATGGAAATGGTCCTCGTCCTTTATGATTTCATATCAAATATTTTGCGCAGACCCATTAGGCGATTATTCATTGCTTCCGGGTCGCTCGACGGGCGGATCTCTTTCTCCACGAGTCTCCACTTATTATTAATGCTTTGTTTACCACATGACATGCCTGTGAGTGCATGTGGGTATGTGTGCGAAATCATACAAGCCAAACTCTAATGCGTAGAATCTCAACAGCTTCTGACTTTTGCCGAGGGTTAAAAAGGAAATCTAAGGGAAGTAACCCCGGACGCTTGGGTAACAAACAACAATAACAATAGAACATTGGCATCCCATTCGGGGGTTGCTCTGACGACATCCAAACGGAACGACTACGAATTATTGCTGGAAGTTCACGAGCTTATGGAAAAAATATTTGGATGAGGTCATGTAGTTGGTTGTTGTTATTCCGGTTTATTTGTGTGAAACTTCTCACGAAATTGGTAATTGCAATTTGAAGTCTGTCACGTCAGAGGAATTGCAGGCATCTCATCTTACTCCTTATTGCATTTTCTCGAATTCTCCTGAAGTCCCATTCAATGATTGGAAAGACCCCCTATCTGTGGTATACATCGATCTCATCCTCATTACATTCCCATTTCAGAGTCACATTAGCAGAGTGATGATCATCGCCATAAAGGTTAATTGATGACTCGATTCATTCATGGCTGAGATGAATCATTCGACGATCGATCGCTCGAGTTCGACTAGCTCGTAGAACAATCGAAGCGACTCAGGAACAACGCCTGCAATATAAACAAAAACAATAGTCGCATTTCACAATGAAACTCAACAACAACCGCAACCTTAATCGGTTATATTGCACTAACTATTTCGAAAATATCAACAACAACAATAAAACCTAATACGCAATTATATATATATGCATATCTCATGCCGTAGATAAAATACGTGCAGTTCATGCATGAATAATGCATTTACTATATGAATATTGAAGTGCAAAAATTTGTATATCATTTCAACCAATAGAAAAATTACACAAAATTCGTCCACTGTCTCTGGTGGAATTCTTTGCTGCGTCATTTGTAAAACCGACCCCCAACTCCCCAACCCAACTGTGTCTGACTCTGTCGTCATCGACGGCGTCACCGCGACCATTAGACCAACATTGCTGTTGTAATTCTTTGATGAGAGCGGAGCGGGAAACTTTGGTATTTTTTTGGGTTTTGTTTATGCTCTCGAAAATATTTGTGGAGAGATTTCACACTACGTGCAGACTGGGGTTAACTATGGGGGTACCGAAAATGGAGATTGTATTGTTGTATCATTAGTGGGAATCTTGTTTAAACAAATTATGTGGCCACTGGAGACTTTGCTCCAAACGAGTTTTTGGAAGCTTACGTTTCTGTAGATATTCTGTTTGAAGACTATGGAGACTGTGTGATCATTTGATAGATTCTTCTTCTATTTCGTTTGGAATTTATTAAAAATAAGTGACTTATCAAGAAGTTACTTATGAATAATATTAATTAATTTATTGCCCAATATTTCTTTCATTATCACCATATATCTTAATATAATAACAAAAGTATGTTTCGTGAAATGATAATCTCTATAATCATGTTGGGCAAAAATAATGTATATAAACAGAACAAATTAGTAAACCACTGATCAGAAACGAAATTCGATAACGACTGACGACGTCTGCCAAAGTCTTCAACTAAATACAATGAGGAAAAAAGAATTATTTATTTGGAGATTATTTTTATTTTTATTTTTTTTTTTGGTTTTTGATTGTTTTTTCGATAACGTTGTAGTTTTATAGATTTATTTACGGTGCTTGAGCACCGAATTATGTCGCAATTGTTATCACTTAATCTGGTCAGTGGTGTCTCAAAGTGGAAAAATAAAAACAGAACCAGTGATATGGGGAATCTCCAGGGAGAGCACTAAAAAAACTCGATGATAGCTTTGAAAGGCCTGGGGAAAAATAATAATATCAACTTATTATGAGTTTATATTGTTGGAATAGTATTGGAAATTTGTCATCCTATAAATTCCATCGAACTGTTTACGTTTAATATTGATAATTTTTCAAACCCTCAACAAAGGGTGGAGTCAACAATTATAAACTTCTATAACATTGTTTTCTGTTCTGTTCTGCCCTCAAGGTATAGTATAGAAAGCAAAACTCTCCGCTGATGGGAGAAAACTCATTTTATGAGGTAATGTATCAACTTTAGATATCGTTGATTAATACAATGCAATACAATAATAACAACAACCACATAACTAATAAAAAATCCCACAAAAACAAACGAATGAGCCAACATCAATAGTAACAACAACAGCAATGAATACATTTATTAACAAATACTAAAACTAATACAGACAGATATAGAGACAGACAGACAGACAGACAGACAGAAAGACAGACACGCAGTCAGTCAAATACATACAGAGAGAAAAAACATTATTAACAAATTCACTGCAAACGACGGCGGCGACCGATAGAGCGACAGAAGCAGAGTGTGAGAGAGAGAGGAGGGGCGGGGCGGGCACGGTTCGGAGGTGAAGAGCAACAGGCTGCCAGTAGGCGACAGACTGGCCAGAGACACCAACTTGGCATCCGACGTCGCTCTAGAGCCGGGCTGATCTCAGTTTGAGACACGAACGCCACTGGTTAACAACGTGCGCGAGCGCTCGATTTGAATTTCGCCGAGAACACAAGGTGTGTGCACGCGGAACGGGTGGGGGGGGGGTAATTGGGGTGAAGGTTGGGGACCGCCCCCCAAAAACTCTGTGGGTCGGAGGGGGGAGGCATCGAGTGAGAGAGTGACAGACAAGATAAAAAATAAAAAATACAAATCAACAAAAATACACAAAAAAAAAATAAGCAAATAGGAGGCTGGCAGTGAAATCGTTGAAATTTCAGATAAAATTCAATTTGAATTCGAAAATAAAGCGAACTGTGTGACCTTTGAAAAAAAACAAGAGAACATAAAAATAAAACAATAAGAACCGATTCACAAAAAACGTAAACAAATTATTGGCAAGGCCAAAATAAAAATGTATCATCCAAAAAATCGACTCCCACCCAAACTTAAAAGGAAAAGTTTGTCGATCGTCCGCGAGAATTCACACTCCTTCATGAGATCGAAATAAAATTAATAAATACTATGCATGTGGTTTAAAAATTATAATATGTTCTGGTAGGCGGCAAAAATATTCCATCATCGCCGAAATATGTCGTGTGATTCTGCGCCGCATGACGCAATAGTAATTCGGATTTGATCGTTTAATGACACAATTCTGGCCTTTTATTTTTAGCCTTTCGCTCTCTTGCTATATGATATTCCTCACTCTTTCCCACTCTCTCTGTTTGTTTACTTTTACGATTTGCTTTTCAATTCAAAATATTGAAACCCACTTTACTTTGTATTGATTGCGATCGCTATTTTGTAAAATTATAATTGTGCTTTCCCTTGCTTTTTTTGTAAAGAAATAAAAGATATCTGATCGCTTCTCCACCCTTTCGACGGAAGTGAGCAGTCAAAATGAGTTGCGGAATCTCCATGGTGAAATACATCCTCTTCCTCTTCAATCTGCTGTGTTCGGTGAGTATCCTAGATCCGATATTATCAAGGATATTAGGTTTAAGAGCTCCATTATGATAAAGTGACGTCATTCCTGGCTCATGTATCGAAGTTGGCTTAAAACACCTCTTGTACAGCACCCGAATATTCACCATGTTTCGCCAGAACTTCTTCTGCGCGTTGTTTTTTTTTTTTTGTTTTTTGGCCCACATAAACTTCCGTTCTACATTCGACAATAATATTCATGCAACAACAAAGATTGAACATATTACAAGCAAACACACGTCGAAAGCTGGGAACTTGGCTGAGTTTTTGTGTTGTTGGCGTGTTTGTTATGAAACAACAAGGGAAAACAACTTACATCATGGCTAAAACTCAGCACGTAGCGAACGATTTGTTGAGTCGTCATTATGGAGGGAAACCATGATCTTGTTGCTTTTGTTGTTGTTGTCATCGTTGGTAGTAGTAGTGGTTGTGCTACAACAACACAACAAGAGCTTTTTTCCAACACGCTCTCGTTCAAGCCGGATCGGAAGCTTTGAACGGGGAGCTTTTGAAGTTTATGGAGATTAAGAACGGGTTTTGTAGACTTTTGTTGAGAGATAACAAAAAATCCGAGGTTATCCAGTTGAAACCAGTCGTTAGAAAATAACAATAATTCCACTCAAATTCTTGGCTGTAATGTTTACGAGCCCGTCTTGTTTTTCTCTGTATCTTGTATTCTCCTCTCTCATTTTCGGACGTCAACCGCTTAATATTTCAAATATTTCATTTCCAGTTTCTAACATGATCATGATATTCTCCCTTATCCATATAAAGCAACTTTCATATATCCGACATACAGTCATAATTCAAAAATAAACAAATACGTGTTAATTCCGTGCGAATATTTTATTCTCGGGTTTCAGATCTATCGGAAACTCTCTTGAACTTATATTATATTATACTCTGACGGAAGTAATTGTACATTGCGAAGCAGATAACAACATTCTGTTGATGGCGACATCAATCTCGCTTTATTGTGTGCGAATTCTTCATAGTTTTATGAGATCATTGATCTTTCTTTAATATATATGAGTAGTCTTTGATGACGATTGATGAAGATGTCACTAATTATAATAATAATATATGAGATCCAGGCTACTTCGAACAGTGGTTAGTAATCAATAATTTCATCGATTATCATTAATTTCCGCCCCGTTGTATCGTGGCTGGAACAGCTGACATTGAGAAAATTTAAACCGGGAAATCCTTTTTAAAGTCCCCGATTTCCTCATGAAAAATCCCAGTTTCAGGAAAAGAGATTAGAAATCCCAGTGATCTCCGAACCCATTCTAAGAATTGATATTAACTCATTCCAATCTCGTGTCAAAATTTTCCCACATTGCTCATCGGTATTGTTTTGATTCGAATGCCTTTTCTATTCTGATAATAGCATTCAATACTGGCATAATGCTCAATGTTAAAAGTTCCATATGAGTAACACATATTAGAATATATCGTCGAACTTCTTCAATGACTTTGAACGCGATCGCACGTACGCACGATCGTGACTATCGGGTGGTTTAATGAGGAATGATCGGATCGTACTGCTGCCTATCCCATTGTGTCAGTAGCCATGTTAATAGAAATGATTTAACCAGACGCCACCACCTCCGCCCCGGAGGAAATTCAAAACCCAACCCAAATGATCGTGAGCAATTTTTCTACATTTCCATCGAACTTTAGTCGTCGTGGGCGCGTAGTCGACGTCGTCTATTAATTAATAATTTGATCCCGGGAATTGACCCAGCGGCTTGTAAAATGCCCTCAAAGACCCCACGCACGTCAATATTACATGACTATTCATTGGCTATTCATGGCTGGTAACCATTTGAGTTTTGAGGTTCATTGTTTCTAAATTAAAGTTCAAGATTTCGGCACTTTGAACAAACACTTCTGTTTTGTCTTTTTAAATTGAATATCTTGTAACGTCATTTGGTGTTAGTTTCTCTTATTATTATTGGTACTTTAAAGAACCTTGCTCTTGTTCTTGCAATATAATCCGGGTGTTGCCAGATGGGGTCAATTGGCTCCCCATCTTCATGGCAATTGCGGAATTGATGTAACATTGCGACAATTACGCGTGACTTTCGGTCACTTTGCCATGACGCGGCCAACCCTTTTGTACTCCCACTTCTGTTTGTCCCTCGTATGTAAATACGTGGCAGGCGCTATCATACATGATAGCGACAGCTCTCGAGGGTGATTTCACATTCGCTGTGATTAAAACTCACAACGTGGGTGAGAATGCAGGCGAGGTTCCTATAAATTCTTATAACAATTGTGCCATAAACTCTACCAAAGCATGACAACTTCGATCCATTTGTTTTTATATATATACAGAAGCAAACAACATGTATTTTAATTATGTTAAAAGCGAAGTGATACTTGTCTCTATCTCTTTTTCTCTCTCTCTCCCTCCCTCACAATATTTGCCTTTCCCCATTCTACCGCAATCTGCAAAAATTATAGCTTAATATCAACTTTATCAGAAAATAAATCAGGCTTAAACAGCCATTAACAGTTGGAACTGGATTCAATTTCGATATCGACTCCTTGGCTTCTGACGTCAATCGAGTACATTTCACTTTATCTAATATCTATGATGAGCCTAGTTTTCATATCCTACATTCAATAGTGGGAGAGTATTCATTCATTCAGTCCATCCGTCCATTCGTCAACGTCCTGCTTTAATCCATACGCTCAAAAACATTATTTTGGAACACTAAATATACTCACATATTTAACATACAGTAACTTTTATATGTGGTAGTTGATCTCATCCGTATCATATATGGGTTGAATTGATTATCTGTGATTTGAGTACATTCCATTCATTATATTGATAATATTTAGGTTACCCACAGGTCTTAATCTGTTCATTTATGGTCAAATGACTTAGCTTTTTTTTATCGTTTCCCATACAAAGATAACCCTATATGTACCTCTCTATCTCTCTCTTTCTCCAGATATGCGGCATTTTGTTGATCGTATTTGGTGCAATGCTCTTCAGCAGCATCCACACATTCGATGACCTATCGGAAGCGCTACAAACGCAGCAGGTTCCCGTGACCATGATCGTCCTGGGCAGCGTCATCCTTCTGATCTCGTTCTTCGGCTGCTGTGGCGCCATTCGCGAGTCCTACTGCATGTCGATGACGGTAACCGATTAAAATGCACATTATATAACTCTATTTTTATATATATCCGTCACTCCATCTCATAGTACTCGATTTTGCTGTTCGTGTTGATGATCGGTCAACTGGCTCTGGTCGCCTACATGTGGCTCCAGAAGGACAAGTACCTCGTGATGATGGGCAACATGGTCGACAAGGCCTGGGAGCGTCGCACGCAGAAGGCCGACTACATGGATGCCTTCCAAATCAGCGTATGTCCATCAAACTCGATTTCTTCCTGTAGGCAAGTAATTTTCATTGGTCTCTTTCGCTTTCTTGCAGATGGAGTGCTGCGGCAAGAACTCCTACCTCGACTACACCTTCCAGGGCTACTTCCCACCCTCGTGCTGCAAGGAACCGCGCAACTGCCGCGTCGAGAGCGTCTACAGGAGGGGCTGCAAGAGGGCCTTCACCGATTTCTGGGACAAAAACAGCGACATCATCAAGTACGCGGGTCTCGCCATCGCAGCCATTGAGGTAAGCACCATTCCTCTAAATCTTTCTCTTCGTTTGGAAGCTTTCCAAGAACTTGCTAATGTGTGTGAATTTCCTTCCCTTGCAGTTCGTTGGATTCGTCTTCGCCTGCTGCCTGGCCAACAGCATCCGCAACTACAGACGTCGATCGGCCTATTAAACCCTCTCATTCTCCAGGAATCTTTCTCTAGGCTTCAAGAAAGTCATCTTCTCAACATCTTAAACATTTTTCAAATAATCTTAAAACTATTCAAAACTATTTTTAAGTGACGTCCATGCAAAGACCTTTGTATACCATTGTAATTAATTTCAACCCCTACCACCTTCTGCAATATAATCTTCAATAATTAAAAAAAAAAGAACGAAATCTGAAACGAATTGAAATCGAATTAATCAATCCACCAAACATTGTTTATAATAAGTATTGTTTTTGTAATCAAAATAAAAAAACGAATAAAAAGCAGTCATGGCGAAAAGTAAACCCCCGAAAGTTTTTCCACTCACTTCACCTCACCGCATCCACTCACTCCAATATAATTAATAACAATAGAGACAAAAGAACTCAGATAATCTGTACTGACTCCCTCCGATATGGCACATACTACATATTCAAAATATTCGTTCAGATAAGATTTGGAAAGTGAAAATTCGAAAAATCGCATGGTGAAACTTCTCACTACCCAGGAAGGAATGGGCATGAAGATAACGCGCCATGGTATGTACATATGTGGAACGTAGTCTATAGTATATACTGAAGTAAGGCACTGAGATAAGGAACTAATAGTCGGGTGCAAAAATATGTACCATCGGTACCAAATCACCTGTGACTATCTGATGTCGATGTCCCAGGGCTTGGCATCGTAAAATGCTTATACACAATCAATAATCGATTATCAAGAGCACAAGAGAATTTATGTACGTTAACCTATTCACGAGAACATTAGTTCACAGTGACCGATGAAAATGCTTTCAATAGCTATCCGAGGATAAATATTCAAAATTCATCAAAACATCAAATGACAACTTTCTTTATCGGAAGCATTCCATGTTTACTTTGATAAAACTTCTTATGGATGACAAAAATAATCATGGATGAGTCATATGAGTTTGGGGTATCCCAAGTACCGCCAAACGAAAATCAAGTACTTTCCAGCATGTTGATTAGACTATTCATTGTTATTGTTTTTGTTATCAAGGTCCAAATTCAAATAGCAACAATGCTCAATTAATATTCTGAAAGTAAGTCAGAAGTTTTTGAAACTGAGCCAAGGTGACTCACGTACTATCAGAATATAACATAGTCCGACCGAGTTTGTTGTATATGCTTGGTGTATGCTATTCAAAGATGGGATACGACGAAGACATCTCACCTTGGTCTTCTTTATTGATCGCTATTAACCATGATAAAGACCATATGTGTAGACCATCGATAGATGTAGACCATCGATAGCGTCCCTAGTAAGAGATCACCAAGAAAGACCGTTGTGTGAGAGTTGATAAGAATTCTATACAGATACTATTTAAAAAGCCTATCGATAGGAGCCAACGATTTCAACAATTTCATATAGTTCACAAATAAGAAACACTGGAGTTTCTCTGCCCCACCCACAATCTTAACCATGTGCTTTTTCCGGCCCAGAGAATTTCGTTTTGATTGGAGCCAAATATGAATCACATCGAGTCAACTGAGCCTCGCGAACATGACGTTGCCTGCTAATTAAACATAACTTCTTAAGTGTAGCAACAATAAAGAAATAATAATTAACTGGAGACGCCATAGTCGTGAGTCATAGCAGTTTAGGGCAGCGTCCTCCGACCTAGCCGAGGGTTCCAACAGGTGGATCGTGGAAACGGTGCCATCATCGGCCATAGGTGTTGGTACCAAGTGTTCTGAATCTATTCTCTCGTTCACTCCAATGGGCGGACGAACTTCTGAGTTCGTCTGTCCGTTCGATAACGGTATCTTATCAGAGTAAAAAGTGTATTTTTTTACCGGTCGCCAACTGATAGGAAGTGCGATCGCACGAAGAGTCACAAATGTGTAGAACCATTATTATTTAAAGGTGGCTCGAAGACTTTTGGAGTTATTATAACGAACTAGTTCGACGTGTCTCAACGTCCCGAAACGACGAACGCGAAACGATAAGCGAAAGGATTTGATTTTTCGAATTTCAATTGAGTTATTTTATTCTTTGCGAACGAAAAAGAAAACACAGACAAATACAAAATGAATTGTCTAGGATCAATAGTGAAATATATTATATATATTTTTAATTTGCTCTTTTTGGTGAGTTCCGCGGATTTAAATACAGTTAACAGATGACGTCATAGATCATGTCATGGATCGTTCGGTTCTTTTGAGGCATATGGATAAAATGAACTCTAGAACTCAAACTTAGAACAAATAACTGAATATAAGGTTACGACCTCAGTGGCAAAGTGCAAACGTGGCAGTGAGAGGATTGAAATTGGTGAACGGACTAGTGGATAAAGTCTATATCTAAATGAATCTCTAATATGATTCCAATATAATCATCAGCTGGAACAATGGATAGTTTCTTTCAATCTCTCAGAAAAGTGGGAACGTGAGTCGTGTGTCGAATTAGTGACAAGAATACTAAGGTCGCAGAGAGGATACAGCGAGTGATATACAACTGACACATGTCTCACTATATCGCAACACTGCTGTCACTCCTTATCAGCGCTCACTACAACTGTCGCTCCCTTATCAATAATTGATAAAAAACCTAAGCTCACGAAAAGCCAACCTGTTTAAGAGACTGAGTTTTGATTCGTTTTATCTTTTCGCAATTTCGAAGTCTTCCCTACGATCCACGATCCATCAAAAAGAAATAATGATACCATCACAAACTATTCCATCATCGTCATTCTTGTTTATCGATATTTCTCTTACGGTCTGTCTCTGCTCTAGGTATGTGGCCTGCTGCTGATCATCTTCGGCTCGATCATGTTGGGTAACATGGGCGACTTTAAGAGCTTCGACGACGTGGTCGACACCGAAACCATCCCCATTTTGATCATCATTCTGGGCTGCATCATCTTCGTGGTTTCGTTCTTCGGCTGCTGTGGCGCCATTCGCGAGAACACCTGCTTAATGATGACGGTAAGTGAACTCTTCTATCTCGTCGTTTAGCTGCATATTGATTAATTTCTACTTCCCTTAGTATGCGACATTCATGTTCATTCTGTTCTGTCTGCAACTGGCGCTCATCATTTGGGTGTTCGTCCAGCGCTCCCAGTTTCTCTCCACCATGGGCGATGTTGTCGACCAGGCGTGGATAAAGAACGATCAGGCCAACGGTTACCCCATGGACGCCCTTCAGATGAGCGTAAGTTAATTTCCCCTCAGGAGGTCGAATGATTTTTACCTTTCTCTTCACCCTCTCTTCAGTTCAAATGCTGCGGTCTGAACGGATACCAGGACTATGGCAATGCGGTTCCAAATTCCTGCTGCGGATCCATGACCAACGCATGCCCGGCCAACATCTACGAGCTCAGTAGCGGCTGTCGTCAGACCTTCGTCGACTTCTGGGCCACCAACACGAATATCATTCGTTACGCCGGTCTGGGCGTGGCTCTGGTCGAGCTGGTCGCCCTCACCTTCGCCTGCTGTCTATCCAACAGCATCCGAAAGTCTCGAAGCCATAACATTTAAGTAGCCGAACTTTGTGAAATCGTAGTTTCAAGTTGTTGAAATTCTGCGAAATAAACCACCAACATATCATGTGAGAACGTCAACAGAACCCCAGTCTGCATTTCAATCCCGAAGATATCGATCGATCGTTCATCGCTATCGATTCCTGGTCCTACAACACCAAGTAGTAGTTAAGTGTTCTTTAGTTAATTTATTATCGCTTCATACCTAATAAAAATATATTAAAATAAGTGACAAATTATGGTTAATCATTCGGATGGAGGGTGTTCAAAGGTGCAAGGTGAGGTGGATTAAATATCCTCAGTTGGAGAAATATGTATATGAAAAGAGACGTACAGAAGCTCGGCTATTAATTTTCTTACCGAAACCTCGTCACCGTCTCAGTTTTTAATTTTAAGGTAGATATTAACACTTATTTGCGTAAATAGTTGTTAAACTAGGGGTGTCCATAACAATTAAATTAACAAGGTTTTATTATACACCTTAATTAAAAAGTATTTAAAATTGTATCTATTAAAATATAACCAGTAACATTTCTACTAAACGAACATGACTGTGATTTGTTAATTGTTAATGTATTGCATACCAACTACCAACATACCAAGTGAAAACTATTGCCTTTTAAACTCGAATGGATAATCTATAGGTAGGGGTAATCTATAGGATACAATTTATTAAGAAATTCGATTGGATAATTTTCTTTATGAAGTACAACGTCTATGGAATGGTATTGCATGGTATCCTACTATTTTGTAGGCACTACAATTTCTGAACACTCTATCAACTACTCCTAAAAGTATACAGTATTATTTGAATACAAAAAATATCAACGCACAGTGGAAACATTTGCTTTAATGGCGTTGCCACATAGACACAAGAATGTGGCCACATGAGAAAATTGTAATTATGTTTGTACGATAGAATGGGAAATTCTTAAGCACGTCAATGCTCAACTTGAATGAATTCCCACTCGACTCGAAGAGCTTTTGAAAACATTTGATAAAGAACACGCCCTGATAAGATAATATGCATATGTATGTATGTGCATATGTGTGTGTTTGCCATAATGAAACACCCATTGGTTTATCGGGTTTCGAGAGGTTCAGTTCCAGTAGAAACGTTGCCGGAATACGATCAAAATACGAACGAAGCATTCAACGACGGTTTTATTCTAACCAAAAAAAGGTCAAACATATATTATATACATCGATATAGTGCAATATATCAGAGAAATAATGGATTGCGGTGGCGTTTTTGTCAAATATGTACTCTTCATATTCAACTATATTGTTCGTGGTAAGCCTTCTTTTTGTATGACCTAAATTGTGTGTGTATTAATAGGAATGATATCATTATAATTTATCATTCACAATCAAAGTTTTATATCTAAAAATCGCTAAAATTTGACTGGGATTTAAAGGGTTGTTTAAGGACACCATGTTCCATGATATAGTGGAAATATAGCAAATATTAAGAGGAGCTGTGGAAGTTCTCTTTGAATATATGAAAATGAAACCCTCTCATCCATTTTGAAATATCTTATCTTTTTGCAAATCTTTCTAAACTTAAATCCCTGTATTCCATTCTCATGATATTGATCTTAATTATCTTATCTCATTCATTCTGTATAGACGTATGTAAATACATACAAGCGGGTTGCAATAATTTCCCCAACCGAACCAATGGAGTATTCAATATTACGTTTCATTTCCCTTCCGCACTCGGTATATAGATAGCCCCATACGACATCCAGAATTCCGAAAATAATCACTGATAACTACTCCACTGAGTAAGCAACAAGAGAAAAACATTTTTCCTTACACTTTACCGACATTAGTCACGGGTTGCAACTCATTATGGGAGTTCTTTCGCCAGGGTCTATGTCAACAAAATGTGTCAATAGGGGAGTAATGAGATTCCCCCGAAGCAGATAGAGACCTTTAAACCAAATGAAACAGACATATCTTATTTCGGTATCGTTTCGGGTTTAGTAGGGCTTAGAAAAAGTTGTAGTAGAGGCTTTTTAAACCAAATGACTACTTCTCTACATTCATCTCCTGTCCTGCAGGTATGTGGCATTCTGCTAATCACCTTCGGGTCGATAATGCTGGCCAATATGGGCGACTTCTACGACATCACCCAAGACGTTAACGCCCACAGTGTTCCCATTGCGATCGTTGTGATCGGCAGCATAATCTTTGTCATCTCCTTCCTGGGATGTTGCGGTGCCATACGCGAGAACGTCTGCTGTACGATGACGGTAAGTTTTCCCCCAAGCATTCCCTCAATAACTATGTTTCTCATACCAACTCTCTCACTCGTCATCTATATGTTCGTGGTGGACTTATAGTACTCGGTTATGATGCTGATTCTGTTCATATGTCAACTGGCCCTGATCGTGTACGTGTGGACGCAACGCGATAAGTTCCTGAATCAAATGGACATAGTTGTGAACAAAATCTGGGAACAGCATACCACCGATCAAAAGGTCATGGACGCCCTCCAGTTAAGCGTAAGTGCAACCATCTGTTTGCCATGGATTGTGAGTAACCTCGAGTTTATTTGCAGTTCAATTGCTGCGGAAAGAATAGCTTCGCGGACTACGGGATAATGCAAGCGCTTCCCAACTCGTGCTGTGGCGCCCAAGCCACCTCCTGCAGCACCATCCAGGCCATGACGAAGCCCGGCTGTGCACGCGCCTTCGCCTCGTTCTGGGAGCGCAACGTGGACATCACTCGCTTCGCCGGCCTCGGAGTAGCCGCTGTCGAGGTATGGTATCCACACGACCCACTCTATACAGATATCGTGCCATCTGACCGATCTCATCTCTCCCTTTTCCTTCTGCATCTATTTCACAGTTGGTCGCTTTCATTTTTGCCTGCTGCTTGGCGAATCAAGTGCGCAACGGTAGGAGACGCGCCAACTATTGAAAAGGCTTCCCAATCGGAAACCGTCGAGAGGTGTAAACCTATTAATTTAGTGTTAAGTTGAAATTATGCGATGCCCTGCGAGGTGTTCATATGTATTGTTTTATTGTGCAAATAAATATAATAAATAAAATCTCTAAATGCAATACACCGAATTCTGTTTTTACACGGTAGATTGGTTCCGAGAAAACACCGTGTAAAAAAAACCGTGTAAAACTAATAAAAAACGAAGAGAAACAAATATTTACATATTCTGTTTATGTTGCTTATTGTTTTCGTATGGTTTCTAGGTGTTAGTGAGCTGTGTGTGTTTTTATTTATTTGTGTTATGTAATTTTGAATCCTACTTAATTGAATAAAATCGTGTAAATATATTAAAGTTGTTGATTTAAAAAAAAATATATGTAAAAAAAGACCGTGTAAAAACAGAATTAGGTGTATACTATGAAATGAATTAATTCAATATACTATGATCTATTAACAGGGAGTTATTAATCATTAAGTTGGTTGCATGTTTATTTTTTTTTTTAATTCCGCGATTTCAAAGAAAGAAGTGTTTCGTACGGACAGATATTTCAACAGAAAAATACCAAATATCTGGCAACTCTATAATACTTCTCTTGTGTCCTGTCTTTGAACATATCCAAATGCGCTGATGGTTGAATTTCCACAGTGTTGCATTTTGCGACTGAGTAACCAAAAATTCATTCGATACTACCAAATATACTGCACTTTTAAAATTTATAACCAAAATAAATGAAACTCACATTTTATAAATTTGATGGTCTTGGGTTAGTTAAGTTTCTATATTCCTTACTATTGGAATGACATTAGCTGGTTTTCTCATTACCTAATATCTGAAATTACTTCGCAGTTTTACGAACTGCTCACAGCAGTTTGCAACTGCTCACTACGTTTTCAGCGGAGTTTGTACTGTGCGTAGACAACACTGGAGCGTGTGACGGAAGTGACGATGTTCGTTTTGTTGTTCACCGTTCGCGGTTCAGTTTGTTTTTAGGCGTCGTTCGACTCGGTTCGGTTGAATTTTGTTGGGAACGTCGGTTGCGACAAGTGCGATAAAGAAAAAGGACTAGTGTTTTTGGGAAAGAGAAATAAGGTACGAGAAGAAAGGGAGATGAATGGATGCAGGAAATCAATCAATCGGGATGGATGTAAAGCGAAAATCGTGAAGTTTTCATTGTTTCATCTCGCTGTTGTGGACGAGTGAGAAAGAAAGAAGAAGACGGCATAAAAGTGAAATGATTTTCGTGCCAAAATGTGGATGACAAAGGAACATACAGGGAGTTTGTTTCTGTGCTATTTGAGAAGTTTTTGTTCGCTGTCAAGGGACAAAAACTTTTGAGCATGACGGCAGGAAATTCCGTGACTTAATGCAGTTGCCTTTGTTGTTCATGTGCTTTTGTTGTTGCTGTAGTTTTCCCTCTCTCTCGGAAAAGTGTCAACAAACGCATGATTGGCGTTGATAGAGGCTGTTGTTGTCGACCCTCGTTGAAATAGGGTCAAGTAATCCAAGTAACCAATTGCCAATTAATCGTTACTGTAAGGTCTCAAGTTATCAAAAACCTGAAATAAAAAATTATAAATTCAACAACAAAAACTTGCCTCCGTCCATTTTTGAAAATTGGCATAGTTTCGCCGCTTTTGTTGTTGTTGTTGTGTTTTTGTTTTGTTTTTGAATTTCTAGCTTTTGTGTTTCTCGTTTTCGTCTCAAAACTCGTTCACTAAACAACAACTTCGGTAATGAGAGCAAAAACAACACTATTGTGATTGCAACAAAAACCGCGAGAACAACAACAACCACTATAAAAACAGCTGAAGCAACAACAACTGCTATGTACATATAATATGAGAACCATAAAAACAATTTAAAAAAGTTGAACATGAAATAAACTCGAAGAAGCTTCACGTGTTGACCGAACTTGGCGCCATCCGTTTATTTTGTGTCCTGACAATTGAATTTGCCAATTTAAAAATTAGAACAAAATATTAAATTAAAATATTCAAGAATAATAGAACAATATAATTTTTGCGATTATTATTATTTTGATTTTAACTTCTTTTGCAGTGAACTATTTTATTTTTGAAAGACCACATCAAGACAGAAAAAGCTCTCTCTCAACATGGATTGCGGTACTTCTCTAGTGAAGTACATTTTATTCCTGTTCAACACACTCGTGTCGGTAAGTATTCATGTTTATTAATGTCCTTTTATTGATCCTCTATGATGAAAAAATGGGATTAGAAATTAACGAATAAATTGTGTTAAAACAGAAAAAAAGCCTAGTAATCGTATAAATTTTACACCAATCTCTGTAAAGTCCGATTCCCAGTTCAAACACTGCACACTTAAAAGTTCTCGTTGCACTTGCAAGCATTCATTGTTCGTTCCAATGCAGAATATGAAACGAGATCATTCGATTTTGCAGCTTTATTTACAATTTCATACAACAACAATCAATTACACCACCACAAACAGACCAACGACGTCATCGGCAACGACTTCCTCATGAGATGAGAGCAAATCCCAACTAATAAAAGCAATTAACATATAAATTGAATAAAGACCCTATCTACACAAACACATACACTAACACTCACTGAGAAAGGGAGCTGTCGACAGATCTGACCCGTGACAACAGTATCATCGAAACTTATCGCCGGCCGGGCGATAGAGAAGCCAAAGAAAAATCCAAGAGCAAGCAAAGAATTTTCTCTCCCATGCCATAATTGTTCCAAAGAGTTGTGGAGTATAAATTGTCAGCCTTCACTAAAGATCAAACTGAGATTTCATAGTTAATTTAAGTACAAAGAGAAGAGGCTGAAGATTTAAAAAAAATCGTTTTTCCTCTCTCATCTTCTTCCTTCAAAAAAAGTTGGTCGGCAAACGATTGAAGAAGATGAGGGAAAAGCATATGAAATTGGCAAATTTTGCTGTGTGCTCAAGGTTTTTATATTCCTCTCTGTCTCCTTCTTTCTTTTAGCCACCAAACCTGTGATTTTCGCATTCGGCTCCGGTTGTCCGAATGTCCACTGTTCTGTCTGCCATCGCGATTCCACCGAAGCCCTGACGAATTTTTGCCTGCTCTGCGTTTCTGCAAGCTTTACCATTGTTTATTATTTGTTTGCTTTCGCTTTTATTTGTATTCGCTTCATGGTTTTTTCTGGTCACTCTTATTATGCTTAGCTCAATTCCCATTTGCAAAGGCATGTTGTTGCTTTTGTGTTCGTTTTTGGCGATTTGAAGCAGTCCTACCATGACATCATCAGTTCCAACAGCATCAAAATCCCCTACGACATCCACAGAAACGAAACTCGTTTACAAAAAAAGGATGCAAGATGGTTTTAACCCTTATGAATGCTATGGAAACGCGTGCCAAACAAAGAAGGAAATCATATAAAAATAAAAAAAAAATATATAAAATTAAAAATATCTTGAAAAAATTTCAAATTTCTAATTATAGTTCAATATTAAACTGAACTCAAAAATGTGGAATTCCTTCACTAACTCCTTGATTAGGAAATACTTTAAGTTTATTTCAGAGCTTCAAAGTCATAACATGAACATCAATTCTTGGTAGGAAGAACAACTGTCGGCGCAATTGCTTTTCTTCGAACGAAGAACCTTCAAAACGTAGTGAAGAAATTAAAATAGAGCTTGAGCCACATGCAAATCCCAATGTTTTGCGTCTTCGTGGCCGAGGTGGTGATCCCCAAGATACACAATCCATTAGAAACGTAGCTCACGTACGCAGTAGTTGTAGTAGATTCTCGAGTTTTGTCCCCAATAAAAACAAAAGCTTGTGTGCCCTAGCTGCTGTTGTGTATTCATCGAAATATTTCAGCGTTTGAACGCATAACGATTACTTAGAAATCATCAGCGTCCCCGTCTGCGGTCCCTGACGTTGCTCCGGATGCGAATGAGTCATGACGTGCAATAAAATAAATAAAATAAAAATAACGAGCAAGATATAGTTCACAATTTCCTTCTCTTTTCTATGTCGAAATTCGCGATAGCTCGACGACGAGACTGGCTGCTGATGAGCTGAGTTCTTATCGTCCGGCACGAAAGTCCGAGAGAGGAAAGGAGTAAATGCGAAATATTTCTCAGAAGAAGCTCTTGTCGATAGTGGAAAACGATTCATTTATGAATCACCTTGTCAGTCTTATTGAAGTTCGAGGCTCGAATTTAACCTGAGTTTGATGAAATTCACCCCATAGATATTTTCTACAGAATCGGAAGGCATTCGAAATGGCGCTCAAAAGTTTTGTTTTTCCTTTCGGTTCAGCTTCCCATGCGATGCAAAAGCATTTGCGTCGTTCTAAATTGCTCTCGCTGCTGCAGATACACACTTCATTCCAAGGAGATACATTCTGCATCCAGCAGATACATCCCTCGTCTAACGAGAGTGAGAGTGTGTGCTTTTTTTTGGCTCCCGACGAAGTAGGGGAAGCACGAGAGGCGATAACTAGGACGAACCGTATCCGCCGAATACAAGGCCGCGGCGAATCCGAGGAGTATCTGTATCTACACCTTGATGGCGGTCGGCGTTCCAGTTACAACTGGGTCAACACAGAAGCTGTTGTTATTGGCGATTGTTGTTATTATTGCTTTTGGTGTAATATTGCTGTGAAGGTTTTTTTTTATTTAGTATATAGCAAAGGGTCAAAGACGTTGGATCTTTAAATAAATGTCCCGTTTGAACTCATTTCTGAGCATTTGTCGGTCTTTTCCCTCCTCCTATCTATACGTCAGTATTCATCCCTTTACTCATTTTCTCTCATTGCATCTGAATGAATGGTTTTTCAGGATTTTCAATTGTATGCATGCGTCTCTCTAATATCAAATCTAAACAGAAGATACTCCACTATCCGGTTACTTTTGATATATAACCAAAATGAATGAAATTGCTATTAGGGATAATTTCGAACTTTTTTTATTTTTTTGAGGTTTTTCCCCCTCTCTCTTTTCTCAAGTGGTATAAAAATAGTATTATTTGTTAAACTGTAACAAACAAACCCTTTGACAAAAGTCCAGCTTGCTCTACCTCAAAAATGACGTCATTTTGTATATTCTTGATTTCTATTAACGTCCTTCGTGTCGCCTGAACGTGAAAAGGGAAAATGTTCAAATGGACAACTTTTTTATGAAATTACGCGACATATTTCTGGTGTAATTATTTTTAATAGTGCATTAAAACATTAGTTTTTAGATTGGGGCAAAGGTTTTAAAAGTGGATCTCGTCCCGTGAGACAGACTTTTCATCCGAAAAAAATGATAAAATCACAACCCACCATACAAATTTGTAATAATTTAAATGAATTGTTTATTCACTCACTTAACGCCGAAAACGTTAAAAATATTGTCGAGAAAAAACCAAGTTCGTTAGCAGTAGAAGTCGTTGGGGGCAAACAATATGGGGATCGAAATACAACAACATGTTACAAACTCGGCTCAGAATATGACTCAACATGTGGCGGGAAAAAAAACACCACCAACAACGACGAAGGCAATTGAAGAGAAACTTCACTACGTGCAGAGGGCGACGAACAATCACTGGAAAAAACCTGTTGCCAATACGAAAACACAACAATAAACAGAAACAAGATAATTAAAAAAATACACCACACGCAAAAATGACGGCCGGTGCGAAAAACGAGCCCGGGTCGCCCGAGCGAACAAAACAACCTCCCTCCCCTCCGCCTCTCTCAGGGTGGAGCCCACGGAATTCAGCACGAATCATTCAAATACGAAGTTCATCACTCGAACGAACTCTCCTTCTGGCCATCTTCTAAGAGTCGAAAGATTTTGAGAGAGAGTTCGGCATCGAATCCTCATCGTCATCATGGATCACGCGTTGGAGGTGGGATCACTCGAACTATATCCAGACTTGGGGAAGTTCTCATTTCTCGTCTGAACTGAAGACACTCGAAATTTCGTCTTCACGCCGCTGTCGTTTGGCATTCTTCAACTTCTTCTTCGACTTCTTCTTTACCCGGCTTGGCTCTTGTTTCTCATCGTTGGGCTGTGGCAAAGCTTACAGCTTGATTTCATGAAATTTGAATAGCTTAGTTGTGCGGCAACAACTACAGAGTGGATAACAATAACACCACCGAAAATGAGGCGTCTTATAATGTATTCGACATATACACAGATATACTTATACATATGCATATATACACGTACATTGAGTGTATGTAGTATATACGAAGTCTCCAGATACACATTCATCCGCTTTTGCCGCTCGGTACAGCTGCACCTAAGTTCCAGCTTTACCAACTACGCAGCCCGTTGTTGTTGGTTGGCGGCGTAACTTCGAAAGTCTCACGCGTCTTTCTTGGGGTTGGATTCATGAAGCATTGAAGCTTGGTTCGACGGAGTCTTTTGAAAGAATCTTGAGTCTGGGGCCACACGCCGATCTTGAATTGGAAGATTGATAATTAATAATATCATCGAAATGTTGACTGAATAAAGAAGTCTCCGGATCGAATTCGATCCGATTCGGGTCATATTCCTAGGCCTGGATGGGAACTTCAAGTGGTCTGTCCGAATAAAAAAATAGTGATATTGTTTATACAATTTGGCATTCTTTATTTCGCATCTAGGGATCTAGCTATAGTGAATGATAATAAAAATTGTATTAAAATTAAAATCCCCATATACAAATTTTAGTTCCTCCGAAAACTGCAGAAAACCCGGTTTGAAAAATCGTTGTAAAGTGGGGAATCATGGTCTATAGTTGTTATTTCTATCGCTTTGCAGCTTGGTCTTGTCGCGTTAAACGATCACCTGATCAACTCTTTTTCAAATGGCATTTAAATATAGTATTGTAGACGTGGCATAAGTACGATTATATTGAAATCTTCCTGCTCTGGTACCGTTCAGAGATGTTGCAAATTGAAATTATTGATTTGTTTATTTTTCCTATTTATCGTTTGTTTATTTGTCCCCTATCAATCTTTATTCACCGATCTCTGCTTCGTCCTAGGCCTTCTCATTTGTAAGCTTCTCATAATTAATTTCTTTCGCAACTCCAGGCGACCGTGAAGTGCATTAATTAATTTCTAATTCGCATAGACGTGCAGCTTTTCTCTTTTTTTTCATAAATACGTTTTACCTTATTGATTCGCTCAGATTGAATAAATTTGAATACATACATCGTTAGTATAAATAGCTGTGGATACTCACATAAACATTTGATATGTATGAAGTCTCGCAGAACTTGTTTATTTGAATTTTCAATAATTATGGTTCTTCAATTCCTTAGTACTTAAGAAATTTATATTAAAGTGGTTTCTTCGAATTGAATTTCAATGAATTTATTGGTATTCTGTATGTCGTCATATATTCTGTAAACAGTCTGAAATCTTTGGTTGTAATTGATTCTGGTTTAGTTGAGATCAACCTCATAACCTTGTGTTTTCTATCATGCGTCTTTCTTTATCTCGCATTCGGCTTCCTACTACTCTACTTTACTGTGTCGGTTAGTAGTGGAATTATTATTGTTTGTAATGCTTCTTAGAGAAAAGTAATTGCGAGCACACATTTGTTTTAATAAAACTTTGAATCCGTCGTTGTTTGACTTTGTTCTGTTGTTTTATGATAAATATTTACAAATACAAAAAAACAAAACAATTTTAATGTCAGTCAAAAGTGGTTTTTATATCACGTCAATGTTTAATCTGCGAATAAATAAAAGTTGGAACTATCTGATCTACGTACATAGTGGGATGCTGTCTTTATTCTATGTTCTGATTTCTTTCATAGACTTTTTTCAGTAAGCCTAGAGAAATTGTTTGAGTGAAGGTTCTTCAGTTGTCTACAACTGTTGTGTGGAGTTGATGGACCCCAATTTAATACAAAGTTGTAATTTCTCATCTAAGGAAGGCAATGGTTGAACCTGCAACTACTGTGCAAACTCTGTATTGACTCCACCCATCTCCAGAACGTCGATTGTAGAATTAACGCCTGTTGAATTGAAGTCTATTCTTAATTATTATAGTTTGCACAAATACACGCACGATTGTGTATGTGTGTGTGTTTTCCGAACTAAACCGACAACGCCAACAGTAATATTAATTACCGACTATTGTCGCTGTTGGCGGTTTTACATGCAATTAACCGACTTTGTTCCCTCGAGATATGTCCGGGTCTTTTCTCTTCCCTCTCTCTCTGTCACTCTCTATTGCCTCTCTCTTTCTATTATTTCTCGTTCTCTCTCATTTTCCTCTCTCTCTCACGATTTATGTGCGTGTCTTTGTCGAGGGTGTTTTTTTATGCCCTGATAAAGTAAACGACGACCTTATTTTATTTTATGTTCTTCTTTTTGGTCACTGAAAGTCCTCGAGATGGTGTTTACGACGAGTACGCACCAACCTCGTGTGTGTTGAAGCCTAATCGCCAGGAACGAGGAGCGTTTCTGGGCTAGGTGCGTCCTCTAGGGTTCAATTAGCGTTTTAAATTAAATTGGACAGAAAGAAAGCTATTGTTGTTGTTGTTCTCATGATACGACCTACTGCCATGTCTGGACTTAATTGAGTTGACTTTAATTATGCGTGAGCTCTCGATGACTTCAACTCGTTTCAAAATCTCGCTGACATAACCACAGCTATCACCAACCTCACTAGCAGATCCATATTTCATCGTTAGCTGTTGGCTGAATTACGAAATCGTCTTTATACATAGTTCAATACTTATTTTGTCAACCTGTCGCTTTAGGAAGAAACTCACTTTCCCTCCTACTCTCTCTCTCTCTCTTTCTCCATATTTTGCACGTTTTAGTATGTGTCTTGGAGTGAAAAGTACCTGTTGTAGAAAACCCAGACAAAGTTCAACTCAATTCATGGTTTCCTCTTCACTTGCTCTTCGCAAAAATGCACTGAACTCTCTGCTTGGTTCACGCTCTATGCTTGGCTGATACAACGAGCTGTTGTTGTTTTCTATTTACAAACATTCACCGCCAAATACGCCCCTGCATCGCTCTTCACGCTTGGCTTCCGTTTTGCACTCGGTCGGCCTCCCCTTTCAGGGTCCGCACCATCGCCATTGTGGTGTGGAGTTTTGTTATCTAACTACAACAATCAGCTACCATATCATAGATGTATAGATGATGTGTCTTCCCAATATCATCTAGAATTTGCCTAATTCCTCATTCTAATAATCTTCTCTAATCTCTCTCACCCGTAGATCATCAGCATCTTGAGCATCGTCTATGGCGTGATCCTGCTCGATAGCATCGGCATGGTGCAGGTCGGTGATCAGGTCGGTTTCCCACCGCAAGCCGCCTTGCCCATTGTTCTGATCACCCTGGGCTCAATTGTGTCGTTCATCGCCTTCTTGGGCTGCTGCGGTGCCATTCGCGAATCGGTTAATATGACCATGACGGTAAGTGACAACTCTCTACTCTAACTTGAATATAATTTTCATCTTCTCATTGTCTTCACTCATTCTCCGCACAGTATGCAACTCTCATGTTGGTGCTCCTGATTATCCAGTTGTTTATGATCGTCATGCTTTGGGTTAATAGGGAAAAGTACAACGAAGCCATGGGCAACGTGATTACTGCAGCATGGGATAGCAATGATCCCGTCATCTTCGAGACCATCCAGAAATCGGTAAGTTCGTCGCTGCATCTTTTTTTTCACATATCCAATCGGTTATTATTATGTTTTTTGTTTCTCCATCACCAGCTCAAATGCTGTGGAAATTCGGGAGTCACCGATTATGTGCTCAAACTCCAACTTCCCCCTAAAAGTTGCTGCGAGTTCGAGAATTGCGCAAATCCTTCGAACGTGTATGGAGGCTGCCGAAGTGCCTTCCAGACTCTCATGTCTGGCGGCAGCGAACATACCAAATACGTCGGTCTCGGCCTCATTGGTGTTGAGGTTTGTGGACATTGCCTTTTTATTCATATGTATGGTGTTAATCGGATTTTACTTTCCAGTTCGTCGCCTTCATTTTCGGGTGCATCTTGGCGAACAATGTGCGCAACTACAAGCGCCGAAATGACTACTAAAGTGCAAAGGGGATGGTGGAAGAGGGTCAAAATTCAACACCTGCCCAGACCAACTCCCCATAGTTGGACGCACACTAATTCATACGTTCACCGAAGGAGAGACTCCAGCCACTGGAATTATTTTGCTCCCTTCATCGACCACCATTGGAATTTTACTTTTATTTGCATATACATACATATATATATTTGTTTTCGTTGATTTTTGTGTTTTTTGAACGAGTACACAAAAACCTTATAAATTATTATTATTACACTAACAAGTATTGATATTGTTAACGAATTAATCTCCAAAGAGAACAAAATTATTCTTTAGTTTTATCCGATAGGAGCCAGGAGAAAAGTTTCCTTATTTCAAAGACAAGAAAACCATTTGAATTTATATACTACTGTTTTTGTAAGCTATGAAATCTCAACCATGTTATATTCTACATACATACTTATATATATACAACAATTTGCAAGTGTAATTTATTTATTGAACAGCAACAATAACTATTACAATGAAATACGAATAAAAAACAAAGATTTCCATTTGAAATGAAAAGAGCAGACTTTCTATTGTCTTTGGGAGTCCAACAAGTACCTCGTCTCATCTTCTCCTGTTGTCTCCCTTTAGCACTCTTTAGCTTCAGCTTGCTTTCCTCTCCCCAACGTCTTTCAGCTAATCGCCTGAGGATTCTCGTCCTCAACACCTATGGCGTGTTGAGGACGGCACCTGCAGGTGGTTGTCCTCTGAGGAATGGGATGAGAAGGGGTTTCGCGTTGCTTGGCACCGCCGATTGTTTATCGACAACAACAAGAAGAACAACAACGCCACAACACAAAAGTCGCAACGCAAACAACAATCATTTTTATTTTCGTCCCTCGCTAATTTCGGGCGCTGCGACGACAGGTCGCCGTGGGGTCGGACTTAAATACTTGTCAGGTGTTGAGTTCGTTGGTTGGGGACGAGTCTGGTCAGCATAGAACAAGGTTTGTGGGTCGTCCCGTGGTGAAAGGGTGTGACACGAAACTGACTGAATTGAAGTCGGTTAGGGACGGATATCGGTGAACCTTTGCGATTATGTGGCACCATTGGCTTTCGGTCGAAATCGCGAATAGAATCCGGTCTAAGGGCGATCGAAGCGCGCTCTGGCCAAGTGGCCGCAAGCGGAAGCTTCAATCGAAAGCTTTGCCATCGCAAGCTCTGCGAAACTTTGCTGCTCCGCCAGAGCGTTGCCACCTCTTGTGGCGATTTCGACCACTCTCTCGCTCTGTGGCTCTCTGAGCGCCACCCAAGAGGCGCCCGTCGACCGTCGGGTTCGCCGGTTTCTCTCGGGCGGCCGCTGCTCAGTTGTGAAGCGCGCGCCAAACTTTACGGTCGACTGCGAGGTGAACGAGAGCGGAATCGGAAACGACAACAGAGCAACAACGACGACGACGACACCAACAAGTGCGACGAGAAGTGGAAAAGTAATAAGATTATTAAAAATTTAAAAGAAGAACGGGGGGCGAATACGTGATGATCGTGAGAAAGACGCCGTATGCAGAGAAACTCGTCGAGGGTGGGCAAAAATGCGTCCAGGCAGCTGGAGGCGATTGGAAGTATCCAGGTCGCGCACAAATCCATAGCTCGGCGAGGGGGAAAGAAAGCGCACGTCACGGCATAGATATCTTATCGGTGTGAAGATAACTCCAATGCTCGATCGGGCGAGTGTTTTCCATGTCGATTTCCGAAACGCGTGTGAATTGTGCGAATTTATTGCAATAGTTCGGTGATTGATTCATCGACAGTCGATCGTTCGGTTGTCGGAAGCCAAGAATAAGTTCTCGACATTGTACGATCTCATAGGCAACCAGTGTCAAAGCCAGAATAACAACCATATCTCTGATTGTGTTTCGTTCGAGTCGTTCTAACGCCCGGTCTGCTTCTCATTTGCAGTCTGCATCATCGCTCGAGCTCGACTTGAACGCGGAGTCATCGCCGCCTACAGCGTCATCGCTCGTTCCCACCGAAGTCATCGTCATCGATCTCGCCGGCGCTGATCATTCGTGAGCGAGTGGCTCTTTCGCTCGCAACTTCTCTCTATTCTCGGTCTTGCTCTCTCTCTCTCTGGAATTTAGCGTCCGGCCGTCGACATGGCTTCGACTTCGTGCGCCAAGAAATGCATGGTTGTCTTCAACATCATTTGCACGGTGAGTTCTAGTTCCAGACCACGCCCACTGCCCACTGCATCTCACCCCGGCTCACTTTAGATAATTCAACTATTTCACCTCATACACCATATTTCATCTCACTTCTCCCCATTGCACCTCACTTCTCCCTTGTTCACCTCACTTCTCACCACCCATCCCACCTCACCGCAACTGGCATTGAATTTATTGAAATGATTTGTTGGGGAAACAAATAAATATCGACTGGAACGCAAGCCATCTGCTTCGTTTAACGATCGTCGTTCGCCATGAGATGCGCAGAAGACCCCACTCTCGTCACCTCCGGCCCCGATTTCGATATCAATTGATCTGCAATGTTTTGAATTCCTCTGCACTCCATGAGTTTGGCAGCGTAGTTTTCAATAATTTATTGTAAAGACCCTGAAAACGATCTTCATAGATGGAATTGAGGTTTGAGTTCTCAATACTCAATACTGAACGATAGAAAATGATGAGTTTTTGTACATTTCATATTCTGAAATTTATAAACTCAGGCAATTCATTGTTGGAAATAGTAAGGTGCCGAATCTTGCAGTTAATATTTGAATTTAGGATTAAATTTATATCGACAAACTGCAAATACAATTGCAATATTAGTGTGCTCAATTAATTACTCAAACTCAACTCAAATTAACACCGTATTTTGTGGAGCTAGAGACTACGAATTCGATACATAGATAAATCTCCAACCGCAGGCCATAACTTGGAGACCTAATATCCTCATCAGCAAGTCTTTTTCCTGATGATAGTCGTAATACACAACCAATAATTTTGTTTTTATCGACAACTCATATATTTATTTATAACATTAACAACATTGAGAAAAGCAATCTACAGAATTGAACTAAAGCAGGAACGAGAAACTACAATAAAGATACACGATCGCTTAAATTGTAAAAATCTCCGGGCTAAAAATAAATAAAAAACTGACCGAAGACATTCTCTGACGATCGGCGCGCTCACATCTCCTCTCTGTTGACTCAACGAGCCGGCGGCTAATGGCGTGGCCAGATTTCTCGGAATATCTTCCCGCCGCTAAATTCATCTGGTGCGTGCGGTTTGCTTGCAATTGTTATCAGCAACGCTTTTCACATTAACTAAACTTACTTAATATTGGCAATTTGCATTGTTTGCAAATGACCGAGATTTACTTGGAATGCAATTGTCTGGAATGGAGCGATGGAAACAGCATGAACTCAGATATTGTTCAAGGACTTCCCCTGGCATTCGCGAGGACATCTGTCTTGGCATTCGAAGGCCAAAATGAGGGAATTGTAATGAGATAAAGGGATGTGTGGCAACGCCGTTGCTCTTGTGGGATGGCCAATGATGTCATTGCGAGAAAAGTTTCTTCAATCTGTGAACGGCGGCAATCAAGAGCAACAACAACAACAACAACAGTGCGAATACCTAATGAAACGACAACAATAGCACACAAATCGCAACAACAACAATCACAGGAAATATTTCCCTATACACAATTACAGCAATAACAAAGGCAGACGCCAAGATGACCGGTCAACATGGCGTCACCTCACTAAAAAAAACAGCAACAACAACAACAACTAGGAAACCACTACGCACAACACTTTCGCCTGCCACTGTTTATGTATGTGTGTGTGTGTGAGTTTTCATGCTAATGTTAAGATTGGGGAAACTTTGTCGAAATCGAAAGTGAACATAAATAAATACATATGTATGTATGTTGTATATGCCCAACAACAATTTTAAAATCTGATTATGCTTATATACAGACATTGGCACATAATGCGTTAGATAGACAGATAGTTTCGCACATACACAAGTCATTAGACCGATGAAGAAGAAAGAGCGAGATGGGAATGGGAGCGGCGGAGTAGGACAAGGCCAAGGAACTTTGCGTTGAGAACATCAGAACCGGACGATTCCCACGGAGGGCGGAGGGGAAGTCGGTTGTTGCCGCCGGGGTTGAGACGGCTGAGACCTCGGCGAAGTAGTTGGAATTTTATGATGTGACTTCTGCAAAAACAACCAAGGACAAGAATCGCGCGCCCTACAAAAGGAGTGGTGACAGACTGTCTGGAGCCAAGACCAAGTCGAGAAGGGCTTTCGATGTTTCCGTCAAGAACGAGACAATTAAAATTGCGTCTACAAGAAAAATTCCAACAAGAGAGAATTTCCTTGAGAAATTGAACGAGATCCTTGAAAACTCTCTGGGTTGATGGCAACCCCGCAACAAGTTTGAAATCGAAAACCCCACCCTCGGACAACCGCAACTCCTAAATGATTGTCAGTCGTCGACTTCCACATGAATAATTGCCACTCCTACCGATGACCATCGCTCTAATAACTGGGCCGACAGAAGGTTGCACCAACCCCACTTAGACTACGATATCGCGTCATCTCTCTCTGTTTCTCTCTCGTCTATATATCTCTCTCACTCTTAAAATAGAAATACGTTCAATTGTCTACGACGTTGCAACGTAATCGACGTAGCACGACTTTAACAATCGATGAGTTGTTCATAAATACGATTGTACAATTAATTCTTGACTACTCAACTCTGGTGTTGGTGTTATCGATGTTGTCATAGGTATCGTTGTTGTTGTTGTTGTGTTATAAGTGTTGTTGTTGTCTTTGAGGTGGGTATTGGCGTTACTATTGTCGAAGTTGTTAATTAATGGTAGCGGCCAACAACAGAAAAAACTAATTAAATTGTTAGTGAGTCAGACACCTGGGATCTTCCTCAGAGAGAGAGAGAGAGGAAGGGAGATTGAGAGAGAGATAGAGTGAGGTATGGAGAGGGCCATTTGTGCAGCTCTCATGGCTGGGGATCTGGAGACTGATGACCTACTTTCCATTCGAGTCCTATGAGAGAGATTAGAGAGAAACCTTTTTGATTTCGAGGTCGCTAATCAAATTGTAAATAGAGTAATTTCCATCTCCACGATCATCGCATATCAAACACCATCGTATTTATATCACCATCTCTATTTATGCCATCAAACTAATCGCTCCCTCTTTCTCACTCCTCCTTCGGGTGCTGCAGCTCATCGCTCTGGTGCTGATCGCCTTCGGGATCTATGTGATCTGCTCGTATGACACGAATGAAATGGGATCGTTGGCCGCATACGCCTACATTGGCGTTGGTGTGGCAACACTGGTCATCGTGCTCATCGGCTGCTTTGGGACACTGAGAGAACATGTCTGCTGCACGGTCACGGTGAGTCAAACAAATCCATCAGTATCAACAATTGCATTCTAATTGGAGTGTTTCCTCGTCTCCTCCCTCAGTTCACCATTCTGCTGTTCATCGTGATGATCGGCCAGGTGGCAGTGCTGGCCTTGCTCACCTACCAGAACCAGTCGTTGGCCTCGAACTTGTCCAACTCGCTGGACGCCACCTGGGAGCAGGAGCTCGTCACACCCGGCGCCATGTCTCAGTACGAGGACTGGGTGAGTTATTTCTCTGGCCCTGTTGACCGATTGAAATATTGAAAGTCGTCTGTCGTCCTTAGTTCCACTGCTGCGGCCGCGGCAGCCCCCAGGACTACATCGTCAACGAGCGCCTGCCTCCGCCGACCTGCTACAAGGACGGCGACAACACGAAGCCCTCGAACCTGATCATGAACGGCTGTCGCGTCGAGATGGAGAACTTCTGGGTGCGCCTGCTGACCATCTTCAACATCCTGGGTTGGGTCCTCGTCGCCTTCGAGGTTGGTGTTGCGTTCTCTTTTATATAAATCTCTTTTAATGGTTCCTCTTGTCATTGCAGTTGATTGCATGCATCACATCGTGCATAATGTGCAACAGCATTCGCAACGATCGACGTCGGTCCTACTTCTAAACCCATCCAAGCGTCATTTTAATCGGAAAAGGCAACCTTTGAGCCGAAGGTCCTTCGCCAGGACCCCAGGGGAGTCATGACAATGACGATGATGGAGCAACAGGTTTCTTATATTTTATATTGTCATACCAATTACCAATTGTAGTTTGCACCAATGACAGAGTTATTATCATCATTAGCTTTCAGTTCCCACATTAACCAAAAATCACTCAGTTATCACAAAACATTGTTAAGAGAAAAGCTGTCATCGTTTCAGATAAATTTACACTTGCTATAGAGAAATTCCAATCATGTGGTCCTTGCCAAAGAGGAATTATTTATTTATGTTTTTTTACCATCTTCAAGCACATACGAATTATTTAGTCTGCATTAGAAAATAGAAAACTAACAAAGTCCTTGTTCCCAAGATTAATTCGAGCCGTGCACAAGTTTTTGAACCGCTCAAAGGACTCCTCGTAGGGGTATATTTATATTATTATCTTATAGTTAAGATAAATATACATGTGTAATCTATTGAACGTGTTAAATTTTAATCGTTGTACCAAATGAAACTCGATGTGCTTTACAAGTTGTTAACACTCAATTACAAATAGCAATTACAATAACTATTTACAACAGTCACAGTTAAAAAAAAGAAATATTCTAAATAACAACAACATTTATATATATACACTATATTTGTAGCTCTATTTGAAATATTGTCGTAAGGTTCAAAGTTAAGGTTTACAATTTGTTAAATTATGAAATTATGTAAGTTATATACGATGAAATGTAGAAAAAACAATGAGAAAGTGTATTGTTAGACGTAAATATTTATGTATTTAAAAGTATATTTATAATAAATTAAAGAGAAAATCCAATAAAAAAATAATAAACCAAAAATTAAATAAAAAATATTTAAAACGAAAAGTTTAATAATCCGAAGTGTTTCTTTCCGAAGTTTGTTTTTAGCACAGACACGAACCAAATGCATGATTTATCAGTCGTGCTTTCACTATTCATCAATAGGTGGCGCCACTTGCAATAAGTAGTCACTACAGCTTTGGACGAAGGATGTTTAAAAACAGAGTTCGTAAACGTTTTTTCAATCGCTCTCGGATCGTATTTTGTTCACTCCTGAGCGATTCCAATTTTATCAGCTCGTGAGAAAATCGTTATTATTATTTCGATCAATATTTTACGAACTCTGCTTGGAAATGCCTCATAAAATTAGAAAGTAATTGTTGGATCGAAAAATATAAATAAATGAGCTTGCTAGAAGTTCGAGTATAAAATTGATCGAAGTTTCTTTGAATATGTCTATGGAATGATGCATACAAAATCTCTTCAAAGGCAAATAACTCCCTAAATGATCCTCGAAATACCAAACAACATGAACAATAAACACAATTCATCTCATTTGTACAATAAGGTATATTTTATTAGAACATTTATATTCATGTGTATACTATAATATATATATATATATATATCTAATTCGAAAATTTGGCATATAAAAATATTATGACACAAACATGTATAAAATGCAAAAATGCACTTGTTTCTATTTTTTCCACAATGTTTTGTTCATTATAAAAAAAATTATATTTACAATTTTAAAACTTATGCTAGTTTTATATTTTTCTTTTTTTGTGTGTTCGCTTTTCGCATCACATACAAAAACTCTCCTCTGTAAGAGATTTATATAGTATATTTTACAATCTGCATTAAACAAGAATCTACTCGCTAATCTAAACAATAAATAAATCGAAGAACTTCTTCTTCCGCCGAGTGTAAATTGTGTTATGGGTGAAATCAGTCGAAATTTACAACACGAAGACGACGGCCAGAACGAGCAGAACGCGGCAACAACAAGAACAACGGGTCCTCGGCCGGACCCCGGGACCCCCCACCAGTGGAGAAACGATCCGCCGTTCAGTCCAGCTCCAGGTAGTGGATCTCCTTGGTCAGCGGCTGCGTCTGCGCCTGGAGGTTCTCCATGACCACGCTCATGGTCAGAGCGCTGTGATCCGGCAGAACTCCGGACGCCATGGCCGGCAGAGCAGCAGCGGACGTCGCTGCCGAATGGGCGGCCTGAGAGGGCGTGGCACCAGGCGACGGGTAGACACTAGAAATTGGAAAGAGAGAACTTTAGTAAATGGCCACAGAGTCGGAGTCAGTGGGCAACTAACCTGAGAGAGTTCGTGGAGCGGTAGAGCGGGGGCGGGGTGTTCATGCGGAGCGTGCTGTAGGGTTGTTGGGGCTGGGCGCCGGGGTGGAAGAGCAGTCTAGAAAAAAGTAAAAAGGTTAGTAAGGCAAAGACTAGAGGGCGAAGGTTAGGGGAAACTCACCCCATGGCGGCGCACTCGTTGAGCGAGGTGAGGTACGAGGGCGGCGGCGGGCGGTGCTGGAACTCGGGGTAGAGGTAGCTGCCCGGCAGCAGGCGGTTGTTGCAGTAGGGGCTGTTGCAGTTGCGGCAGGTCTCCATGTGCCGATAGCACGGGCACTCGTCGACGTCGTCGGGGATGCTCAGCCGCCAGATGGCGCCCGAGATGACCAGCAGCGAGACGCCGATGCCGATCATGAGGAGCGCGGCGCTCAGGTACTGTGTGGAGTGCTCGATGAGTCCGGTGGAGCCGAGCACGATGCCGCCCAGGGTGCAGGCGACGCCGCCGAGGGCCAGGATCCCGATGACGAAGGGCAGCGAGGGCCGGGAGAACCACTTGCGGAAGCTGGCGCGCAACGGCGGGCTGATCGTCGAGGTAGGTGCGGTTATGGTGAGGCCGACGGCGCCGCTGCCGGGTGTGGGGACGGGGACGCCGGCCGCAGGGGCGCCGGGCCCGATGGAGCCGTCGGGGGCGCTGAAGAGGGCGCCTTGCTGGACATCGGCTTCGAGGAGAGGTCTGCAAGAAACGAAACGAGAGAGAGTGGTTAGTGGAAATTGTGATAGAGTGGGGCAGAGGAAAAGGGGAGGGGTTTCGACGGCAGGTCGACAGGTACCGAGTACTCGTGGTGCTACCTGCCTCGAGTCGACTGCCGACCGCGGTCTTGAGAATCGTCGCCACACGGCGTCCTGTCCCTAGCACGCGAAGGAGACGGCAGCAGGTAGCTGGAAGCATAGAACCAGGGCTCTCAATCCACTTTGGCATTCGTTATACAATTCGAAATCACGACGACGACGCCCCTCATTTCCCTCTACGAAACTCAACACACACACACAACGGGACGCCGGAGACGCGCCGCAGGATCCCGATTTTGAAAGATGTGGAGTGGGAGCGAACCCAGGACTCCATTTGACACACATGTCATGGGTATTTTCATCTTCTTCTCCTCCCTCCTTCGTTTTTCTTATAGCTCAGCCTTCCTCCCTTTGTTCTCTCTCTCTTTCTCTCTCTCGCTGCGGCCCGTCGTCCGTTTCTCTTTGTGTTGGAAAAGGACCCGAGTGTAGTTTTTCCTGCTCAGCGGAGATTTTCTTTCTTTCGGTTTTCAGTTTTCACTGACATTTAACACCTGCCCTTAGTTTCCCCCATTGTTGTTGTTCTTCTAATTGTTTTTCTAGCTCATATATCTATGAAATCTTCGAGCAGATGTTTTTCAGCTTGATTTATTCCGAGTTTTTCTCCTCCATCTTCTCCTTTTCTATAGGATTCCTTCTATTCGGGATCGACGTCGGAGGTTTTGTGTAGTTTCGAAATTTATAATTGATGTGAGGATGATGTCCATCGAAAGGAGTCGTTTTTCTTATTGAGCTCGGTATGCAGGTCCTTCCCGGGTCATTCAGGTAGGTAGACAAGAGCTGAGCGATAGACAGCCAAGAGCGAGAGATAGCCAACACCTGCCGTCAGAGAAATTACGACCTGAAGGAGGTTCTCGGCCGAAGGAGGTTCTGACTGGACACATAGGAACATGGAAAATCAAAGACATGCGGAGTCCTGCAGTGATATCAGAGGAGATCCGGTTAGTTGGAGTATTTTCCTTCATGACACTAATTGCTATAAATCAAGGTAGCCTGATATAAACGATCCATCGCTTCGAAAACAACTTAAATTATCAACGCAAGTTCAAAACTGACCATAAATTAAATAAACTGCTAACTAAACCACAGAAATCCCAGAAGCCCACAAGCGTACTCCAGGATTTCAACACCAAACTCTCCCGCAGAACACCATGAAACACTGGTAGGAAATTAATTGCAGAAGGAAGTTTAAATTTCACACCTTAATTCGATCAATAAAAGTCACGATGATACGATGATACGATACTGCAACCCCGGAGACGTCGCATGGCAAGTGCGACCGTGGGAGTGGGGGACGGGGGAGGAATTATAGTAAAAGTCCACCAGGAATGGACAATTAAATAAATCATAGAAGGCAATAAAACTAAATGACACATAAAAGTGGGCTGAGTTTGGTGGGTCGGGGATTTCACTCGTCGTGACCGAGGTGCTGGCGAGCAACTCAGTGATCGAGGTGGGGATCAACCGGGATGGGATGGGTGGATAAATTAATGGTGGGGCTTAGAGGGGCGACGGTAGCCATAAAAAACGACCGGCAGCCAATTAATTGTGGAACTGTGCGCTCGGCTCGAGATTGTGTGCGGTGCGGGTCTCCTGCTCCTGCCTCTGTGTTGTCGATTGTCATAAAATATTCCAAATAATTATTGGGTGTGAAAAAGTCATCAATTTCGAATTTATCATATTCCCCTTTCTCAACCGCTTCGCCGCTCAACACGTCACGAACTCGTGCGCAGAAGACGATGCCGAAGGAAAAGTGGAAGAAGGCGGCGGCGTGGTAGTGAATTGAATTCGAGGTGCCGATGCCATTAAGTTGGAGTTTTAGTGTGGTTCAGGATTTCTAAGTTAATGGAAAAATCACAGATATAAGAAGAGGTGAAGGTGAGAGAGAAAGAGCCTGCGGCTGCGTCGCTTCGTCTGGTCGGGTTCTTGGGCGGCTGCGTGTGCATGGCTCGATCGTAATTGATTTTTAAAGTGTTGGGTCTTCGTAGGATGGTGGGAAGAGGAGGGTTTTCTTTGTTGGAGATGCCCCAAAGCAGCTGCAAATGTCTTTTTAATCGAAAGCTGGATTGAAAGACGTTATAAGAGAGAGTATGAGACAGTTAAGAAAGGGCATGAATGACCTCAGAAGAAAGAGTATAAACGGAATCATAAGAAAGAGTATAAACGGAATCATAACAAAGGGTATGAATGGGATCATAAGAAAGGATATGCTAGGTAATAGAGATGAAACTACCAACTTAGAAGCTTCTGTTGCCAACCCTCTGTTCAGATCCCGCAGATCCCTGCCCAACCAGGCTGCGAGCATAAATCATTTGCCTCAGCTGTGTGCGTCCTCCACCTCCGCAAAGGCGGCCCGCATCCGAGACGACGGCTTCATTTGATGCCTCCGATGGGAGCGATCGACGCGCGTCGCTTCACGGTTTCCACGGCAGACGCATGTTCAGTCGCCGGAGACGGTGGTGGGAGGCTGAGGCGGAGTGCAATGCCGATCGCATCCGTCCCGCCGGCCGTTGTCGATGTCAACGCAGACAAAGCTCATAAATTACCGAAGCTTTGAGGGGCTTCCAAAAGAGAGCAGATCACTTTTTATTGGCTTCGGTGGATTTTTATTTTTACCGACTGACAGCCGACAGCGTTGCCACACTTCTCATGTGATTCTTGCAGTTGTTGTTGTGATTGTTGTAGTAAAGACAACATGTTTCAAAATAAAGAACACGCAGATTCATAATCAAATAATCAACGGACAAATTGCTGCGAATGAATCTTGTGAAGATCGCGGCCTCTTCCACATCGCTTCGTTCCACGGTGCAGCCGGATGCGGCAATTGACACCACTGTAAAATGCACTCCAAGCACTTGGGAAATTTCGAGTTCCCCTCTGTCTCTCTCTCACACAATTTTGTTTAGGTTTTTATTGCTCCCAACCATAAAACTGAATTATAACATAAATTTCTCGCCGCATGGCGGTCAAGTGTTAAAATCGGCCGTAAAATCGGAAACTATATCCACATCGATGACGGTGTGTGAGGGAGACGTCAGCGTCGGGTTTCAATTTCAAACGATCGCCCCCCTTCCACGAGCTGAAGAAGCAACATTTCCACTGATGCATACACTTCACACGCACACACACAGACGCTCATGCTTATGGCCGCCTCATTGACCACCATCGCCCATCGAGGGCCGTCGACGAAGAAATCCAAGCCGTGGACCGAAGTTGTGGTCACTGAGGGTCCCATCATGCCTTCGTGAGTGGAAGCGATGCAAACAGAGAAGCAATTGTTCGATGAAAAACCTCCCCCCGCCACGCTTCTGTTCGGAGGGTTCCCCCATTTCATTGGAGTGGCAATGAAAAACTTCAGCCCCGGGCGAAAACCCATTGAAAGTGCAATAAACTAAATTGGACAAACCAATGGGAAATTCTCTAGTTATAAGAAGAAGAGAAATGGAAAGAAGTAAAGCTCTCATTTCACGTTCATGGGAATGTGAAAAATTCATAAAACCCCGAGAGATGGAAGTACTTGATGGAGAATTCGACGGAGAACTACCAGAGTACAATGGGATTGAATTCCTTCTGAGGGAACTCTTTATTGATTGGGGTTCCAAGGGTCGTCTTTTGGCCATATCTCCAATCACAGATAAAAAGTATAGTGTTGAAAATTGACACTATCTCTGAAACCATGATCGCCGTTTCCTTAGTCAAAGATCCTGCTATTGATTACTATTCATAGTATGGAGCTCCAACAGAACTATGGGAATGGAAGTGGTTGAGAGTCATTTCCATACCAAAATACAGCTCTACATTCTACACCATATGCACCTCGAAATTATTTTCTATTCATTGGGCAGCCTTCCAGATAATCCCAAGTGACCACCTGTTCATTAGTATTCATTTAATAACCACCGAAAGTCATCGAGTAATGGACGTTATTATTTTTCAATAAACCCGACGAAATACAAAGGAAATTAATATCAGACGCAACGTGGCTAATTACACGATGCCGACGTAATGTCGACACGACGCATGCGTAATGAAGTAAGTGTTTCTGTCGTAAGCTCCATCCGAAGAGAGGAAGAAACAGCTGCGCATGGCATTAGAGCATAATTAGAGGGCTATTAGAGACCTCGAACATAGCGAGAGACCGAGATGGAGAGGGTTCAAAGAGAGGGCTCTGGAAGGTACTGAGGACCCGCAACAGAAGCCGCTCGAATGAAGCCACCGAAAACGGAGCCCCAAAGAAGTTGAATGGAGAAGCTCAAGCAGTTGGCAGTGGAAGAGAGAGAGAGTTGGAGGAGGGAATGGGACAGGAAGTGCTTGGGTAATGAGATTTAATTGTCTGCCACAGGCAACACGTCTGGGCACGTCGCACCTGCGGGGGTTGGGGGTTGGCGGGGGCTGGGGTCGCGTCATACTTTTGAACTGACCGACGACGGCCGAACAGCAAAAAGTGTCAAACGCAGCCGACGAGTGGAGAAGCGGAGGAGGATGAGGAAAGGGGCGACAAGACAAGAAAAGAACAGAGCAAGAAAGGTTGACAACAACCGAATCGAGGTGGAGAGAGAGGATGGCGTTCGTTTAGAAAAATCGGTCTGGTGTTGAACTGTCTGTCGGCGGCTTATTTGAAAATAATTGAGGAGCCGTGGAAGGAGGATTGAGGGGAGCCCCTGGTCTGCATCGCAAAGTAGCAGAAGCCGGCTGAGAAGCAAATAACTTCCGGTTCACAGGCCAGTCTGGGTGGTAGAAAGTTTCGCTCTCTTCGTGTGCGGGGCAGATGAGTTTTTAATTAAATGAACCGCTAGCACGATGGCCGCAAAGCTTAATTTAATGAACATCAAAACTGTAACACGATGGCGGGCAGGTTTCCAAACAAATTTCCGTTATGACCGCAAAGTAAGAACGGCGATGATTTGAAAAGCATTTGCAGAGGTTCTAATAAGAACATTATGTGGCATGAGCACCCGCTTGATAAGCTGAGGGAAATCCTACCAAAAGACCAGATAACGAGCAACCACTGAAAACGCATGCAAAACCTCAGGCCAGCGATAGGGAGAAGGGAAGGAAAACCAACGAACCCAAAACAACCACTCGAAGCAAATTTAAACCTCATCAGTAAGAAGATTATTTTTTTGGTCTGGGGCAGGGATTTTTTCTTTTCTGCACCACCCAAATGTAACCTTCTTCGAACACAGCAAACACAAGTGGATTCGGAATATCATAAATTTGCTTATATCTGTGATTCTCTTTGTATCAGTAGTTGTTGTTGTGGTTGCCTGCCGTCGAAGCAATTGTTGTCGATGTCAAATATGGAGGTGGATTGATGTCGCTCGCCATTTCCGTTTGACACCATTTTCCAGAGCCCCGCACATGAGGCTGTGACAAAATTGAATTTAAATTGCATTTTTTTCCATCTCGCCGACAACAACAACAATAGTAAAAACATGGGCAAAATACAATTCACCGTACACAATAACAACAAGACAACAACTAAAATAAAATAAAAAAGGAAAATGCGGGCTCATCCGACAGCATAGAAAAAGGGTTGCCCGGGTGGCGGATCAGAAGAAGGAGCGGGAAGAGAAGAGGAAGAGGCTGGGACCGATAAGCTAGTAGACATTGGAACTCTGCACCGCGGCCAGAGGAATAAATCACTCAAGGGTGGGTGGCTTCCGGCTCTGCCTTCGCCTTCACTTCGCTATTCGCACCCTTATCACTCGTGCACCAGGCCGAACGAAGGCAGGATCCACCGTAAGTACGGGGCGTTCATTTTGGCACCCTCCGGTGCGAATAGGCAAATCAGACCCAGGCAACGGCTGCTAAGAGAGACAAAAAGAAGAGCTTGGGGTTTATCGCATTCCTTTAAAATATTTTCGAAAAATATTAAATTCTACGATTATCAGAGTGAGGATAGACAAGGGCTCTCTAATAACTTGGAGCGCTTCGCTGGCCTCTGGAAGATCTTCGAGAATTCTCATTTAAAAGGATACCAAAATTCTCTATTCTCTCAAACCATTCATTTAGTCTATTTGCAGTAAACGCTCTTCTTCTCCTCCTCTTTCCCATCGCTATATTTAATTAATTGCAGAACCTTCAAGCGATACGGTTGTCGCAAGCGTGGTTCCCTCTCGCCGACAAGGTTGAGCCAAGTAATTCAATTCAATTCCCCAATACCTGCGCCCAATGTCTAGGAAATTCATTAACAAATGAGCTCTTACGAATTGTCTGCGTACACAATTCCCTCCTCTCCACTTCGCCTCACTTCACTTCGCTCCCATTCACCGATCTCGTTGGTCCCTGGGCTGTGCTTCATTAGAGGTTCGTTTAATGAATTAAAGATTATGCATTTAAAAGCCTCGAAATGACCATCATTTGGCTTTTGTTCGAACGTGTCTTGGTCATAATTTATCATTGGCCATTAATGGATGATCTTCTTGTGCGTTGTTGCTGGCTCTCTGTGGGCAGCGATATAATTGGCCGCTTGCTCTTAGAATACCAGTAGCTGTTATCGGCCATTGCATTCGGAGCCCAGTAGGCCGAAGACGATGATACGATGGCAATGGCGCGGTAGTTGAAATAAGTTAGAATTATGAGCGTTGTAAGCGGCTTAGGATTCGACGAGACCCGCTGAGCGGAGGAGGCCCGGAAATCGTGGCCTTCTTCTGAGGGTGATGTGGGGGATTTGGAGATGCCGCTATTCGTTAGTTCAAGAGGCGTTCAATTCCAAAGGTGGTCGTCGTTGAAAGCAGCAACGGATCAATAACAATAACAAAGTCTTCTTACGCCCCACTACAGATAATGTATGGATTCAATACAAAGATTTCTAATATGTGTACAATATTTTAAGGATCGATAAGGTCTTCCATCATTTCGGATCTGTGTGTGTATGGAACGCCTTATCACAAACACTGACCTGTTCGGTAAACAACCTGCCATCGAAGACGATTGATATGATCGCATCAATTAACGACACATACAAACGCACACATGTTCCCGACCACAACAACAAATCGACGAGTCCCGATGACACAAACAAAAAAGTAAAGGGAACTTCAGAACAAACACGAGTACGCTAGTTAAGCCAGACGGGACACAAGAACCACCTTAGGAACCCCCGACCCAAGACGAAGAACTCGAAGAGCCTCAAGAATCAAAGCAAACGACGAATGCCAACGAGGGAAAAAAATGATGAACTTCCTCTGCGGTGTCAGATAACAAGCACTCAGCGGGGAGAGGAGAACGAAAACGAAGGCGAAGAAACCCGAGAGCCCTCCGCCATAGGAAACCTCACCCGTCGTTGGCCAGAGAGGTCAGACGGACGACGACGAAGCGATGCAGTCGATGGCGGACCGACGTCGCCGTGGATACTTTGCAATGAAATGTGAAATAAATTGTCAAAATGTTTGAACAGTGTCGACGACGATGGCTCGAGGAGATCGAGGAGGAGAAATAGAAAAAGAAATACACATTCATAGACATGTGTCCAATGGCAGATACGTCGAAGAGCGTTCGAGGTGTTGAAGAGAGATACTGGTTAATGACGAGTATCGAAGCCATCTACAAGATTCTAACGCTGCACAACTTGTCGATAGACAACGCGACAGTAAAACGTCTGACAAATGAGGCGACAACGACATGCGACACTTCCCGGTATCAACTTGAGCTCCATTTCCCTATATGTAGAACAGAGAAGTCGATGCAGGACAGTCGATTAGTAGATGACAGCAGTGTTTGCTTTTTATCAGAGTCCACACACATGTTGACTTCTTGCTCGTCGTGGTCTGTCCCTGTCCTGGAGCTGTATTTATTCTTTCCATTGATATCATCTGAGGAAGACATAAATATGTACATGTTTTGATCTGTAACTGGTTCGTTAATGAATCCTCCAAACACATCAGGTCAACTGGCCAGACACATGTCTGTGTACACACACATATACATATTTGGGATATTTGTCTCTTGTACAAATAGTTCCACCGACTGACTCCAACAATCAATTGTGATTGTAAATCTTGGCGCAAACAAATTGTGCGTCCGATTCTAGCTCCAATTCATACTTCATATCGGAGAGGCCGTGCACTCTGGACGCCATAGATTGGTCGTGGAGGAGACGCCAGCGTGTTTGCCTGTCGTCTGCGTGAAATGTTTCAATTGGGAAAATGGTGATCGTGATGGTGATAAGTACTTGGTGCGCCCTCGACGGTGCCCCCTAATGCAAGTGTCCATCAATTTGATTAGCAAGTGACTTTTATTTGGGATTCGTGATTGGTTTTCGTAAATTGAATTGTTTTGTCGAGGGGAAATAAGAAATAAGAAACAATAAAAAGTGAAATTTCGAAAACGCGGAGCTCGTGGAAACTGGGTTACTTTTTTCTATGATGCCCAGGCTTTTAGTAGAAAGTTCACATCAGTTGTAATGGACACTCTAATGGATTTATTATCTCGCCTGGTGATGATGACTTCAATGCGAGCGTTGTTTCGAGCTATTGTTACAATTAAAGCTACCGCGAGCCGGGTCCACGTTGAGCAATTTGTCGTTAGTTGGGCCATGGGAGTTTCGAGGTCTAGTGGGATGGGTCTGGGGAGGGGAATCAAAGACCAACTAATTAACGCATGACTAACATCCACTTTACATGAGGCAATTGTGGACCCATGTGTCGCTGGATGTTGTCTGGAGCATCGTCATCAGCACTTCGTGGAATTTTGTCAGCCCCACCCACCTCCGACGAGGGTTTTCTCGGGAAATTTTCAATTGTATTTGTGTTCCTCCGCCTGCCCCCGCCGCTCTGTCAGTTGAAGTTTTCCAACTTGTGCCGAATAAACTTTCCATCCTAATTAGAAATATCAATAACGACCGACCCAGATCGGGAAGCAGCAGCAACAACGTCTCGACAACTGCAACATCTCCAGCTACTTAGCTTTGCTCCAGAACTGTCCGAAACATCAAAGACCCCATCGAAGGCTGGAGGACCCCAAAGCCAGATCCCAAATCAAAGTCAAATGGCAGCAACAAACATCAACGGAAACTCATGACCAGAAACAAAAATAAAATAAAGCTGCGGATGAGAATGGAAATGAAGACGACGATGACGGCGAGAGGAAAGAGAACTGACAGGCCTATTTTAAATTGTAATTGGCATGCTCCATAACGCTTGACTGAAGGGTCTGCTCTCCTCCTCTTCTAAGGCACAAAAATCCGACAACAAAAAGTCCGATGCAACAACACTCACTCACAAGACGAAATATATATTATCATTCTCCCAAAATCTTGTCACGCATGCGGTCCCAACAATAGGGACCCGTCGACCAAAGAAAAACTGCCGTACAACAATGTTGTTTTTGTCTCCCTCAAAAGAGGGCGAGGGGACCAGAGTGGAGCGGAGATGGGGCGGGGGGAGCGAAAGCTCCAAAATGAGGAACATATGGATGCACAAAAGACCGCATACAGTAGCCAGCAGCAGTTTCGGCGACGGAGATGAAGATGGATATGAGATGGGAGCCCGAAGGCGACGGGGAGAGCGACGTGCGAGGAAGTGATGGCTGCTTGTATCTCATTTCGGCGAACGACGAGCGGAAGAGCAGACGGAGCAAAGAGAGATGGGGAACAATCGCATCCCGACCCCGATCCGAACCCATCGAGATCGCTGTCCGAAGATAAACTGTGTCAAACCGAAGGAAACACGAAATTTCTTCAAATCCTCAAAGTGCGTCTCGTCTCTCGTCCCAAACAGAGGCTGCTGGGCCTCGCCTCCGTCTCCGGCTCGTAATGGGCTGAAGGTCGTAAACGTCGCTGGCGAGATGTTGAAATGTGATAAACGGCGGTACGCGAAGGAAGTGGAATAATCGTCGAGTTGCCATTGTCGATGGTTGATAGGTAGGGTAGAGTTTGACGGGATGACGGAATCGTGAAAGGGACGGTCGGGTCGGGTCGGGTCGTCCGGTCGTGCCTATTGCATATCCAATTATTTCAGAGCATCGTTTGAGAGATTGGGTAAAAGTGGAGTGGGAATATTTTCCTTCTTTTGCAAGCCCCTCTCACCTGTGATGATGGTGGTGGTGGCCCATGGCTCCCAGGCTGCTCAGCATCGGGCGCTGCTGGTAGAACTGATACTGCTGGTGGTGCAGGAAGCCGGGGTCGGCGGGCCCGCTGAGGGGGGCGTTGAGGAACGGCGACGACGCTGCCGCACTTGCAATCTGTCCCATTGCATTGGCAGCGCCCCCACCGTGGTGGTGGTCCAGGAAGATGGCCGTGTACTGGGGCGGATACGTGGCGCCCACGACGTTCGCAGCGACGTTGGCCCGCTGCCCCGAGGCCGAGACGACGCTGCACTTGGACTTCGACTTGTGCTTGCGGCGCGTGCGTTTGCCTTGGCGCGAGTCGCGCGAGCACACGCTCGAGTTGAGGACATCGACGACGACGTTGCCGCCCGACGAGGGCTGCTGCGGGGCCGGAACTTGGCCAGTGGGCCCGCCACTGACGACGACGCCGTCCACGGCGGAGGGCGCGAACTGCAGCTCGCTGTAGATGCTCGACTCGAGGATGTTGCTGTCGGAGGTGGTGCGGTTCAGGACGAACTGCTCGAACTCGTCGTGCGTCGGCTGGTCGGCGTCCGAGTGCTGCTCGAGCAGCGCCGTGCTCTCGATAGCGTTATCTTCGCCGCCGCTGTTGGCCGATGGCGTCTGCTGCGGTCCGACGTCGCAGCGACTGCGGTGGAGGCTGTTGCTGCTGTAGCTGGCGCTGATCACGATCTCGGGGATGACCAGGTGCTTGGCCCCCGCGCTCGATGGGGTGCCGGAGACGGCGCCGAGGATGGTGCCGTTTTCGAACACGATGGTGGCGTCGCCGTTGGCGGTTTTGCCCTCAGCCACGTTGCCGGATTTTTTCTTTGGTGTTGTAAACATTTTCACACTATTCGAATTTAATTTCTTTTCAATAAAAATTTTCAAATTATTTACGTTAAACTATTTTTCATGAAAAAATTCACAAAATCTTGGTAATATTTTCGAGTAAAAATTCCTATAAATTTGCACAAACTCCTCTATAAATACTTCATTTTCACAGAGTCCCGATATTTTCCCCGAGTTTAATTAATTTCTATTGTGTTGTTCGTACGCTCCAAGGGCGTTTGAGACACGATTTTCCGTTGCGACGCACGCTTTGCCTGATCGGTCGAACGTCGGAAACGTCCTTCACTTGCCGAGTGCCGCCAAAAACTGATTCCGAAATTTGGAAAACATTTCTGTTTACTTCAATTTCTTCTAGCTCTCATCAACCACCACGCTCTCGCATTCTCTCAGTCTCTCGTGCTCTCGCTCTCTTTGCCACGGTCGTTGTCAGGGCTGCCGTCTCCGACATTTTGATGCAAACACGAAAAAGTGAAGTGAAATGTTAAAAGTCAGTGTTTTTTTATTACTCAAAATATATTATTTTCTGAAGTCACAGAAGTTAGAACTGACTGAAAAAGTTTCAATATCATATAAATTTATATCTCTAAAATATATGAGGTTGTCTAAAAATTATGCTAGAATACTTGTCGTGGCAACCCTGCACATGAATTTTTCTCCCTCTTTGGCCCTTTATTCTAAACATATTCTCATCGTTGTTATTTTGTAGTTTTGTTGAACCAGGGATACTGCTTCGATATTCTTGGGCAAACAATTGGAGTGAATTTAGACAGTGGAGTTAATGCAGTATGGTTAGTTGAATATCGTATTTAATATTTTCTGTGAATTATGGTCAAGAAAATGTTCTTCTTCAAATCCAAAAGAAATCGATTTCTACTTATTTTGTTGTTATTACATATAAATTCACGTCTCTACTCGGATCAAGTTTAAATTGACTGTAGTTTTCAGAAATATTTAAATAATATTTTTGTTTCTTTTTATAGATTTGTGTATACTTTTACCCATAAAACAGGTATAAATTTGAATTTACTAATTTACTCTAATTTGATAGAATTTCGTCATCGGAACCCTGATTTTTAATCGTCATCCACCCTCTCTCACTATTGTTCAGAGCTCTCTCTCTCTCTTTATCTATTTCTCCCTCTATCTCATTTCGCTCACTCTCTCTGTCTTATTGTTCTCTCTCAATCTCATTTCTCTCTATCTCTGTATTGATGTCCTTTGCAAGCAAGAACAGTGATAGAGAAGCCGATAAAGGAATCGTTCTAAGTGCATTTGTGTTTTTGTTTCTCTCGTTGTGTTGTTGTTTTTGTTATTCTAAAACTTCGAAAATAGAAAAACAGAAGAATAACAACAATGAACACGCATTGACAGGGATAGAAATGGAGAACGAGATGAAAATCTAAGGAACGAGAACGAATTCATGCAGCTCCGGGGTCGGGGGAAGGATGCCATCCTGTTCTTGGTCGGCCGTTGTCCAGGATGCTGAGGTGAAGGTTGTTGTTGTTGTTGCTGGATGAGTTTGTCTTCGGTCAAGGAGACAGCGACGAGTTGGACGTTGGCTGCGTTGGAGGGTGTGTGCGATGGTTGAAGGAAACTTGGGCCAAGGATTCGAAGAAACATCAGGGTGGAAGGCATCGGGCTACGATGAGGAGGAAAATGACTCGACGCCGGAGGAAGATGCAATTCGGAGTTTTCCATTTGTCGACAGTAACAAACAGTATCGACAACAATAATTACAACTACAACAACATTAAGAGCCCCTCGCATAGTGAATTCGGAAGTCCTTTCGCTTTTGACTTCGCGTCTGCGAGCTGCATTGAGTCATCGTCGTCCCTCGTCCTCGACTCGTTTTCATTTTTTGCATCCTTTCTGCGAGTCATTGGCCGCACGCCAGTCCTGTTTCAACCTCCACCGGTCTCTCGCCACCCCTCCGCTCCTCCTTCGCTGCCTCCCCTTTGCATCGTCGTGTTGTTCTTTCGTTATTTGTCCAAAACATTTTCGTCCGATGACCAAATGTGTCCGGATCCGGAGCGTGGTAGTGGTGGTGGGGAGGGGGCAAGGAGGTGGCCGAAGGGGAGGCGAAAGGACACAGGGAATGACGAGTGCTTGGAAGCAACCCTTCGGCGCTTGCCAAAACAAGTTGTGGCCAAGGAAGAAGGACTTCAATCTCTTCTTTTTTGCCAAATCATTGCGTTCCAAATGATCCTATATCTGTGTGGACACGAGCGTGTGTATGTGTGGGGGTTGCGTCTGCAGGACACCACTGTCCGAACGTCTGTCTCTCTAGCTGTCTGTCTGCGTGCCTGTGGAATTGATTAAAGGCCTGCATTTATTAGCGCTTTGAGAACATTTCGTGTTTGTCTTGTTCGTTCTTCTTCTTAGTTATTCTTGCTGTTGTTTTTGTTTTATTTAACCCCTCCCCCATGGCCCAAACCCATGACTGAAGTTGCTGCTTTCTGGCCCTTGCGATTGTTACACGCCACGTATAATTTTCTTCAAACCATCCTGAAACATGAAATTTCCAAGGCGAAGACTGCGAAACGTGGTGGGCGAAGGAGGGGTGCGGGGTTTCCCAACTGCTGCTCGACGCCAAATTGCCATCTTCCATCGATATTATTATGGTTGTTCTCTTTGCTTTGTTGTTGCTTTGGTGGTTGAATGTTGCATCAAATTTCGTCATTCATTTCTTCATTCATTCGTTCAAATTCGATGATCCTCGGCCATTTCTACCTCCTGCTCCTGCCCGGCGAACGGATGCCAAATTGGCTTAGCACGCAGCCCGAAATCCCAAACCCAAACTGACCGACCATCCAAACGAACTGAACTCTCGCTCTTTCATTCGTCCCTCCTTCTCCCCTTCCGCTCTATGTCTCCCTCGCACTGACGCGTCTCGGCCGCATCACGATCGCCATCGAATCCCCATCATCACGAAGAGCACGAGCTAACATAATCACAAATTAGGCGCTTTTCAATTTGGGTCTCGGCCTCTCCTTTCTTCCGACCAACTGACGAACCTCCAACCCGCCATCCAACTCTCTGCCTTGTCTGTCCCTCCGCGGCTCTGCCCTTTGTCGTTCTCCGCTCGAATCTCAGCTGCCTTTTCATCGGTCTCTCCGAAGCCGCTCCACCCGTTCCTTCGTTCGTTCGTTGGTCGTCCCCACCCTCGCCCCCTCAGTCCATCCATTCATCTGTGTGTCCATCCGTCCATCCGTCCATACGGCCATTCATCCGTCGCTTCGGATAGCGAGTTGGACAGTCGACATCTGTCTGCGGTCGCCCTCAACTTGATGTTTTCTAGACCGCTATTTACCATTTTCTTGCATGTGGTTGATATGATTTTTGTTGTTTCTGTTGTTGTTGGAGTTGTTACAATTTTTGTTGTTGCTGTTGTTAAGATTTTTGTTGTTGTTGTCGCTGTTGTGACGTAAGAGTTACATTATTATTATTATTGTTGTTGTCGACGACGTTACTTTAGAGGTCAACAAAATTATCATATCTCACAGTGGGCTCCTCCTCTCTCCGTCTCGCTCTCTCTCTCTCCCTCCCACGGTCATCTCTCGGCTTGAAGACACACACACACATACGTGAGTTACTGGTTTCTAGCACCAGGCCGTCGCGGTGACTTGCTGGAAGTTATGGTTATGGACATGACAGAAGCTTCTGGTTCGAATTGATTACCATAAACAGCATGGCATGAGGCCCTGGCCCAGGACCGGACCCAATACCGGGTCGTCGTCGTGGAGTGGGATCTGGGTTCCGGCGCTCTGTGATGGGATAAGATGGGATGGACATGGTTTTTAATGTTTTTTTTTTGGTTTTATTTTCGATGTTTCTCATGTTGTTCTGTTTCTTTGTGGCAAAACAATGAAGGGTCAATATTTCGTTTCAATATGCCGTGCCATGGGGAGTCGATGGGGTTCGACCGAGTGCGGGGATGACAATAACAAATGAGTGCAGAACGTGGGTGAAAAATTAGCTTGTGTTGGATCTTTGTAAAGGGGTCTGGAGAACTAGGCAAAGAGGATGAGAAGAGACTTCGTGCTTTGTTCTACTCTCAATATAGGTTCATGTAATATATGTTCATGTAATATAAGTTCTTATCATTGAATGAAAGTTTATTTAAGAACATTCTGAGTCAAATTTTCAGCCGAATATATCGACAACTGCTTGGTTTTCTTACAAATTGATCTAAGTTCATTAATAATACCATAACGATGGACGTGTGGTCAAAACAACCCACTGTGCGAGACAGGAGAAAAGAAATTACTGATCTCGTCCCACACAGAGAGAGAGACGAGAATGAAGAACTTGATCGACGATCGGTCGGACGGCGGACGAAACGAGATCAAGAGTCCGAGCACAAAAGCCCCTCATTATGTTGACCTCGTGCTAATGGCATCCAACAGATCAGCTCAGAACAACAACTACATGAACAAAAAAAAAGTATGGACGATACATAATAACGATAAAATTATAATGATTTTAAAATTTAAATTTTTTTGTGTTATCCGAGACAAAAACGACACGCTGAGCTCAGTACAATTGAAAGATTATCACGATGACGATATCGATAATGGTATCGACAGCTCAACAGACAACAAAACCGATACCAACATCACCGAAACCGAGCTTAGAAAGAAGATACGCTCTTGGTTCGATTCGGGTGGATCGAAATAAAGCTGATAACTGGTAATCCGAGGTAATTGTTAGGGCTTTGGAAGATGTTTGGGATTAGGGCTTAAACTGTTAGTGTTCAAAGTAGATTTCCTGAAAGTAAATTTCTAAAGCAGTTTGGGTTCATGAAAGTTGAAAAAAGTTCTTCCTTGGTGAAATTTCCTTCCGAATGAAAGTTGAAGATGTCTCTTAGAGTATAAACAAATATTTTCTAAGGAAGTCGACAACTGTCACCCGGAGCGGAATGCGACAACGGGAAGCTAATGCTGGGACTTCGTTCCAATTGAATTGTGTTTTCAACATCATAATAAAAGAGGGAGAGCGGGAGAGGGAGACAAACTGAAATGCAACTTCAAGTGTTTTCTTTTCGAACATCGACAAACAACAACTCGAAAGGATGCCACGGCCTTTAGATAAATAAACATCGCACCCTCTCCTCCGCCCCTTTCTACGTTTCCTCTCCATATACATACATATATAGTATATGGCGGTGTTCCAAAGATAAACAATTGCATTTCGAGCCTCTTCTTCGGGGTGCAACGGATGCGTTTTTGGGAACCTCGAAGATTTTCTCGACTTTTTATTTTTCTTCACAACACAATGTGAAGAGCGTCGAAATGAAATCCTCACAAAAGGAAACTCTCCCCTGTACACCCAATGAGCCTGTGTTTGTGGAACGTGTCTGTATGTATACAACAACAGCATCTATTCTTCGACATCTCAAAGGTTTCGGTTCTCTCGTCTTATTCTCAAAAATTTCATTTCTTTGAAAATTTCTGACATTTTAATGGCTTCCAGTCTTTGCTTTGCTGATCGCCCTCTGTCTTCTATGTATGCATGTGGGAGGAGTTTAATAAGGTCGTTGTCATTGCGGTTGCTTTGTTTTAATGCCAAATTCTATGACAATAAATTTTAATTAGACGCAATAAGCCCTCTTCTTGGCGTGGGCGCTCAACTTGCCATGGAGCTTTGTCCGTCGACCTACAGACAGAAGAAGGTGTCAGAAATTGGGACTCGGCATTAGCATAATTTCCTACGACCCGATCGATATCGAGCGTGGTATCGCGGTCCGGGGAATGAAACCTTCGGTCGGTGATCGGCATTTACACGCCATAAATAGTCTATTCAGAAAAAATACGTCGACTCGTATTTCGAGGGTCTCTGTGAGGCGAGGCCTGCTTTACGCCCTCCTCTTCCTCCCCTCCCCCATTCACGATCCGCACAATCTGACTTTCGACGCGCTGCAGCCAACGTAAACAGCTGATCGAGATCTCGATCTCGAGAGGCGGAGCGGGGGAACGGCTGGAAAATCCAATTAAATAGCGTAAGGAAACTGCAGCATCATCCAAAAATAGGAAGAGAACCGAAAGAAGACGAAAAAAACCTTCCAGATCGACATCTTTCGGCGAGGTTCCGGCTCGAGCGGAAGTACACAAAGACGATCGCACACGGAAGTGAAAACCGATGCCCACGAGGCAACGTGTGCCGAGCGCGCGCTCCTCACGATCCGAGGGACCCCAAGAGGCCTCGAAATAGATGCAAAGAAAAACAATCGAGACGAAAGGTGTTTCGATGGTCGGATGGATCGTGGCAGTTATCAGCTGCTCCAAGGCGATGTTGAAAGAGTTTCCGATTTCGTAGGCAAATCTCCGGCGATCGGGAATCGCAGGGTGCAGGCTGCAGTCGGATCATTTGCACCTTTCGCATGCATCCATTATCCATATCCGTTCTAATCGGCTATCGGACAGGACTGAAACACACCTGCTCCCGGGTGGCTTTGAGAGCTCATCCATCGCCGCCCGTTTCTTCTTCTTATTCCGCCTCACCGTTCCCTCCTTCCTCTTCTTGGGCCGATTTGGGTGTAACCCAGGACACTTCACGCTGTCTTTCGTCGTCCTTTAATGGCTTCCAGATGATCGCTGTCTCTCTAGCCGACTGCCTTCACAACGGGTGACAGTCGGTGACTCTTAGTGTGTGTGTGTCTGTGTGAGGGTGTCCTTCATTATCCCGACCAGATTGCGTCCTTTTGATCTCATTGTTCGCGCCTTTAGTCATGGTCTTGTCGCCCGGTGTCTCCAGACTCCAGGGTGAACCCGACTGTCTAGCATCCGTCTCTGATTGACTCCGACTTTAATTTGTCTCCGTTGCGCATTGTTTCTGAAATTATGTTGCCAGGATCCTCGTGTCGGCGCGAAAACGTTGTCCTTTTGACTTTTCCGACTCGCTGTTGTCGGTCCTTGTCGCTGATTGTTCGATCTGTGACTTGGTCTGTCTGTCTGTCCGTCTGACTATCTGTTGGCGGATGTCTTTCTGTCTGCTCAGGCGGTGCCTTTAATTGCAATTTAACGGGCGTCCCTTCGTTGTGACAATTTGCGTGGCCGATGAATGCTGAACATTTCTCGTCCTTCGCCTCATCGTAGTCCTTTCAACCATAGGACATGCTTTAATGTGTTTAATTGATTATAGAAATTTCAGCACGGACATTGAGCGCAGACGATCCGTGGCAAAAGTTTAAAATGGTGAAAGCGACATGTGAAGGATGGAGAAGGGATCGAAGTCCGAGATATTCGATTCGATTCGGCCACGATTATAAATCGAATGGACAAGGCATCTCCGAAGGGAGTTTTAGTTGCGTCTGAACAGCATTCGTGCCCTTACCCATGGCGCTCCCCACCACGCCGAGACATCGTAACTCTTGTCCAAGCGACACAAAGAGGTCCTTTTTACATCGAATCACACATCGCGCGGAGTCGCCCCGAAAATCATTATCATATCGCCGCGAGGAGCCATCAGTCAGTGGACGAGGGTCGACGAGGGACATCGACGGGCCCCGAGAAGTCGGAGGGAGTCGCAGCAAAGAGAATCGGCCGAGGAGAGGAGACAAATTCCGATCAGATGCCGATGGCTAATGCATATGATCGGAGAAAACATCTGCTCCTCGCTGCTCGCCCATTAGGAACATCCCGAAAATCCATTCCCAAAATGAGGAGAAGAAAGAGTACTGAATACTGAACAACAACAATAACAACAATAAATGTGCCTGATTTAGATGCATCGAAACTGTTTATTTTATCTCGCAGCAGCCACCGCTCGTCGCTCGTCTGGCGTCTGCGGCCACGACGAGGGACGAGGCCGGGGAAGGGACCAACCGCACGGCTCAACTCGGCTCGGTATGAAAGGGACCTAATTTCGTTTCAAACGCCCTTCCCTCGGCCGCTCTGCCGCGGGTCGAGCGACGCCGCATTCCCTTTTTAATGGGCGTCGTCGAGCGATTTCACGATCGAGACTCGCACATTTTTACCCAAAAATTCTTGCTCTTCCCTTTTGTGTCCCGTATTTTGTTGCCACTTTTGTAGCTGTCCTCCGCCTCCTCCTCCTCGCCATCCGCAGTGTTTAATTGCTTCTGCATTTATGATCTGAACAACATTCATGGTTGTTGTTGTTGCTGGTTTTGTTTGAACACTTCCCTCATTATCGTTATCCTACTTTGATCCTCGCCTCGATTGCCGATAGTTCGATGAATGCGAGACAAGGACGAGAACGACGGAGGGACTATCGTCAAAGAACCATCTTTGAAGGACCATGGTTAGCGGAGAACTCTCGTCGAAGGAGGCTCTTGCTGCAGATGGATCCTGAATAAACATCTTATCGGGAGGGTTCCCTTTGAAGTCATTGGAGGATTTACAATTAGTATTAATTGGGAACGTCATAGACGTAAATATCGCGTCAACTCCCATGGTAGCCGAGGTATTTATTCTTCTTCTCCTTTTGTGGGAATCAATGGAACTGTTTCCTTACAAGCCGATGGGAAAAGGAAACAATGTCGAGGTGACCTCGCAGTGACCCAATGCTATAAATCTTTTTATATTTACTCCGAGGATCATCCCGATCTAAGAGAACTAAGCGAAAGGAAGTAAGAATCGATGGGCTGCAATAGACTTTATGATGATTTCGATGGAGAGTGGGGGACAAGGTATTAAGGAGGAAGTAACGGCAAGTGTTTGTACTATAGGTAGAGGAATATGGGGATGAACTGCGAATCACGGACCCTGATTTTGTGGAAAGTAATCAAATCCATCGTGTACGAAAACCCTTGATTGAGACCTCATTAATGGTATGCCAGGGAAAGATAAGACAATACCAATGTCGTCCTCTTTTATGGGAAACCGTATTGACTTTTGTCGAATGTTGTGCAACCTTCTCCTGTAATGAAGTTCCTTGTTCCGGGCAAACAACAGGCTGTCAAATGGCCCTTCCACCCCTCCATCGATCCACGCACTATTGTAACTCGATATTTCCGCGCACAATGCAATCATAATGAAATCCAAACGTAGATCGAAATCGAAAAATATTGAGAGACTATAGTGATGAAAACACATAAACAAACACAGACACTTCCTTTGAAAGGGATTCTAATTTGCGCTCCCCGGTATCGGTTCCAGGGATCACATGCAGCCGAACAAAGCTCTTCCATGGAAGACCCCATGAGTTCGTAGTCCTTTCATTCCCATCGATTCTTCTTGTTTCATTGTCCTGGCGTTTGCTGTTGGGAAATTTTCGGTAATCGGAACTTTATATTGTAACGAGGACGAACCATTAGCATTGTTCCATTATTCGACTGCATGCGAATGTCTGTGTGCATTCGACTATAAGTGTCACTTTCTTTGTCCTTTCGCTGTTTCCATTTGTCATTTCTCATGATTTATTTCCATTTTACTTTTTCCAATTCGTTACTCTTGTAATAAGTTTCCATTAAACTCTGTTTTTTTTATTGATTTTTGGCTGTAATTTTTATTATTGCTCTCATTTTGGAATTATTCGTAATTTTGCGATAATACTTTGGTTTGCGATAATTTTTGGTTTGTGATCATTTTTCGTTTTCCAACTTCATGTGCAGTTGGTGTTGTGGTTTGTAAATCCTTCCTCATCGTCCACCCATACGTCCGTCTACTATCATCCATTGAAGCAATCTCATTCGAGACGATGGACTGATGGGATGGGATGGGATGGGATGGGATGGGAGAGGATGCCTTTTAAGGATCGCGCCATATGTCGATCGTGTGCTCCGATAATTGATCGTTAAATAAGTGAGCTCTGAAAAATTCCAATTTCGTCGAGGCAAATAAACGCGCCGTCCAGACGCCATCCGAGTACACGTCGCCATCGACGGCATCGACACCGCCATCATCACCGTCTTCGCACACATGTTCCGTTCATTGCTTACACCTCTCTCTTCTCTCTCTCTCTCGCCCTCTCCCCCTCTCCCTCTTGGACATCCTTCGCCAAAGGATTTGCCGCTGTTTGCATTGCCGCACAGGGAAGATTGAGCGATTGCTGCTGTTCGGTCGGTCTGTCTGTCTGTCCGTGTGTCTGTCTTTCTGATGAATCGAAAATTGTATTTATTTTCTGGGGCCATCGTGGTCGGGTGTTAATAAGCGGAGAAACACTGACAGAAAACCAGGTGAAGAATTTGGCGAGAATATGGTATGAAGGAAGAAATCGCTATCGAATAGTATGGAACAGTAATCGTCTGATGTATGGGTTAATTGATTAACTGATCATACATGAGTTTGTCTGATTATGGAAAGTAAAGTTATATAATTTTATTATAAATAAGATAATTATGAACATATTCTTTTATCGAATCCATGAGTGATATTCCTGCTAAGAAGCTATAGGTTTATTTAAATTATATATATAATTATATCCCATCTCAATTTCTTATCTTCTCCCTACTCTCTTTTTCATAACGCGATTACCATGGATTTCTCTGAGTGTATTATCAATTCAGCATGCTTCTCGCTCATTTTATTTCCATTCCATGTTTGCCCACGTCTGCCCTTGTCGTCTCGGGGATTCATCACAGACCGGTGCAAATTATGATTGTTACCGTTTTCCATTGTTCGTCTCTTGTTGTTTTTGTTTTTACGGCGTTGCCATATGCTAGCAATTCTCTGCTTTTGTTTGTTTGAATCTCATTTAGTTTTTCTTTCGCCTTCCTTCTCTCTCTCTCTCTCTCTGTCTGTCGCTCACTTCGGTAATGCTCGAGGTACGGTACGTTGATCACAATTAGTCATGCATCACGTGAATCGATGCTCGCGGGCGATTCTGTGTGCACCGATGCATACCTGAGGCCAAGGATGCGATGTTCTAATTGTCGATATCCTGGCTAACGATATCTCTCCGCCCCGGCAGTCGGCGTTTATCAGAGACGACAAGAATAAAGAATGAACGAGAGTGGTCAATAGAGAAAAAGAGAGAGGCGAAGGGAAGGCAAATGTATCGAATTTCGAATGTTGAATTTTCATTGAGGAGATTTCGAAAGGATGTGAACATCGAGGCTAATCCTGGAGCAAGGCGAAAGATCAACCATAGTATCGGGAGAGAAAGGGATGGAAGCACATCCTCCAGATTACGAAGCTCGTTGTTGGCCCCGTCTGAAGCCTCAATCCAAAGAACTCTTTCCTCCAGGCATCCTTTTGAGAGATAATTCTCACTGATCAGGGAGGTCCTGAAGTGGATTCAGAAAAACGTTGGTTTTTCTAAACTGAATGCCTCATAAGTGAGAATTAAATGAATGTGAAAAAAGGGCTCTCGTATGAAACCCGAGCTCCGAGTTCCTCTCGTGGCTGCCAAAGGCACATCCTTCGAGTCAAGTCGAGTCGAGTCGACTCGCCGGACGCAGGGCGATTTAACATAATTTTTGACAGCAATAAAAACAGTGGTGGCGACGGCGGTGTTGGGGGCGAGGGAAGTGCGGCTATTCATAAAAAACTAATGAGCCACTCGTCGCCGGCATCCTTCTGCATATCCTTCCACACACACACACACACAGTCACACCAACACCTCCGTTGATTTTTGTTGCTCGTTGCCACCCGCATGCACGCCATATGCCGCTCTCTGCACTACCCCTAACTCTACTCCTGCTCCTGACTCTGCACTCGCTCTGGCTCTTTTTCCTGGACGTCGGCCGGCGGTGACTCCTGGGCGCAAGAGCATCCTGTATCCTGCGCCGAATCGTTGCTGACTCATCGACAGCCTGCCATCATCCTTCGGTTGCAAATGCTGTGTCAACAGAGAACGGAACCCGTCCGACACCAGACCGACCCCAACAAAATAACACAATAGCAGGAAAAGGGATGCGAGAAAAAATTCGGAATTTCCTTTCACCAGTTTTTCTTGTTCTCTTCTTCCATATTTACAGTTATTATAAAAGGATTTCGAGGAGAAAAAAGCGACTGCACTTGCTTCGGCAGGATATTGCTAGGAATTCGTTATTCACTCCGGAGTCCGGATGCAAAGCGTTTCCTTCGTCCTGCTGGATACATATATTCAGCATGATCCTTAAATGCTTTTTTATTGGCTACTGCGAGTTTTTTTCAACTTCCATTGTTTGTTTTTTGGCCATTGGGTTGTACAGTTGTTGTGGTAATTTTAGTATTGTTGGTGTCGTAGTAGTGAGTGTTGTTGTAATAGTAAACAGGAGCAGTTATTGTTGTTGTTGTGGGTTTTTTGTGCTCGCATTTGCATTTGCTGTCGTCCTGCTTTATTATCCTGCGTTTGTGTCGGATTCCCTTTGATTGAATTCGGATTTTGCTGGCTTTATTTTATGTCTCCTCCCCACCCTTCCCCGCTCGCCCTCGTCCCATTTCGTTTTGTTCCATTTCATTTCGTCTTCCATTTGTTTTCGTGGCGTTGGGCTTAGTTGGGATTTACTGTTGTTGCTGTAGTCGGGGCGGCATTCATTGTGGACACCATGTGACACTTTCGTCCTTTGAGTGAATTTATTGAATTGGCAGCAATTCTTCGTGCAAGGATCTACATCGTTAGGAATATGTAATTTATTTGTGGCAGGGTTGTTCAAGGCAGTGCTGGGGCTAGATGTGCGTTTGCAGTTGGTTCAAGATGACTACTCATGTCCTCTACTGAAGGATCCTCCTGTCTTTACCGACCGAGTAGGACAAATACTCGAATCAAATTTGATATCTTTGTTCCATATGCTAATATTTAGTATCCATAAATGAGGATTTGAACAATTTAAATTTACTTAAATATAATAAATACTGACCAATAATGCTTTGAAAACTAAATAAAATATTAAATAAACAATATACAACTTTTATTTTCAAAAGATACACTCATTATTTAAGTAGATATGGTCTTTCCCCCGCTTTTGAAATTATTATATCAACGCTAAAGATGCTCGAAAATCTGGCAGACTCCATTTATCAACACAGCTGCCAAGGAGAATTATTCTCCCTACAGTCTCCAGATGGGTGGCAAAAACAGCCTCGAGCCTAATAAATAATCCCCAGCATGCAATAATTTCAATAAAAATACTTCGAAAATTCCACAAATCTATAGCATTAGATATACAACATACAGCATTATCTAACGACAGCATCAACAACAATAACAACAACATAAAACACAATAAAACCATGTAGAAGAACAACCTCGAAATTAACAAAAACAACATTGGATTCCGATGCGATCAGAGCCACGCGTCTTACACACTTGAGCATTGTTCCTTAATCCGGTGCAGAAGGTCTTCGTCGAGCTACAAATCCGGCTGCAGACCATGGGCCACGTCGCAGTGGCCGTGGCGGCAGGTAGGAGTTGGAGGTAGAGCGAATCGACGACGCCGGTCGTTGTCTGGATCGCGTTATCACAGCTGATCGCACCGAGGAACCTTCAGAGATCTCTCGGTGCTGGTCTTATCGGTCTATTGTGGAGGAGAGTCGAGCCCAAGCAAGAGGCGAAAAGAAATCCGAAACGTAAACACGAAGAGAGCAGCGGGGCAGCGAGGACGGAGAATAGAATGAAAGAAAAAGTTCAAAGAAACAAGAAACTAATCTCGGTCATTGGAATCGGTATTCATCGACGTATTCCAGGGATATATCCACGATTACTGAGCACGGATTCCGGTTCAATGAATTGTGGACAACTACAAGTACAACAATGACATCAAATACCATAACAAGAACAAGAAAACACGGTCGTTGTTTGAATTTTCAAGATACGAACGTCGCCGTCGGATTAGTAAAAGTTCCGTCGTGAATTGTTTGCTTAATCTTTGCCATGGGATGCAAATGTCGCTGCAAATACAGATGCAAACACGCGTAGATATAGATACGAGTGCCTAGATACAGATACGAATGAACACATGGATGCAGTTACAAGATTTCAACTGCAGTCTGCTGTCTTTGTGGATGCAATCTCCGATATCAAAGGCAACTATCGTTATGTGGGAGTAAGGAGAAGGAGGTGGAAGGTCCTCTTCTCGAAATTGAAATATCTACAACTATGAGAATGTGCTTCTCGAATCGATAAAGGATACAAACATATTGCTGAAAGTTTACCCAGCCAGGTAGGAGCTCATGGCCTTTGTCTCCGCGCTGATCTGTTGTCGTTTCTCATCAGGAATTCTGCACATTTTCTGTGTAAACATGGTCGTCATGGCGGATCAACGTCCACAGGACACACGCCCACTGCACACGTCCAGGATTAGCAGCAGCTTCCGGGCGAGGTCGATGCTGTGATTGTCTGGGTGATGCGGGGATTTCGGAGGGGTTCAATGAAAGGTAAACACGGAAGGATTATAATTATGATTTCTCTGAATTGAGGAAATGCTCTTAACAGAGAAAGAAAGAGAGGGTGACTCAGAGAGACAGACAGACAGTCAGTGAGCGAGAAAAGCCGGGCAGGACAATGAAAAGGACATTGAAGGACATTTCCAATGTATTCAAGGGAATTCAATCAAATCAATTGAGGATGACACTTCGAAAAGTTCCGACACTTCTACAACAATTTTTCACCGAATCCTCTGCCATTCATAGATTTCTTTCAATCAAATTGAATTAAATTTTTTGCGAGGTCCTTCCTCTTGGCGCTGTATCCTCGAGAGCGAAGAGCGACGCATAACTGATTGTGACGGCTGGTCACAGGCTAAGGATGGGCAGCAGAGATGCCAAACAGGACACGACACGGGATCACGACAGCGGACCACGAGGGGACGAATCAACCCTCGTCTCGATTGACCGAGATTAGTATTTCCATTGATGGGAGGAAAGTAGAGCGAGAGGGAGAGAGAGATGGAAATACTGTATTTCCACAACATAACAAAAAACGCACCCCTGCATCCAACCCCTGCTGTGTCGTGGAGGCTGCGAAGGCCAATCGATGGATGCTTCTCAGAAACAAGTGAATTGCAGGATTAGAATCTTTTGTGATTTCATTAAATTCATTTGCCCAAGTATCACTCACTCACGCGGCGGCGGAATTTCACGCTGGGGTAGAAAGAAAAACACAATAAAATTCCCAAACACCCCACGCAACCCTCCCCCGCCCTGCCGGCGACCACGTAATGGGGTGCTCGATGGAGGTTCCGCTCTCTTGACGCGCTATCGCCGGCGGAAGTGACGTCAAATCGAGTGGAACCAAAATCAATTAGAAAGCGAAATGATTTTAACATAATTTTTCAATTGCACTCGCAGCGACGCCCTCCCCTGCCGTCTTTCCGACTTTCCCACATCCTGCACTCGAATGCCCTTCGACGATTTCGTGGTCGTCTCTCGATCCTCATTCCGAAAGAACGGAGACAAAATACTATAAACAATTATCCCGACGACCACTTGAGTGGGACTAATGCAGCCTCGAACTCGGTTTCTCGCGATAAGCCCACCAGGGGGGGAGGGGGCGCGCGTCCTCGGCTCAAGTTCAAGTGCTCGATATTCAAATCGATCCCTCCGCGTCTCTCGATCGTCTTGTGGATTTCAGAATTCCGCCTCCCCCGGACTCTCGCTCTCATCCTCTCGCCGGACATTATTTTTAATTTTAAGTGTCAATATTGAACCGGAGCAGTATAATCTTCGATTTTCGCTCTTTGTCACGTTCGGCCCGACAGGGGGCGGCCTCCCGCGCCATCCCGAGTCCTGGCCGGCTGTCCGTCCGCCTCTCGGTCTGTTTGTTTCCGGGATCTGGGACTCATGATGTCTCCGTACCGCCTTCAGGGGATTTATTGCCCTCCTCGAGGTACGTGGGTAAGCATGTGTGTGTGTGCGTGTGAGTGTCGCCTGCGTGACCAATTCGGTCGACTGTCGGAATTTTCATAAGTTTCCCTCGAACTAATGTCGAGGTTGTTCCAGTCTCACCCTCAATCTCGTTTGTTGCATTTGCTCCGAGGGCTGAAATGCAATAAATCTCCCCCCGAGTTGGAGTGAAAAGTTTTATTGGAAAATTTAATGCACAATCGATTTTCGACAACTGCTTGTTTCGGGAAAAATTAAAACTACAAGAAGTTAGCACGGTATCCAGTATCGTGGAGCCCGCTTTACGACTGTCGCGAGCATGGGTCGTGGATATCATGAGTTTTTACCGAGGGAAGATTCACCGGAGTCCATAATAGCTTCATGTGTTCCCTCACCATGTTATAGGTTTTAAGTTATTACAATGGGACATGGTTCTGAAATCTACTTGGTGTGGTGCTTAGAAAGAGTTCTAGTTGATTGAGTTTCCAGTACGTTTTACTTGTTCGACTATATTTGTTTAGATGAAAATGTCTGGGGAACTTCTTATCGCAACATACATCGGATCACCTTTCAACACCTTGACTTTTGTCGAGGGGTTTTTCTTGTCATAGCCCTAGAGGGCATCCGTCGTCTGGCGCTAATGAATTGTCACTTGAACCAACGAAATCTTCCATTTCGCTTTTACTTGTTCCTCGTCTCTGGACGGTCATAAAAAAGAAGAGATTTTCTTTTTCTCGCCCTCACAATTACTTTATCTCTCAACTCATACACACTCCGCACACATTGATTCCCCAGCGTCCTGCTGAACACATAAATCCTTGAAGGATTCTAGACAAAATCGATTTATGAATTTCGCAAATAATAACCACAATAACAACAGCAACTACACCAACACTAACAACTCAATCTGGACGATACTCGAGGGAGGAAAACATACAACAAGAATGTACAAAAAAAACGTGTGCGTCCAGGGAGTCATCGAATCTGATCCTCGGAATCCTGCGGATGGGACGGGATGCTGCATCGAGCGATGGTCCGTTGGCGAAAATAAACGCACACATAGGGGATGCACGTGGACACGGACAGGGGATGGGAAGAGGTCCTTGGGGGTTTGTTACGCGTTGACACTAATAAATGCTGCGAACGCAAGCCGACGTTCGACTCAGGATAACTTTATAGGTCACACTTACTAACGTGGTTCAATTGAGGCCTAGAAATAACGAAGAAAGGGACACAGAGGACACAAACGAAGACGAAAGCGAAGGGACGATTGGAATGAGACGTCCTTCGGCCGAACACATTGCAATTGTCGCACCTCCAGGAAACGACACAAGCTGGACAATGCCGGGATAATGAGTGGCCAGCGAAGGATTCGAAAGGCAAAAAAAAAAGGAGACCAATAGAGAGGTGTCATGTCACTCTCCACGACGCCTTGGGTTTCCCTTTTCACATCTTTCCGTGTCGTTTTCGCACATTCATTTCGTTTGTTTTGTTGTCCTGTGGCTGCTGCTGCTGCGTCACCTCCGGCAGCTGTTCCAGGATCAACGATAACAACAATAACCTCATGCCTAGGCCCTTTGAAACGCATGCGGGCGACGAGAAGATGGCCATAATTGATATAATATATCAGAAATATGCGACGATGACGACGGCGATATATTTATTTATTCATCTGCATTGGCCTGAAAGATGAATAAATAAACATATCTCCAAGTCCTTTGCCGTGTCTATGTGTGTGGACGTTGTTTAATAGACTTCTTCCTAATGGAAGCAATCAATCCGAATTTCGCAATTTCGCGCATCTCCGTCGAGCGCGAACCCTCCGAGGATAATGAATGTCCCGGCATTAAATTTCAATTTTTAACAGTTGTCAATTGAGGAAACGCAGCAAAAACAAAAAACAAGGGTTCGTCTAGCACTCAGGGACGAACTTCCGGAGAGCCAGCAGGATAGCGAGACGTCGAGGCAGCCATTAAGTCAATTTAATAGCGGAAAAAATGGCTGACTATGATTTTTATGGCAAGGATATCGAGAACGAGAACGACTGAGGCTTTATCCACAACAAGGATCTTCGAGTCACAGTCTCAGAGAGAGGGAGAGAGATATTATGTGTGTGTGTGAGGGAGCGAAGGAGTCCTGCGATAGACAGCATTAAGCGAATTAAGCCTCGCAATTACTCTGGGCGTTCCCAGCCAAATGCTAACCGCCGGATCCTTCAGTCGCCAGACGTCGTCACCACCTCCGGTTCCTGTCTGCCAGGCTCGTCCTATCTTTCTTTCTGCCTCTCCCTTCGCCCTCTCCCGTAGGTTGTTTCTGTGTTTTTTAACGCAAGCCTAGGAAATTGAATTGCTTCTCGCTCGCTCGCTCGCTCACTCATTCGTTCGTTTGTTGAGCGGAAGGTCGTCGCATTGTCGACAGGAAGTGTCGTTGTTTATGTGGCTGTGAGGGTTTTTGCCCTCCGATGTCGTTGTCGTCGTCGCTGTCGTTGGGCTCCCTCCCGTTCCGTTTCAAAGGATTTCGCTCTATCAATTTTCAAAGCCGTCTGATGCAATTAAATCGTAAATTAATGCTGAATTATTAGAAATCGATGGCATGTCCTGGCGTCCCAGTGGAGTGGGCTGGAGTGCGGGACGAGGGGAGTGACTGGCAGCAATTTAATTATAGGCCTGGCAAAGAGTCGTCCCAGAGGAAAGGCCTGTAGGAGTCTTGCGGAAGATATGGGGAGTTGTGGGACGCAGAAGAGTGTGAGAGAGAGAGAGGTGGAAATTCGAGATTGAGAATATGAAGAGGTTCTCGAGAATATCGAGGAGCCTTAAGCCGTCTTCTAAGGACTTCATTTGCGGCGAAATCCGGCCCTCTGCCGCCTCTGTAGAAAACATTTCAATTCCGAAAACTGTGTGAAATCCCTCCGGGGAACCTGCAATTGGAAGACGACGTTACCTGTAAATATTCCCCCGCCTCTCTCCCTCTGTCCCTCAGTCCGTTTGCCCGTAGTGACCATTAATTAAATCCGAACAGAGACGGAAACCTCTGCCTCGGACTCAGCATGGGGCCGTGCAAAGGACCCGAAATTCTTCTCACACCTGCCGCACTCACCCGACAGGACATTCAGGAGACGGAGCGACAACAAAAAATACAACTACCCCGAATAAAAACCCGAATGCATCCTTTGATGAGACTCAAAGATAGATGAAAATAGACGAAGAGGAAGAAGGAGGAAACCCACAAAAGTAACAAAAACCTTTGGCAAGGTGGCATTGTTGTTGTTGTAGCGAGAACTCTTATCTGGATTCATCTGAGCGACAAAAGGAGTTTCTTTGCAAAGAATAATTGTCAGTTTTTCTATGTGTTTCCATTTCTCGTATTCATCACTTTTTTATTGTTGCCGTGTTTTTCTTTTTCTTTGACCGTTGTTGTTGCCATTGTTCGACTGCGACATTTGAATTCCTTTTGTGTGGATGTGCAACAGTTGAGTTCTCGATCCAGCGAGTTTTCCCACAAATGTTCCAATTCTTTGTTTGAGTTTTTTGCGTGAGAGTCTGCCTGTGGTGAGAAATGTCCTTGTTCGGGGCTGCCAAGCGCAATTGTTAGCTTTGCCAATTAAGTACGAAGGCTCAGACCAAATATACAGAATAACCATGATATACAGAATAATATCTGAGTCCGTTGTCGGGTTGTTGAATAACTGAAATATGAAATGAAGGATTCTTTGAAGCCAATCGCAACAAAGGACTTCATTCTGCACACCATCAAAGGGTCCTGCACCCTCCTCCAACAGCGAGTCGTGAGACCTCGTGAGTTCAATCGAGGGGTTGTCATCGATTTTCTCAATATTCATTCGCTTCTTCCCCTCCCCTGCATTAGATTCAGCAACCCCCAAAACACACCACGACTGTGACATTCGCACCGTTCATGGGCTGGCGATGGACTCAAGATAGTTCAGATTTTATTTTCCTTTTGATGTTCTCTTGGGGGGTTTTCGGGATGATGTCGTGGTTACACTTTGAGAATCATCTGAGACGTGTCTTCGTCGTATTCTGAGAGGCTTCCGTCCTTTGGAATTGGACAGAGTGTTTCGGAGGTTTCTCTTCTCTCAAGCTCCACATGGAGTTCTTGGTATTCTCCCTGTGGAGTCTGCGTTTGTTTAAAGCCTTCGATTGGTATTTTGGGGCTTCCATCATATCGCTATGCCACAATAGCACCCTTGTGGCTCGATAGAGCCCTTCCCTGAGACCCTGCGCAGACCAACAAACCAACAAAAGATGATTAATGAAGGACCCGGCGTGTGTCGGGGGGAGTTTCCGACGGACTATAATTTCTCGGCGGCTTATTTGTTGTTCGTACCGTTGTTGTTCTTGCATTTCGGATCGTTGTGTTATTGTTGTTGTTGCTCAGATGTTCGGGTTACTAGAAAGTGTATTTCTAATTAGCTCTGCCCCCTGAGCTCATCAACCCCACCCTGTGCGTCTCAGGGACCGCCCTGTTGGACCCTGTGAAAGTGTTGTTGCATTTTATGGTTTTTCCGGTTGCAACCGCGCATGAAATCGTTGCCAATTGATTTGCATTTCAGGGTGAAGCTCCCTTCCGTGTCTCTTCACTTTTGCCTCATTCTCCTCGCCACTCGTTTTTTACCATTTGTCACATTCGCCCCTCTCTCCCCCTCCCCAGCTGTTGAAATGTCTTCAATTAAGTTTGTCATTTGTAAATTTTCTCTACCTCCTGCCGTCGCTTCAGTTCAGCTCAACGTCGTGCGACACGTGACCAAATAATGAGGCACTGGGTGCTGGGTGTCGAGGGGTGGAGAACTTGTCCCGAAGACGGTCTTTGGTTTGTGTCGTGACGAGAGGTCGTTCGCGTAAATCGCTGGAGATTTTGACCCCATTGCGCCTCCAAAAAGGAGCCTCCAACCACCCGACGAATGACCTTGGAAACTGCTTCCGCTTCCCTAAATGAAGAACAAACAAGAACATACAACAACAACTTCACTCCTCTACGCCAGGGTGGGGTCGACCTCTGGTGTTTGTGTGTGTGTGTCCTCGACTCGAGTCCAATTAATATGCAACAAGGCACGGCCAAACGCTCCGAGGGACGGCCGGAAACGGGGTCACGAGAGCACCCGAACTCGGAGTTTGTTTTTTACCTTGAACCGGAAACGGACGCGGAAAGGAAATGTTAATGGAAACGGAAAGCCATAAAAGGCACACTCGAGTGTGGAAGGAAGTCCGGACATCGAGGTGTGTGTGTGTGTGGACAGGACAGAACGAAGAGGAAGTGGTCGAGAGGTGTTCAAATAAAACCAATTCAATTGCTGCTCTTCACGGTCATCGTTTCAGGAGATGGGCGTTTGAAGGGCTTCCATAGATTGTCCTTCTTAAGGAGGAGTCGATAAATAACCGTCATTAATTGAAGTGTGTTCTTAAAGGGCTTGGAAATGTTTTCCTTCTTTCTTACTTTTTTTCTTCTGTCTATTTATAATATTTTCTCGAAATCAAACGTCCAAAATCGACGGAGCTAAAGCTAAAAAATCGATGAAAGAACTACTGATATACAGTTGCATGCCTTTAAACTATAAAGAACTCTAGTTTCATGGATTAATACCAGCTAAATCTAAGGTTAATGTTGAAGTAGATGGTCTTTGAAGGACACAATACGTTTGTTTTTATAATGGCACCCTTCGAAAAAATACACATGTGTAACTTTGTGAGAATTTTAATAAAACATTTATCTCTCCCGCTCCCAGGACCCATCACAAATCACTTCCATTCACCAGCTGCCCATATCGACGTCTCCCTGCACCTCTTCTCCCCATGGAACGATTCTCCACTCCGGGCTCGATTAGGTGCAAAACCCGCGTGTAAATGAAACCATTTAATGCTCCGACAAGAGTCACACGCTTCGCTATCACAGATTTAATTAAAACCCACCCCGTCCCAACCTCTCGCACTCTCTCACACTCGCATCCCCGACGAATTTCTCAAGTGGTGATGGAGAGGGTGGAGAGCGGAACGACTGACTAACGGTGCTGATATATTTATATGCATGCAGGACTGCCTGAGTGTGTGTGTGACTTTCTTGGGTAGGGGAGGGAAATTTATTCCATTTTCAGTTGTATGAGAAAATTCCGGAAATTTCCGGAACCTCCATCCCGAGGGAAGCCCGAAGACATAATCGAAGGGCACTTGTTTCGCACAAGTGTCTCCTCCACATCGATATCGAGTTCATTCCACCACGGATTCCCCTCCGAGCCCCCTTGCATTGGTATCGCATTCCTCCATCCCTCTGGAATCCCGCTCCCCGATCGTCAGCCCCGGTCGAGCAATTAAAACCGACCTCTTGACCAAGTTCGGCGGTCTTCCGGCGACTTTGATTTATGGGCCCACTCGAGGGTGTCACGTACTCGACTTTCGATCACCCCTCCCTTTCGCTCTCACGCTTATTCGCTCGCCTAGCGCCGTGTTTCGCGTGCAGTTTCGCTGGAAGCGAAGACTATCATGAGAGAGAGAGAGAGAGGACAGAGATGAAGACACTGCAGTTCTTCCGGTGAAGCCATTAAAATTCCGTAGGTCGGCGCTACTTTAAAACAACCCAGAGATCGGACGAGATTCCATTTCCACGGAACGCGTGGCGCGTGTTTTCAATTTCAATGGTCGCTACCTGAACGCGATACGCGGACCACCATTGTCGACCTGTCTATCTCGCTCTTTCTCACTCTCTTACTCTGTCTTGAGTCTCTTTCGCTCGCCGTGTCTGCTGACCGGAAATACAGATAGGTCTTTCACCATAATTAGACGACCGCCGAGTGGTGAGTAATATGATTTATTGTCTCGCGTTTCTTCCCCTTCTTCTTTCGAAGGCCAGCACTCCATCTTTGTGGAAACTTTGGGCGACTCCTTCGGGCTGCTGGTTGTAAATCTTCGACTGTTCATCCTGTGAGGCCCGTTCGTCCGTCGGTCGGTTCACGGAGGGGTCGCGGGTCGCATCGGCCAATGGGTCGTAAAGTCCATCCGTCTATTTCAGAAGTGTCGTCATCTTCGCTGTCGTCGGGGTTTTTTATGGTTTCAGTTATTGCTTCTTCAGCATCTCATTGTTATTGTTGTTTATTATATTCTTATTTTACTTTATGTATATCTTCCAACAACTTCGGTGGTCTATGGCCACCCGTGAAACTATCATTAGATATGGACCTTTCAGAAGCCCTTCCTTCCTGGTTCATCGTGTCATTTAACTCGAGACGGAGGGGTCGAAATTCCATCTGCCGGTCATCTCTTGGGCTCATCCACGCCTTCCGCCTCACCTGGAGGTCCTTCGTTGGCGTTCTTGCGCCTTGCAGGATATCGCTCTTTGACCCAATGGCAACTTCTACCACGAGCCAATGTCTTTCCTCTGCGGGGAGTCGGATGGAAAGAGAGCCGGAGATGCATCGCCAATGAGCATTGAATTGTTTTGCCAACATATGTTCGTCGTTCATATTTAAATTCCGTCTCCCTGCCGTGTCTTTGAGAGTCCTTTGTTCCGAGTTCGCATTCGTTCCGCATCCTCATTCGACTAGGGCGAGGGACAGGATATCTGTCTGTGCAATCGGCTGTTCGTCGCCCCGATGTCGTGTGTGTGCAAAATGTCCCGTCGACGCCGTGGATGCCCCGGTGGTCCCTCTGCAGCACCTCATGTTACGTCGTCCGGCTTCTTCTCTTCTCGTTCTTTTCCCGTGGCACCTTTTCGGGGATTCGCTTTGTTCCCCTCCACCGGCGTCAGATGTCGTGCGCCGCAGAAATGATTGCATTTTGAAATATTTATACATATTTTCGAGGAGGATCCGCATCCGCGTGTGCTGGCAGGAGATTCCAGGGAAGAAGTCGCACATGGCGTTTGGCTTCTTTGTGTTTCGGCAGAGGGCTCTTCACGGGGTCCCCGTGGTCGAAGGTGTTGCCCAGAGATCCTCCTTAAGTGTGCCAAGACATATGTCCAGGTCAGGGATAATCTGATCTTGATTCTGACGAGCACGAACATCTGATGGACAGAGAGAGAGGGTAGACGAGGGAACTCGAATAGCGAGGATGAAACATCTGATCGAAATGGCAAGGGGCGGAATGAGTTAAGGGGATGTGAGAGAACATGAGGACCCATGGGAAGGATCTGCTGTTAACCGATGGTTTGGGATCGGGAAAAATCGAGAGAAAGAAAAGTCTTCTTCATGCCATCTTCGGCTCTTTCAGTTTAACATAATTTTAAATTTATTACTTCTATTATTTATTTTATTACTATACTACACCATTTTCAAGCAGACTTGAGAAAATCGTAAACAGACCTGAGAAAATCGCAAACAGACCTCAGAAAAAAGACTTAAGAAACGAACTCGGTAGAATAATGAAATTTTTTCTGGTTTTCTGATAAATAATAATATATTTAAATATTCAATATTTAATAATAAATTGTAAATAATACATATATTCTATAATCCTACTCGTATCTTGTAGGGCCAGCGCATCTCCATGGAAATTGGAGCTGTGTTGAATTGCACGTGAACAGTCGGCCACTGTTATTGTCTCCTTAGCCTGCTCTGAATGATCCAAAGAATGATGACAAAGAGGATCATTCAGAGCAGATATATGAAATACATGGTTTTGCAGTGTTTAGGAGTTTCCTGCAGCAAGGAAACAATTTCGAAGATGTCGTGATTGTGCAGTGACAATGCTCCATGTCACACATCTTTGGAAGCTGGTGTTGCCCGTTACACGCAAGACAAAATCAAAGTTCTTCGCTTGGGTCCATATTCACCAATGCTGAACCCCATTGAAACAATATGGTCCAAGGTAAAGACTTACGTGACAAACATGATGCGAGTCCCTGAATTTCAAGGACTTGGTGTTTGTGAACAGAGACTACAATTTTTGTAACGTCTTATTGATGAGGCTAAGGAGACAATAACAGTGGCCGACTGTTCACGTGCAATTCAACACAGCTCCAATTTCCATGGAGATGCGCTGGACCTACAAGATGTGCGAGTAGGATTATAGAATATATGTATTATTTATAATTTATTATTAATATTTTATATAATAATATTTATATATTATATTAAATATTGAATATTTAAATATATTATTATTTATCAGAAAACATTTCATTATTCTACCGAGTTTGTTTCTTAAGTCTTTTTTCTGAGGTCTGTTTGCGATTTTCTCAGGTCTGTTTACGATTTTCTGAGTTCTGTTTCCGATTCTCTCAGGTTTGTTTCCGATTTTCTCAGGTCTGTTTACGATTTTCTCAGGTCATTTTACGATTTTCTCAAGTCACTTTACGATTTTCTCAAGTCACTTTACGATTTTCTCAGGTCATTTTACGATTTTCTCAAGTCTGCTTGAAAATGGTGTAGTTTATTTCATTATTTTGGAAGCACTGGACGGATCACAAAAACGTTCCATATCAACTGATTTGGTATTATCAAGTAGCAGAAAGAAAGAGAGAGAAAATACGAAATTGAACACACAAAGTTTTACATGAACTGTTAATAAAGTTCAGATCATATAGGATTATAGGTTTGAGTCTCGACTTTCAGTACTTTCTGACGTCAAAAAATCGTTGATAATTTGGCTTTTCTGTTGTTTTTATCCGTAGTCGAGGCAACAACCCCAAGAAACAAAACGAAACTTGGTGGTTTTTCATCCAAGTTTTCCACCACCATTTTTGCGCAGGGATGCCGCGACGACATTTGAGTTTAGTGTAAAATAATGTGAAAAAAATTTGATAAATCTTAGGTTTTTTGACCCATAACCAGCTCTACAACATTTTAGGTGACCAAAGATATATATATATTATATATTATTATTATTATATATTATATAAAATATAAATATATGTATTTTGCATCTGCCTGCAGCAATTGAAATCAATTTTTGCGAAATGTAACTGCATTCGGCATCCCTGCGTGTGCAACAAAATTGGAGAGAATGACTAAGCTCCGTGCTCTCTAAATTTTCGCAGAAATGTCGTGGAAAAATTTCGTCGATTTTCTAATTGGAACTGACTTTTTTCATTTTTTTGGACTTCCCTGAAACCCGTGATTTGCGACCCTGTCTAATTGGTTTTTTTATACCCTACACCCTGTGGGTAAGGGTATATTCATTTTGTCCTTCCGTTTGTAACGCATTAAAGTAGAGGTGGTAGGTATGGAAAAGTATATATATTCTTGATCAGCGTCACCTCCTGAATCGATTTAACTATGTCCGTCTGTCTGTCTGTCTGTGTGTCTGTCTGTGGAAATAGATTTTGTGAAGAAACGGTAAGAGATACTGACTTGAGATTTTGGATTTAGTATTTCTATATTAATAAGCTACTTGTATGTAAAAATGGGCGTAATCGGTCAACGGACACGCCCACCTCCCATATGAAGCAAAAGGTTTATATAGGATATCTGGTGAACTATGGTATATATCGAGATGAAATTTCGTGTGTGATCATGTTCCACTGATACGAGTTTAAAAGACAAAAATGGAAAACATCGCCCATCGGACACGCCCACCTCCCATATAAAGCAAAAGTTCAATATGGGATATATGGTAAACTATGGTATATATCGAGATGAAATTTTGTGTGTGATCATGTATCACCGATGCGATGCGATGAATTTTTGCGTCTGATCATGTACCACAGATACCTAAAAATTGACAAGCTACAGCTCAGCTCAAAAGCTACTGGATATGGTAAACCATATAGACAGTTATTAGATTAAATATTTCTACTCTCTTATAGGACACGAGCACCTTCCATACAAAATCGTAGATCTACAAGAAATCCAACTACTTTATGGATGTTATTAGCTGATGAAAGGTGGGAGTGAATGCAAGAAGAAAGAGACCACATCCAACTGAACCTTAATGGACGCCCATAAAAAATTGATTATATCCTTTCAATATAAACGTAATGAGCAGGTGACGATTGAGAGAATACAATCCCTGCTGACGGGATCACAATCCACAAAAGTCAGTGAGCTACATATTTCCAAATGGCTGTTCATCTTCAAAGTGGAATCAGTCACGCGGCACTATATGTTGCTTATAGTAGCGCTGCAAGTACTTCTGGACTTTATTATGTTGAAAATTTCTACCCTCCCAAGTCTGTTGTTGAATCAGATTTTGTCTGCATTGAAATGAACATCTAAAATAGGAAAAGTAACTAAAGGCGCATTATGATTTTATGGCACACAAAAAATCATCGATTCAATTATTCTTCCAAAAATTGCAGAGCTTTAATGCGCACTGGCACAATGCTGCAAACACCAGAACTACTTCGTTTTGTAGAAACAAGGGAACCTATAAGATTCCTAACTTCACTCTTATTCATAGATTAGACAATCGACACAAAAAAGGATATAATCGTGTTTGGAATACGAATATAGCTTCAAATATATAATTTCTCTTTGAAAGAGGCCACAGTTGTGAAAATCGCACGATGGAGTTAATAGCATTGAAGTGTAATCATGCATTTTCACTAATTATTGATAGAAATTCACTGTTTTTACTTTAATAAACGTTGTATGCAGGGTGTAGGGTATGTAAACTTCGGCCTGGCCGAAGTTAACAGATTTTGCCTGGGTGGACTAGCGGTGCGCTAGTTATTTATTTAATTTATTATTATTATTATTTATTATTTTATTTATTATATATTTAATTTATTAATTATTGTCTTTCTTTATTTAATATTATACTTTTATTTCTTTGTAAGAAATATATGTATAAAATGCGTGAAATAAATAATAATATAATTGGAATAAAAACTCTTTTATTTATTTAATTTATTAATTTATTATTCATATATTTCATTTATTAATTATTGTCTTTCTTTATTTAATATTATACTTTTATTTCTTTGTGAGAAATATATGTATAAAATGCGTGAAATAAATAATAATATAATTGGAATAAATACTCTTTTATTTATTTAATTTATTAATTTATTATTCATATATTTAATTTATTAATTATTGTATTTCTTTATTTAATATTATTATTTTCTTTGTGAGAAATATATGTATAAAATGCGTGAAATAAATAATAATATAATTGGAATAAATACTGTTTTATTTATTTAATTTATTATTCATATATTAAATTTATTAATTATTGCATTTCTTTATTTAATATTATTATTTTCTTTGTGAGAAATATTTGTATAAAAGCGTGAAATAAATAGTATTATAAATTGGAATAAATAGCGTTTATTTCATAATAATAAACGTTGTATTATCTACATAAAAATAATATAATTATATTTAATATTATGTATTTAATAATAACAATTTATTGTTTATAATCAATCTATTTAATATAATATTAATATATTTAATTGTATTTATAAAAAAAAATATATATATATATATGTATGTAAATAGTTTTTTATTTATTAAGCTACTTAAAATAATAATAATATTATTTATTTATTTGTGTGAAATATATGTATAAAAAACTTAAACTTATGTAGTATTAGTGTGAAAAAAAAAAAATAATATAATTACTAGCCAAAAAAACTACTGTAATATATATATGCGAAAATGATGTTAATTCGTAACGACCTCTAAATATTCAAAAATTTCATAATTCAGGCAATTTTTCATGAAAATCTTAAATCATTCATATTTCCGTAAGTACGCGTTATTTTGCAAAAAGGGCGTTAATTCGTAACGACCTCTAAATATTCGAAAATTTCAAAATTCAGGCAATTTTTCATTGCAATCTTTAATCGTTCATATCTCCGTAAATACGCGTTATTTTGCGAAAAGGATGTTAATTCGTAACGACCTCTAAATATTTGAAAATTTCATAATTCAGGCAATTTTTCATGGAAATCTTAAATCCTTCATATCTCCGTAAATACGGGTTATTTTGCGAAAAGGACGTTAATTCGAAACGACCTCTAAATATTCGAAAATTTCAAAATTCAGGCAATTTTTCATTGCAATCTTTAATCGTTCATATCTCCGTAAATACGCGTTATTTTGCGAAAAGGATGTTAATTCGTAACGACCTCTAAATATTTGAAAATTTCATAATTCAGGCAATTTTTCATGGAAATCTTAAATCCTTCATATCTCCGTTAATACGCGTTATTTTGCGAAAAGGACGTTAATTCGTAACGACCTCTAAATATTCGAAAATTTCAAAATTCAGGCAATTTTTCATTGCAATCTTTAATCGTTCATATCTCCGTAAATACGCGTTATTTTGCGAAAAGGATGTTAATTCGTAACGACCTCTAAATATTTGAAAATTTCATAATTCAGGCAATTTTTCATGGAAATCTTAAATCGTTCACATCTCCATAAATACCCGTTATTTTGCGAAAAGGAGGTTAATTCGTAACGACCTCTAAATATTCGAAAATTTCATAATTCAGGCAATTTTTCATGGAAATCTTAAATCCTTCATATCTCCATAAATACGCGTTATTTTGCGAAAAGGACGTTAATTCGTAACGACCTCTAAATATTCGATAATTTCATAATTCAGGCAAATTTTTCATGGAAATCTTAAATCGTTCATATCTCTGTAAATACGCGTTATTTTGCGAAAAGGACGTTAATTCAATGAATAAGTTTTAGATGAAATAAACAAAAATTGTTTGATCAGTTTGAAGAAATTCTACACTAAATACATGAAATATATGTTTTTGCATCTATTCGACTTCGCAATTTTTAATTTTAGTTTTTTGAAATACATCCAAGACCATCCATTTTGCATTCACCAACAAATATGTCAATAATAATGAAATTAAGCAATTTATAAAACTCACAACTTTTATAAGCAGAATAGTAGAATATATTTCTCGAATCGAAGATTAGTAAAGTATAATAAAAACTATTAGCAATGTAACGTTAAACTGATCATAAACACAGTCATTAGGCGAACTATTACTACAAAGATTGCACAGGGCGAATTGCCATATGTACATATTTCAGCGAATAGGTGTGCCCATGCCACGAGTTCCAGTCAATACCATCGCCATACTTGTCTTTGCCGTAAGATCCCTTCAGGTACTGCCCGTTCAGGTTGCTGTAAATTGAGGCATTGCGGAAATATGTATTCAAGGACTGCCAAAGACTTACCTGGAGTGACAGGTCTTGTACCACCACGCTCCGGTGTGGTTAATGGCACAATTGTCCTTAACATTCTTGTCGTTATCCTTGTCCTTAGTGCTGAACTTCATTCCCTGGTGGTAGGTTAGCGAGTCCCCGGCGTTGCCGGAGAAATTGCCCAGGATATTCAGAGCGTACGATTGGTTGGCATCACCAATGGCGAACGCACTGTAGTTTGCATGACGCCACACCATGTCGAAGTCTTCCATCTGGATCCAGAGCTCGTGCAAGGTAGACTGGGTGAGTGCATGGATCTTGTCCAATCCCAAGAAGAACTCGCCATTCAGATTGCCAAAGCCTAGCTGGTAGTCCTTCCATCCATTCCAGAAGTCGATGCTGCCGTCCATGCGACGCTGCACCAGTGTCCATGCGCGTTGTGCTCCTCCCTCTGGGTCCGCGAGGCAGTAGGCGTAGAATGGACCCACGTCGGTGTTGGGTATTTTAATTCTGTGGATGCCTGAATGTAGGCCACTTTGCGTCAAAGCCTCTGCACAGTTGGCCGGTAGACGTAACGGTGCCTCGGGCAAAGTATCCTTTCTAAAAGCGAAATCTTTTAATTATCCTTTTTTTGATTTCCCTTCCCCTCTTCCAAGCTCACTTGCTACTCAGGATGTTTATCTTTTCGCCCAGTTTTACGTTGGTCTCTTGGAGTTTGATGGTGGTTTCTTGCAGATCCTTCACCATGGCCTTCAGGATCTCGTCGTCGTAAATATACGACGTAGCCTGCTGTTCATATATTCAATTTACATAAAAAACTTTTTTCTGATTCAATAACTATGATCTGCTCCACCATACCTCATCTTCTCTCTCCCCAATCGAGTTTGAATAGCACAGTGATATAATCGACAGAAGCGACCAGATCGAGATGCGCATCTTAATGCTTGTACAGTTCACCGGATACTGAAATATTTCGCAAATTGCCACTGCTCGTTGAGTGCGAAATTTTTAAAAAATATTTCTGAGAACTGTCAGGAAATTATATACCCTACACTCTATGGGAAGGGCATATTAATTGTGTCCATCTGCATTGAGCCGTATTATTTCGATTAGCCTAAAGTAAACAAATAATTTAATTTTGTTAAATGCTTATTAATATATCTAAATTATTTATGAATACTATTCATTCCTTCTTCGTGTACGGTATTATTTTATCGACCAGACCGATGTTATCATTTGTTTCTTATAAATGAGGGGTTTTATTTGTTTATTAGATTTTGTTTATATTTACCTATAATCAAAGATGAATAATTTCAAATTATAAATAGATGGTATTAAATCATCAGTGGTAAACACTAACATATCAAAGAAGCTATAATTAAAAAAAATGCCATGAACTTAATCAAAACTAATCATAAACTAATATAGTCCAAATCATAGTCAAATTTGACTCCAAATGTTAAAATATAATAATTTTTTTATTTAGAAAATGTATTTTATTTAAATAACTAGGAAATACCCGCTGCTTCTCATCGGATGCAATCTAATCTTAATCTAAATCAACGGTACCATTTTTTCTATAGCGTGGTAGGAAATCGTGTTGTATGTACCTAGTGATGGGCAAATACCCAGTAATCGTCACAAATTAACGTCATTTTCGCGAAATAACGCATATTTAAGGAGATATGAACGATTTAAGATTTCAATGAAAAATTGCCTGAATTATGAATTTTTCGAAAATTTAGAGGTCGTTACGAATTATCGTTATTTTCGCGATATAACGCGTATTTAAAAAAAAATTACCTGCATTTTGAAATTTTCGAATATTTAGAGGTCCTTTTCGCGAAATAACGCGTCCTTTTCGCGAAATAACGCGTATTTAAGGAGATATGAACGATTTAAGATTTCCATGAAAAATGACCTGAATTTTTCGAAAATTTAGAGGTCGTTACGAATTTCGCGATATAACGCGTATTTAAGGAGATATGAACGATTTAAGATTTCAATAAAAAATTGCCTGAATTATGAAATTTTCGTATATTTAGAGGTCGTTACGAATTAACGCCTTTTCGCGAAAGAACGCGTATTTAAGGAGATATAAACGATTTAAGATTTCCATGAAAAATTGCCTGAATTATGAAATTTTCGTATATTTAGAGGTCGTTACGAATTAACGCCTTTTCGCGAAATAACGCGTATTTAAGGAGATATAAACGATTTAAGATTACCATGAAAAATTGCCTGAATTATGAATTTTTCGAAAATTTTGAGGTCGTTACGAATTATCGTTATTTTCGCAATATAACGCGTATTCACGGAGATATGAACGATTTAAGATTTCCATAAACGTTTTGTTTTTTTGAACAATTGCACTACAATTGTTTTGTTGAATTGATCTGTAGAAATTATTAGACTGGTCCTTCCGTATCTCCGTCAATTGGTAGCATTTGCACAGAAATATATGTGTAGATTCATCGTTGTGTTGTGAGAATTTTGTATGAGAAAAACTCTTTTCATTTTGTTTAAATACCTCCATGGTTAATGTTAAATTTATATAGTAAAAATATAAAATTGGAAACATTTAAATACCAATACATAACTCGCGAAGCTTCTCATTGTGTACATACTATTCATGAAGTTTTTAAATAGTCGTGAAGCCATATAATTATGCGACGGAGTGAAGTAGTGAAAAAGCGGACACATTGTATTCTCATTTTAAAATACATATCTGTTAAAATTTCAACTGTAGTTATTTCAAGAAATCATTTTTGTGAGCGCGCGTGCATTTGTGTGACTAAAATTGTTTAATATTAAATAATTTAAGTGTTTATAATTCGAAGATGAGTGTTTTAGAAGAGGAACAGTAAAAAGACATTTGGGCTAAATGGGAATGTGAAGAACTCTTCACTTTATTGAAAGGTATGTTTATATTAAAGAATTAATAATTAATAAAATATTAGACTATGTTGATTCAAACATGTTTCTATTTAATATTGTTAACGACGTATTGTTTAATTCAAACCTGTTTAGTGTTGTATTTAAAGAATATGAATTATTTTACAAGGCCGCCCTTAAATATACATAAAATTGTCGGCCAACCACAATTAAATAAAAATTTGGAATATTTCATACACTTTCGTTTGTTTTATTTCCACGAATCTCGTCACTCCTGGATCGACCGCCATCCGGCATCACAGCGCAATCCGGAGATCCAAAAGCAGTAAAAAACTGCCGCCACAACCCAAAATCTCAACGACCTCCATTTTGCCCGCGATTGCACATTTATATCTCAATGGACATTTCCATGTGTTTTTTTCTTCATCCTGATATAATTTTTTTAAATGTATTTCCACTGAATGAAAAAACTCCAACTGCAATGAAAAAATAGGGCAGAGCTCTCTCTGGACGGTGCATTTTTAAAGCTTGTCCTAAAGCTTTCTTATAGACTCATATATCATAGACACATTTTTAATAATATATGCAATCTTCACTTAAGTCAATTCAAATATATTTTGGCTTCTCCATGGGTATATCGCTGGGCTCTTGCTCTACTGGAATGTCAAAACTCATTTTGGGCTTCGACTTGATGGAGTCGGGATCCTCTATTGGTTCTGGCGTCAAGCTGATGGCAGTGTCGTTCCAGGGCTGGGTTTCGGCGGTGCCCCAGATGACGTAGACGAGGTTACCAACGAAGAAGATAACCGCCGCTATGATAAAGACCACTTGCCACTGCATACGCTCGTGCTGTAGGAAGACAAGAGATTATTACAATTTATTAGAGTTTTTATAATTCGAGACTCACCTCGTCCGAGACGATGACCCCCACCACAAGTGGCGTGAGGATGGGGATGAAGTTGGCCACCATGTTTGCGATACCCATAAGGACGCCTGCATGATTGGGGGACAGGTCGATCGTGTTCAGGGTGTTGCCAATGGTGACCCCGCCATTAACACCTACGTTGAAAGTCATTAGGATGATGGCCAGAGTTTTGTCATCCTCGCCGAGAAATCCGATCCCGATGAGTGCGACGGCAGGCACCCACATCGCGATCGTGTTGAACGACTTTCGCAGGGCGGTCAAAGTGAGGACCTTCTTGAGCTGGATCACTTCGGCCGATATCAGGTAGACATAGCACATGACCCACATGGCCAGATAAGGCAAGGCTGAGTAGAGAGGCGTTACTCTTGATCTCCATATTGAGGACTCCGTTCATGTAAGACGGCACGTAGGACTGTAACGTGGAAAAGCCCCAGGCCTGGTCACAACGCACTACCAACAGGGCATAGAAAGGGACCGAAGTGAAGATGGCCTGCCATGGAATGGGAATCTTGTGCTGGTGGAAGTCCTCCGATCGCTGCAGCGACGACTCGATGTAGTGCTTCTCCTCCTCGGAGATGAACCGCGATTCGGGGGCGTTGTTGGCTGCGAAGACCAGCCAAAGGGCACACCAAGCGAATCCCATGGCCGCCGAGACATAGGAGATCCCAGGCCAGCCCATGCTGCCGGCTGCAATAATGCCGCTGATGCTCATGGCCAGGACGGTGCCGCACTCGATGCCCGTGTGGCTGAGTGCACCCAGGCGGTTGCGTTCGTTCAGCGGCGACCACTTGGCCAGGTGTTCGTGGACGCAGGGGAACACCAAGCCCTGAAAGAGGCCCTGAACGAAGCGAATGCCGCAGAAGATCTGCCATCCACCCCACGGTATGCAGAAGGGCGTGATCAGGCTGAAGACGGCCGATCCGAAGGTCGCCGAAAACATAGTGATCTTCACTCCGAACCGCTTGGACAAGTAGCCTCCCGGGAACTGAGTAATCACGTAGCCCCAATAGAAACTCGAGATGATGTACGACTTCTGCATCTCGGTCCAATTATATTCCTAGACGAATCCAATATTAAGGTAAATGTCGAAGCTTAGTTTTTAGAACTGAGGACTCACCGGAAAATCGGGGTTTGTAGTTTCAGCGTTGGTCATGGCAACCACGGCCACCCCGATGTTAACGCGGCCCACATAGAGGGCCACAATGCCCAGGAAGATGAGCAGCGTCTGAAGGTGGCGTATGCCCAAAAAGGGGCCTGTTAAGGACAGGAAATTACGACATAAATACAACAAATATATTTTTAACAAGAGAATTAACAAAAACTAAAATAAATATACAATTTTTTGTTCTGATTGAGAACATTCCAACCTTTGGAATCCGCAACGGCCATTTATCCGGCTGTGAACCTATTCCGACTCCGAAATTTTAATTATAAAAATTTGAAACTCAAAATTAATTAATTAAAAACTAAAAGATGTAAACGTTGTTATCCTTAACGCTGTACTATTTTGCTCATTTTTATACGTCCGAGAGTTCCGAAAGTTAAACTTCGAATGCAATATGGTGAACCGTAATATTTGCCTAATAGACCAGAAAAGTTGTTGTCACAATTTCAAACACTGTTTCAATTTTTCGATTGATTGATTAATTACTCTCGTAACTTCGTAAGTTCAATAACTAATTATTCAAAATATGCAAACATACATAATACACAATATATTATAATCGTACATACTATATTCCTTTCACACAATTATTATCTACTGCTAATTTAACTTTTCATGACTGATAACATTCAAATCGCTGTTCTTAGTTTTTCGATTGATTTATTCTGTGGACTTTTGACAAAACAACTTAAGTCGAGATATGAAATTTCGCGAAATATTTTATCATAAATAAACAATTTTAAAGACGCGTCTAATCGGCGTATTTCTACGTCTTTTAGTTCAAGAGATTTAAACTAAGCATTTTAACTTATCTCGAGTTTTTATTTTCTAAAAGCATTTGACAAAACAACTTATTTGAGATAGTCGAAATAAGTGCTTTAATCAAATTTAAATTTGATTAAAGCACTTATTTCGATATAGGTTGTTTTGTGAAAATCAAAAATCGAAAAATCATATCTTGTTATACTGATATAAGTTATTTTGTCAAAAGTCAGTTGCTATTAATTTTTTGCAATTTTTATGATTTTTCAACCTATCTCAAATAAGTTGTTTTGTCAAATGCTTTTAGAAAATAAAAACTCGAGATAAGTTAAAATGCTTAGTTTAAATCTCTTGAACTAAAAGACGTAGAAATACGCCGATTAGACGCGTCTTTAAAATTGTTTATTTATGATAAAATATTTCGCGAAATTTCATATCTCGACTTAAGTTGTTTTGTCAAAAGTCCACAGAATAAATCAATCGAAAAACTAAGAACAGCGATTTGAATGTTATCAGTCATGAAAAGTTAAATTAGCAGTAGATAATAATTGTGTGAAAGGAATATAGTATGTACGATTATAATATATTGTGTATTATGTATGTTTGCATATTTTGAATAATTAGTTATTGAACTTACGAAGTTACGAGAGTAATTAATCAATCAATCGAAAAATTGAAACAGTGTTTGAAATTGTGACAACAACTTTTCTGGTCTATTAGGCAAATATTACGGTTCACCATATTGCATTCGAAGTTTAACTTTCGGAACTCTCGGACGTATAAAAATGAGCAAAATAGTACAGCGTTAAGGATAACAACGTTTACATCTTTTAGTTTTTAATTAATTAATTTTGAGTTTCAAATTTTTATAATTAAAATTTCGGAGTCGGAATAGGTTCACAGCCGGATAAATGGCCGTTGCGGATTCCAAAGGTTGGAATGTTCTCAATCAGAACAAAAAATTGTATATTTATTTTAGTTTTTGTTAATTCTCTTGTTAAAAATATATTTGTTGTATTTATGTCGTAATTTCCTGTCCTTAACAGGCCCCTTTTTGGGCATACGCCACCTTCAGACGCTGCTCATCTTCCTGGGCATTGTGGCCCTCTATGTGGGCCGCGTTAACATCGGGGTGGCCGTGGTTGCCATGACCAACGCTGAAACTACAAACCCCGATTTTCCGGTGAGTCCTCAGTTCTAAAAACTAAGCTTCGACATTTACCTTAATATTGGATTCGTCTAGGAATATAATTGGACCGAGATGCAGAAGTCGTACATCATCTCGAGTTTCTATTGGGGCTACGTGATTACTCAGTTCCCGGAGGCTACTTGTCCAGCGGTTCGGAGTGAAGATCACTATGTTTTCGGCGACCTTCGGATCGGCCGTCTTCAGCCTGATCACGCCCTTCTGCATACCGTGGGGTGGATGGCAGATCTTCTGCGGCATTCGCTTCGTTCAGGGCCTCTTTCAGGGCTTGGTGTTCCCCTGCGTCCACGAACACCTGGCCAAGTGGTCGCCGCTGAACGAACGCAACCGCCTGGGTGCACTCAGCCACACGGGCATCGAGTGCGGCACCGTCCTGGCCATGAGCATCAGCGGCATTATTGCAGCCGGCAGCATGGGCTGGCCTGGATCTCCTATGTCTCGGCGGCCATGGGATTCGCTTGGTGTGCCCTTTGGCTGGTCTTCGCAGCCAACAACGCCCCCGAATCGCGGTTCATCTCCGAGGAGGAGAAGCACTACATCGAGTCGTCGCTGCAGCGATCGGAGGACTTCCACCAGCACAAGATTCCCATTCCATGGCAGGCCATCTTCACTTCGGTCCCTTTCTATGCCCTGTTGGTAGTGCGTTGTGACCAGGCCTGGGGCTTTTCCACGTTACAGTCCTACGTGCCGTCTTACATGAACGGAGTCCTCAATATGGAGATCAAGAGTAACGCCCTCTACTCAGCCTTGCCTTATCTGGCCATGTGGGTCATGTGCTATGTCTACCTGATATCGGCCGAAGTGATCCAGCTCAAGAAGGTCCTCACTTTGACCGCCCTGCGAAAGTCGTTCAACACGATCGCGATGTGGGTGCCTGCCGTCGCACTCATCGGGATCGGATTTCTCGGCGAGGATGACAAAACTCTGGCCATCATCCTAATGACTTTCAACGTAGGTGTTAATGGCGGGGTCACCATTGGCAACACCCTGAACACGATCGACCTGTCCCCCAATCATGCAGGCGTCCTTATGGGTATCGCAAACATGGTGGCCAACTTCATCCCCATCCTCACGCCACTTGTGGTGGGGGTCATCGTCTCGGACGAGGTGAGTCTCGAATTATAAAAACTCTAATAAATTGTAATATCTCTTGTCTTCCTACAGCACGAGCGTATGCAGTGGCAAGTGGTCTTTATCATAGCGGCGGTTATCTTCTTCGTTGGTAACCTCGTCTACGTCATCTGGGGCACCGCCGAAACCCAGCCCTGGAACGACACTGCCATCAGCTTGACGCCAGAACCAATAGAGGATCCCGACTCCATCAAGTCGAAGCCCAAAATGAGTTTTGACATTCCAGTAGAGCAAGAGCCCAGCGATATACCCATGGAGAAGCCAAAATATATTTGAATTGACTTAAGTGAAGATTGCATATATTATTAAAAATGTGTCTATGATATATGAGTCTATAAGAAAGCTTTAGGACAAGCTTTAAAAATGCACCGTCCAGAGAGAGCTCTGCCCTATTTTTTCATTGCAGTTGGAGTTTTTTCATTCAGTGGAAATACATTTAAAAAAATTATATCAGGATGAAGATAAAAACACATGGAAATTTCCATTGAGATATAAATGTGCAATCGCGGGCAAAATGGAGGTCGTTGAGATTTTGGGTTGTGGCGGCAGTTTTTTACTGCTTTTGGATCTCCGGATTGCGCTGTGATGCCGGATGGCGGTCGATCCAGGAGTGACGAGATTCGTGGAAATAAAACAAACGAAAGTGTATGAAATATTCCAAATTTTTATTTAATTGTGGTTGGCCGACAATTTTATGTATATTTAAGGGCGGCCTTGTAAAATAATTCATATTCTTTAAATACAACACTAAACAGGTTTGAATTAAACAATACGTCGTTAACAATATTAAATAGAAACATGTTTGAATCAACATAGTCTAATATTTTATTAATTATTAATTCTTTAATATAAACATACCTTTCAATAAAGTGAAGAGTTCTTCACATTCCCATTTAGCCCAAATGTCTTTTTACTGTTCCTCTTCTAAAACACTCATCTTCGAATTATAAACACTTAAATTATTTAATATTAAACAATTTTAGTCACACAAATGCACGCGCGCTCACAAAAATGATTTCTTGAAATAACTACAGTTGAAATTTTAACAGATATGTATTTTAAAATGAGAATACAATGTGTCCGCTTTTTCACTACTTCACTCCGTCGCATAATTATATGGCTTCACGACTATTTAAAAACTTCATGAATAGTATGTACACAATGAGAAGCTTCGCGAGTTATGTATTGGTATTTAAATGTTTCCAATTTTATATTTTTACTATATAAATTTAACATTAACCATGGAGGTATTTAAACAAAATTAAAAGAGTTTTTCTCATACAAAATTCTCACAACACAACGATGAATCTACACATATATTTCTGTGCAAATGCTACCAATTGACGGAGATACGGAAGGACCAGTCTAATAATTTCTACAGATCAATTCAACAAAACAATTGTAGTGCAATTGTTCAAAAAAACAAAACGTTTATGGAAATCTTAAATCGTTCATATCTCCGTGAATACGCGTTATATTGCGAAAATAACGATAATTCGTAACGACCTCAAAATTTTCGAAAAATTCATAATTCAGGCAATTTTTCATGGTAATCTTAAATCGTTTATATCTCCTTAAATACGCGTTATTTCGCGAAAAGGCGTTAATTCGTAACGACCTCTAAATATACGAAAATTTCATAATTCAGGCAATTTTTCATGGAAATCTTAAATCGTTTATATCTCCTTAAATACGCGTTCTTTCGCGAAAAGGCGTTAATTCGTAACGACCTCTAAATATACGAAAATTTCATAATTCAGGCAATTTTTTATTGAAATCTTAAATCGTTCATATCTCCTTAAATACGCGTTATATCGCGAAATTCGTAACGACCTCTAAATTTTCGAAAAATTCAGGTCATTTTTCATGGAAATCTTAAATCGTTCATATCTCCTTAAATACGCGTTATTTCGCGAAAAGGACGCGTTATTTCGCGAAAAGGACCTCTAAATATTCGAAAATTTCAAAATGCAGGTAATTTTTTTTTAAATACGCGTTATATCGCGAAAATAACGATAATTCGTAACGACCTCTAAATTTTCGAAAAATTCATAATTCAGGCAATTTTTCATTGAAATCTTAAATCGTTCATATCTCCTTAAATATGCGTTATTTCGCGAAAATGACGTTAATTTGTGACGATTACTGGGTATTTGCCCATCACTAGGTACATACAACACGATTTCCTACCACGCTATAGAAAAAATGGTACCGTTGATTTAGATTAAGATTAGATTGCATCCGATGAGAAGCAGCGGGTATTTCCTAGTTATTTAAATAAAATACATTTACAATACAAGTAGCCTCCCGGGAACTGAGTAATCACGTAGCCCCAATAGAAACTCGAGATGATGTACGACTTCTGCATCTCGGTCCAATTATATTCCTAGACGAATCCAATATTAAGGTAAATGTCGAAGCTTAGTTTTTAGAACTGAGGACTCACCGGAAAATCGGGGTTTGTAGTTTCAGCGTTGGTCATGGCAACCACGGCCACCCCGATGTTAACGCGGCCCACATAGAGGGCCACAATGCCCAGGAAGATGAGCAGCGTCTGAAGGTGGCGTATGCCCAAAAAGGGGCCTGTTAAGGACAGGAAATTACGACATAAATACAACAAATATATTTTTAACAAGAGAATTAACAAAAACTAAAATAAATATACAATTTTTTGTTCTGATTGAGAACATTCCAACCTTTGGAATCCGCAACGGCCATTTATCCGGCTGTGAACCTATTCCGACTCCGAAATTTTAATTATAAAAATTTGAAACTCAAAATTAATTAATTAAAAACTAAAAGATGTAAACGTTGTTATCCTTAACGCTGTACTATTTTGCTCATTTTTATACGTCCGAGAGTTCCGAAAGTTAAACTTCGAATGCAATATGGTGAACCGTAATATTTGCCTAATAGACCAGAAAAGTTGTTGTCACAATTTCAAACACTGTTTCAATTTTTCGATTGATTGATTAATTACTCTCGTAACTTCGTAAGTTCAATAACTAATTATTCAAAATATGCAAACATACATAATACACAATATATTATAATCGTACATACTATATTCCTTTCACACAATTATTATCTACTGCTAATTTAACTTTTCATGACTGATAACATTCAAATCGCTGTTCTTAGTTTTTCGATTGATTTATTCTGTGGACTTTTGACAAAACAACTTAAGTCGAGATATGAAATTTCGCGAAATATTTTATCATAAATAAACAATTTTAAAGACGCGTCTAATCGGCGTATTTCTACGTCTTTTAGTTCAAGAGATTTAAACTAAGCATTTTAACTTATCTCGAGTTTTTATTTTCTAAAAGCATTTGACAAAACAACTTATTTGAGATAGGTTGAAAAATCATAAAAATTGCAAAAAATTAATAGCAACTGACTTTTGACAAAATAACTTATATCAGTATAACAAGATATGATTTTTCGATTTTTGATTTTCACAAAACAACCTATATCGAAATAAGTGCTTTAATCAAATTTAAATTTGAACTAGCGCACCGGGGTCGCTTCGCTCCCCCGGTTTGCCAGGCCGAAGTTTACATACCCTACACCCTGCATACAACGTTTATTAAAGGAAAAACAGTGAATTTCTATCAATAATTAGTGAAAATGCATGATTACACTTCAATGCTATTAACTCCATCGTGCGATTTTCACAACTGTGGCCTCTTTCATAGAGAAATTATATATTTGAAGCTATATTCGTATTCCAAACACGATTATACCCTTTTTTGTGTCGACAATCTATGAGACAAAAAATTAGTAAAAAATTAAAGAAAGGAAAGCAATAAAAAAGGAGAAAGGAATTAAAGAGATGAAAGAATTGAAAAAAAAGAACAAATAAAAATAAATTAATAAAAGAGAAGAAATGAAAATGGTGAAATGAAATATATCTTGATGGAGTTGGGCTTCTTCTTACACTAAAAATAGAGCAAATTATACAAGAATAGAGAAAAAGTTGGGACAAATTAGGATACGAAATTGTAGAAAAGTCGGTTGAAAAAAGAGAATCTGCAAATATATCTACATATATTTTTTTTGTGAGACAAGATTGTAAGAATGAGAAATGGAGAACGACCTCTAAATTTTTGAAAATTCATGAAATTGTTCATGGAAATCTTAAATCGTTCATATCTCCTTAAATACGCGTTATTTTGAGAAAAGGACCTTAATTCGTAACGACCTCTAAATTTTTGAAAATTCATGAAATTTTTCATGGAAATCTTAAATCGTTCATATCTCCGTAAATACGCGTTATTTTGAGAAAAGGACCTTAATTCGTAATTCGTGTCTAATTTATGAATAAGAGTGAAGTTAGGAATCTTATAGGGGCCCTTGTTTCTACAAAACGAAGTAGTTCTGGTGTTTGCAGCATTGTGCCAGTGCGCATTAAAGCTCTGCAATTTATGGAAGAATAATTGAATCGATGATTTTTTGTGTGCCATAAAATCATAATGCGCCTTTAGTTACTTTTCCTATTTTAGATGTTCATTTCAATGCAGACAAAATCTGATTCAACAACAGACTTGGGAGGGTAGAAATTTTCAACAATATAAAGTCCAGAAGTACTTGCTATAAGCAACATATAGTGCCGCGTGACTGATTCCACTTTGAAGATGAACAGCCATTTGGAAATATGTAGCTCCCTGACTTTTGTGGATTGTGATCCCGTCAGCAGGGATTGTATTCTCTCAATCGTCACCTGCTCATTACGTTTATATTGAAAGGATATAATCAATTTTTTATGGGCGTCTATTAAGGTTCAGTTGGATGTGGTCTCTTTCTTCTTGCATTCACTCCCACCTTTCATCAGCTAATAACATCCATAAAGTAGTTGGATTTCTTGTAGATCTACGATTTTGTATGGAAGGTGCTCGTGTCCTATAAGAGATATTTTCCATTTGATTCTTGGGATCTCTTAGTAGCAATATTTAATCTAATAACTGTCTATATGGTTTACCATATCCAGTAGCTTTTGAGCTGAGCTGTAGCTTGTCAATTTTTAGGTATCTGTGGTACATGATCAGACGCAAAAATTCATCGCATCGCATCGGTGATACATGATCACACACAAAATTTCATCTCGATATATACCATAGTTCACCAGATATCCCATATAAACCTTTTGCTTTATATGGGAGGTGGGCGTGTCCGATGGGCGATGTTTTCCATTTTTGTCTTTTAAACTCGTATCAGTGGAACATGATCAGACACGAAATTTCATCTCGATATATACCATAGTTCACCAGATATCCCATATAAACCTTTTTCTTTATATGGGAGGTGGGCGTGTCCGTTGACCATTTTTACATACAAGTAGCTTATTAATATAGAAATACTAAATCCAAAATTTCAAGTCAGTATCTCTTACCGTTTCTTCACAAAATCTATTTCCACAGACAGACACACAGACACACCGACAGACAGACAGACAGACGGACATAGCTAAATCGATTCAGGAGGTGACGCTGATCAAGAATATATATACTTTTCCATACCTACGACCTCTCCTTTAATGCGTTACAAACGGAAGGACAAAATGAATATACCCTTACCCACAGGGTGTAGGGTATAAAAATTGGGCACTTATATCAAAATATGTTGATTTCTTACATATTATCGACAAAAGTGCTTCTATGAAAATTAAAGAAGTAAAAAGTAGTTTTTATTATTTCAAATTATGTGCTTTTGTCGACTTCTCATTATCGAAAATAGAAAAAATAAGTTGTTTTAGCGGCAAACCGAACAAAAAAGAGGACGAATGCATGCAGCTATGGCAAAAAAAATTGTAATCTTAGCAAAATGTACTGTACATATGTCCCAAATAATAGAAAGGTAATTTATCATGAAACTGACTTTGATGATTCTAATATTCTTCCATTGGAAAATCGCCGTGAGAATAACAAGGTATATTTTGTTTACGTCCTTCCGTTCGTATCCTTTGATACTCTATACAAAGGCTAGCGAAGTATGCTTTAAAGTATTTTTCTATAGTAAGTGGGTAAGGTAGTATATAAGTAGTAAGTAGATATGCAACCCTGTACAATAAGTAGTGATGAGGACGTTGTGGTGCAACGTCCCATTTTTGAAAATCAGTAATAAATGATTCGTAAATAGTAAACGTCGTGTTTTTTATTTATTGGAAAAGAATCGAACACGCACCGACATGAAATACTCAAGACGACGAGTTAGAAGCAGATCCAGAAAATGTTGAATCAAGTTTCCAGATCCAGAAGAAGAGCAACAACATATTAAAATGAAGAGACACGACGAGAAAATTTAACAGTTAGATTCCAAAAACGAAAGGGTGACCGATGACGAGCAACAACAAAAATTATGTGTCGATGTACAGCTGCAGTAGTAGTAGAAGAACAAGAGAAGTGCAAAGAAGAACAAAAATGCGAGGAAACCGAAACAAATTTTGGCGACTCAGTGACGGACGAGGAAGAGCGCAGAGTTTCAGCGATGACTGAAAAAATTAGAAGAGAGGCTCATGAAAATCAACTAAAAGTTCAGGCATATTTCCGAAAATTATGTTAATTCGAAACGGAAAAGTCCAGTAATCTACAAAGAAGGCAATTATGTAGTCTTAAAAATCTTCGACTGCAATGTAGGTGTACCTAGAAAATAATTATCGAAAATAACGATAATTCGTAACGACCTCTAAATTTTCGAAAAATTCATAATTCAGGCAATTTTTCATTGAAATCTTAAATCGTTCATATCTCCTTAAATATGCGTTATTTCGCGAAAATGACGTTAATTTGTGACGATTACTGGGTATTTGCCCATCACTAGGTACATACAACACGATTTCCTACCACGCTATAGAAAAAATGGTACCGTTGATTTAGATTAAGATTAGATTGCATCCGATGAGAAGCAGCGGGTATTTCCTAGTTATTTAAATAAAATACATTTACAATACAAGTAGCCTCCCGGGAACTGAGTAATCACGTAGCCCCAATAGAAACTCGAGATGATGTACGACTTCTGCATCTCGGTCCAATTATATTCCTAGACGAATCCAATATTAAGGTAAATGTCGAAGCTTAGTTTTTAGAACTGAGGACTCACCGGAAAATCGGGGTTTGTAGTTTCAGCGTTGGTCATGGCAACCACGGCCACCCCGATGTTAACGCGGCCCACATAGAGGGCCACAATGCCCAGGAAGATGAGCAGCGTCTGAAGGTGGCGTATGCCCAAAAAGGGGCCTGTTAAGGACAGGAAATTACGACATAAATACAACAAATATTTTTAACAAGAGAATTAACAAAAACTAAAATAAATATACAATTTTTTGTTCTGATTGAGAACATTCCAACCTTTGGAATCCGCAACGGCCATTTATCCGGCTGTGAACCTATTCCGACTCCGAAATTTTAATTATAAAAATTTGAAACTCAAAATTAATTAATTAAAAACTAAAAGATGTAAACGTTGTTATCCTTAACGCTGTACTATTTTGCTCATTTTTATACGTCCGAGAGTTCCGAAAGTTAAACTTCGAATGCAATATGGTGAACCGTAATATTTGCCTAATAGACCAGAAAAGTTGTTGTCACAATTTCAAACACTGTTTCAATTTTTCGATTGATTGATTAATTACTCTCGTAACTTCGTAAGTTCAATAACTAATTATTCAAAATATGCAAACATACATAATACACAATATATTATAATCGTACATACTATATTCCTTTCACACAATTATTATCTACTGCTAATTTAACTTTTCATGACTGATAACATTCAAATCGCTGTTCTTAGTTTTTCGATTGATTTATTCTGTGGACTTTTGACAAAACAACTTAAGTCGAGATATGAAATTTCGCGAAATATTTTATCATAAATAAACAATTTTAAAGACGCGTCTAATCGGCGTATTTCTACGTCTTTTAGTTCAAGAGATTTAAACTAAGCATTTTAACTTATCTCGAGTTTTTATTTTCTAAAAGCATTTGACAAAACAACTTATTTGAGATAGGTTGAAAAATCATAAAAATTGCAAAAAATTAATAGCAACTGACTTTTGACAAAATAACTTATATCAGTATAACAAGATATGATTTTTCGATTTTTGATTTTCACAAAACAACCTATATCGAAATAAGTGCTTTAATCAAATTTAAATTTGAACTAGCGCACCGGGGTCGCTTCGCTCCCCCGGTTTGCCAGGCCGAAGTTTACATACCCTACACCCTGCATACAACGTTTATTAAAGGAAAAACAGTGAATTTCTATCAATAATTAGTGAAAATGCATGATTACACTTCAATGCTATTAACTCCATCGTGCGATTTTCACAACTGTGGCCTCTTTCATAGAGAAATTATATATTTGAAGCTATATTCGTATTCCAAACACGATTATACCCTTTTTTGTGTCGACAATCTATGAGACAAAAAATTAGTAAAAAATTAAAGAAAGGAAAGCAATAAAAAAGGAATAGAAAGGAATTAAAGAGATGAAAGAATTGAAAAAAAAGAACAAATAAAAATAAATTAATAAAAGAGAAGAAATGAAAATGGTGAAATGAAATATATCTTGATGGAGTTGGGCTTCTTCTTACACTAAAAATAGAGCAAATTATACAAGAATAGAGAAAAAGTTGGGACAAATTAGGATACGAAATTGTAGAAAAGTCGGTTGAAAAAAGAGAATCTGCAAATATATCTACATATATTTTTTTTGTGAGACAAGATTGTAAGAATGAGAAATGGAGAACGACCTCTAAATTTTTGAAAATTCATGAAATTGTTCATGGAAATCTTAAATCGTTCATATCTCCTTAAATACGCGTTATTTTGAGAAAAGGACCTTAATTCGTAACGACCTCTAAATTTTTGAAAATTCATGAAATTTTTCATGGAAATCTTAAATCGTTCATATCTCCGTAAATACGCGTTATTTTGAGAAAAGGACCTTAATTCGTAATTCGTGTCTAATTTATGAATAAGAGTGAAGTTAGGAATCTTATAGGGGCCCTTGTTTCTACAAAACGAAGTAGTTCTGGTGTTTGCAGCATTGTGCCAGTGCGCATTAAAGCTCTGCAATTTATGGAAGAATAATTGAATCGATGATTTTTTGTGTGCCATAAAATCATAATGCGCCTTTAGTTACTTTTCCTATTTTAGATGTTCATTTCAATGCAGACAAAATCTGATTCAACAACAGACTTGGGAGGGTAGAAATTTTCAACAATATAAAGTCCAGAAGTACTTGCTATAAGCAACATATAGTGCCGCGTGACTGATTCCACTTTGAAGATGAACAGCCATTTGGAAATATGTAGCTCCCTGACTTTTGTGGATTGTGATCCCGTCAGCAGGGATTGTATTCTCTCAATCGTCACCTGCTCATTACGTTTATATTGAAAGGATATAATCAATTTTTTATGGGCGTCTATTAAGGTTCAGTTGGATGTGGTCTCTTTCTTCTTGCATTCACTCCCACCTTTCATCAGCTAATAACATCCATAAAGTAGTTGGATTTCTTGTAGATCTACGATTTTGTATGGAAGGTGCTCGTGTCCTATAAGAGATATTTTCCATTTGATTCTTGGGATCTCTTAGTAGCAATATTTAATCTAATAACTGTCTATATGGTTTACCATATCCAGTAGCTTTTGAGCTGAGCTGTAGCTTGTCAATTTTTAGGTATCTGTGGTACATGATCAGACGCAAAAATTCATCGCATCGCATCGGTGATACATGATCACACACAAAATTTCATCTCGATATATACCATAGTTCACCAGATATCCCATATAAACCTTTTGCTTTATATGGGAGGTGGGCGTGTCCGATGGGCGATGTTTTCCATTTTTGTCTTTTAAACTCGTATCAGTGGAACATGATCAGACACGAAATTTCATCTCGATATATACCATAGTTCACCAGATATCCCATATAAACCTTTTTCTTTATATGGGAGGTGGGCGTGTCCGTTGACCATTTTTACATACAAGTAGCTTATTAATATAGAAATACTAAATCCAAAATTTCAAGTCAGTATCTCTTACCGTTTCTTCACAAAATCTATTTCCACAGACAGACACACAGACACACCGACAGACAGACAGACAGACGGACATAGCTAAATCGATTCAGGAGGTGACGCTGATCAATAATATATATACTTTTCCATACCTACGACCTCTCCTTTAATGCGTTACAAACGGAAGGACAAAATGAATATACCCTTACCCACAGGGTGTAGGGTATAAAAATTGGGCACTTATATCAAAATATGTTGATTTCTTACATATTATCGACAAAAGTGCTTCTATGAAAATTAAAGAAGTAAAAAGTAGTTTTTATTATTTCAAATTATGTGCTTTTGTCGACTTCTCATTATCGAAAATAGAAAAAATAAGTTGTTTTAGCGGCAAACCGAACAAAAAAGAGGACGAATGCATGCAGCTATGGCAAAAAAAATTGTAATCTTAGCAAAATGTACTGTACATATGTCCCAAATAATAGAAAGGTAATTTATCATGAAACTGACTTTGATGATTCTAATATTCTTCCATTGGAAAATCGCCGTGAGAATAACAAGGTATATTTTGTTTACGTCCTTCCGTTCGTATCCTTTGATACTCTATACAAAGGCTAGCGAAGTATGCTTTAAAGTATTTTTCTATAGTAAGTGGGTAAGGTAGTATATAAGTAGTAAGTAGATATGCAACCCTGTACAATAAGTAGTGATGAGGACGTTGTGGTGCAACGTCCCATTTTTGAAAATCAGTAATAAATGATTCGTAAATAGTAAACGTCGTGTTTTTTATTTATTGGAAAAGAATCGAACACGCACCGACATGAAATACTCAAGACGACGAGTTAGAAGCAGATCCAGAAAATGTTGAATCAAGTTTCCAGATCCAGAAGAAGAGCAACAACATATTAAAATGAAGAGACACGACGAGAAAATTTAACAGTTAGATTCCAAAAACGAAAGGGTGACCGATGACGAGCAACAACAAAAATTATGTGTCGATGTACAGCTGCAGTAGTAGTAGAAGAACAAGAGAAGTGCAAAGAAGAACAAAAATGCGAGGAAACCGAAACAAATTTTGGCGACTCAGTGACGGACGAGGAAGAGCGCAGAGTTTCAGCGATGACTGAAAAAATTAGAAGAGAGGCTCATGAAAATCAACTAAAAGTTCAGGCATATTTCCGAAAATTATGTTAATTCGAAACGGAAAAGTCCAGTAATCTACAAAGAAGGCAATTATGTAGTCTTAAAAATCTTCGACTGCAATGTAGGTGTACCTAGAAAATTAATACCGAAATTTAAGGGTCCTTATAAAATAAGTAAAGTCTTAGATAATGATAGATATTTAATAGAAGACATTGAAGGTTTTCAGCAAACACAAATTCCTTATAAAGAAGTTTGGGCAGTACAAACTATAAAGGATTGGTGTCAGGGAAAAATTACAGAAAATAATGTTGTGAGAAATGAAAAACTACTGATGTAGTTATAAGAAAAAAGGTAAAGCTAAAGAAACTGCTACAGATAATAACAATAGATATAATTTAAGAAGTAGTCTAAAAAGCTTAGAGCCAACATGAATCAGGTGATTCATATGGTCAGGATGGCCGAATTGTATTACTCCTACATTACTTTTCTCATCTTCCATTTAAAGTTCCCTGTAGTTCAAGTTCACTTTAACGCCCTGTTTCGTTTTCTCTTCCCTTATCTAGTTTTATCGGGAGGATAAATTTCGAAGTAACTACCAGGTTACAAGCGTTATGCAAATTTGAAAAATAAAGAACACTTCTATAAAATTTTGTTCAATGAAAATACAGAATTACGAATATAATTGTCTCAATTTTTCCCTCGTATATGACAATTTTTTAATAATTTTATTTTTCACAAAATACAATTTTTGAATTAAAATACACCAAAATATTTTACCGAAACGATAAATTTATCTGGTCGGTCACTAAAATTTAAAATTAAAATTTTAAAATTTATTAAAACTAGCGCACCAGCGATGCTTTGCAGCACCAGTTTGCCTCATGTCAAAATATCATGAGATCGGAGAACGAATCAACTTATTTCACATATTTTCTTGATATTGAATTTGACAAAAGAACTTAACTTTCAAAAATCAGTGTGACAAAAGATCTTAGTTCATATCATGAACTATTATTTAAAAATTGTTAACATTTAAAAAAAATGGTATAAAATCAAAAAACGGGAATTTTCTTTAAATATATGTAGGAAAAATTGTTAACATATTTTCACTATTTTCGCTCTTCTGAAAAAATCGAACATTTGACTTATGTTGTTTTGTCAAAAGTCCACAGAATTACTTTATAACTTTGTCCGTTCAATAACTCCAGTTTAAAATTCAAACAAACATACATAATACACCTAATTCTGTTTTTACACGGTATTGGTTCCAGAAAAACCCGTGTAAAAAAAAAAACATTGATCAAACGCAAAAATATGTGATTGGTTCCTTATGTCTAAAACCTATTAAAATTAAGAAAAAACAAATTTGCGTATAAAATAATTATTTACCAAACACAAAATACTAACACATTTCTATTGCAAATTATTTGAAGATTGTATTGGACTTATCGTGAGGTAGTGGGCGAGTCTGACCCTTAAAGCTCTTTTTGGAAATCTGCGAGTCATAATTCGATTTATCCATTTCACGTACTTTCGACGAATATTGCAATGATTCATCGTGAAGCAAAGTTTCAAGTTTTCAATTCCAAGGCGTTATATCGAAATCTCTTGACTGATTAACCCTTTAAGATTTTCCATCCAATAAATAATAAGACTTTAATTGGACTTTTATCGTAGTTTGTATTGCTTTGCTTATTCGTGCGACTTTTATTCAAAAACTCCGATAACAATGGTCAAGATATTACGTATAAAAAAAGTATATAATTTCCAGAGCAATGAAAAGATACCCTATTTTTTCAGATAGAGATCAATGGACGGAGTATTTTATAAACAACTTTCTTTTATTATTATTTCTTTATTATTATTATATTTATTATTTCTTATACAATCTCACTTAAGTCTATTTAAATATCTTTTGGTTTCTCCATGGCTTCATCGCTGGGCCCTTCCTCTCCTGGAATGTCAAAGCTCACCTTGGGCTTCGACTTGATGGGGTCGGGATCCTCTATTGGTTCTGGCGTCGAGCTGAAGGTAATGTCGTTCCAGGGTTGGGCCTCGGCGGAGCCCCAGATGATGTAAACGAGGTTACCAACGAAGAAGATGACCGCCGCTATGATAAAGACCACTTGCCACTGCGTGCGATCGTGCTGTAGGAAGACAAGAGTTTTTAAAAGTCAGAGTTATTAGAAATCGAGTACTCGATCGATCGGACTCACCTCGTCCGAAACTATGATCCCCACCACAAGGGGCGTGAGGATGGGTATGAAGTTGGCCACCATGTTTACGATACCCATAACGACACCGGCGTGATTGGGAGACAGGTCGATCGTGTTGAGGGTGCTGCCAATGGTGACCCCGCCATTAACACCTACGTTGAAGGTCATTAGGATGATGGCCAGAGTTTTGTCATCCTCGTCGAGGAATCCGATCCCGATGAGTGCGATGGCTGGCACCCACATCGCGATCGTGTTAAACGACTTTCGCAGGGCGGTCAAAGTGAGGACCTTCTTGCGCTGGATCACATCGGCCGATATCAGATAAACATAAGACATGACCCACATGGCCAGATAGGGCAAGGCTGAGTAGAGAGCGTTACTCTTGATCTCCATATTGAGGACGCCGTTCATGTACGATGGCACGTAGGCCTGTATCGTGGAAAAGCCCCAGGCCTCGGCGCAACGCACTACCAACAGGGCATAGAAAGGGACCGAAGTGAAGATGGCCTGCCATGGAATGGGAATCTTGTGCTGGTGGAAGTCCTCCGATCGCTGCAGCGACGACTCGATGTAGTGCTTCTCCTCCTCGGAGATGAACCGCGAGTCGGGGGCGTTGTTGGCTGCGAAGACCAGCCAAAGGGCGCACCAAGCGAATCCCATGGCCGCCGAGACGTACGAAATCCCAGGCCAGCCCATGCTGCCGGCTGCAATGATGCCGCTGATGCTCATGGCCAGGACGGTGCCGCACTCGATGCCCGTGTGGCTGAGTGCACCCAGGCGGTTGCGTTCGTTCAGCGGCGACCACTTGGCCAGGTGTTCGTGGACGCAGGGGAACACCAAGCCCTGAAAGAGGCCCTGAACGAAGCGAATGCCGCAGAAGATCTGCCATCCGCCCCAAGGTATGCAAAAGGGCGTGATCAGGCTGAAGACGGCCGATCCGAAGGTCGCCGAAAACATAGTGATCTTCGCTCCGAACCGCTTGGACAAGTAGCCTCCCGGGAACTGAGTAATCACGTAGCCCCAATAGAAACTCGAGATGATGTACGACTTCTGCATCTCGGTCCAATCGTATTCCTAGACGAATCCAATATTAAGGTAAAGGTCGAAGCTTCGTTTTTAGAACTGAAATCTCACCGGGAAATCGGGGTTCGTAGTGTCGGCGTTGGTCATGGCAACCACGGCCACCGCGATGTTAAGGCGGCCCACATAGAGGGCCACAATGTCCAGGAAGATGAGCAGCGCTTGAAGGTGGCGTATGCCCAAAAAGGGGCCTGTTAAGGACAGGGAATTTCGACAGCAATATAGCTTTGTTATTAACAAAATATCTATATCTCATTAACAATATATCCAATCAAATTTGCTTATTATTATTTAAATAGATTGCAAATAAAAGAATATTTCCAAAAAAAGAAAAAAACAATATATCTAACATAGTTTATATACTTAATCTATGCGTACGCCATTGACCAATTATCCAAAACACTACAATAACCCTAGAGTGGAATGATCGATCATCTGGATTGATACGAACTCCACGATAAAAGGCCATAAATACCAATTAGAGTGAAATTCAGCTGACTGGGTTTTCGCGGCGAAGATCATTTGGCCCGATTAACCGGTAGATGAATAAAAATAAACCATAATGAAAACGTTATCTTTACTACTTTAATACACTCCACTATACTTTGTCTGGGTAAACTCTTATCTTGTTACGATCCAAGCAATTAATGCGAAGCCAACTGGAATTAACCATCGTCTCATTATGGAGAAAGTACGCTTTTTCATTCATGTTCTATTCACATTTTTGGAGTGAAATTTGAAATTATATTTTTGTTCTATAGTTTGAAATATTGTATATTTCAAAAATAAATACTTTTTTTATACCCTACACCCTGTGGGTAAGGGTATATTCTTTTTGTCCTTCCGTTTGTAACGCATTAAAGGAGAGGTCGTAGGTATGGAAAAGTATATATATTCTTGATCAGCGTCACCTCCTGAATCGATTTAGCTGTGTCCGTCTGTCTGTCTGTCTGTGTGTCTGTCTGTGGAAATAGATTTTGTGAAGAAACGGTAAGAGATACTGACTTGAAATTTTGGATTTAGTATTTCTATATTAATAAGCTACTTGTATGTAAAAATGGGCGTAATCGGTCAACGGACACGCCCACCTCCCATATGAAGCAAAAGGTTTATATAGGATATCTGGTGAACTATGGTATATATCGAGATGAAATTTCGTGTGTGATCATGTTCCACTGATACGAGTTTAAAAGACAAAAATGGAAAACATCGCCCATCGGACACGCCCACCTCCCATATAAAGCAAAAGGTTTATATGGGATATCTGATGAACTATGGTATATATCGAGATGAAATTTTGTGTGTAATCATGTTCCACTGATACGAGTTTAAAAGTCAAAAATGGATAACATCGCCCTCCCATATAACGCAAAAGTTGAATATGGTATATACGATAAACTATGGTATATATAGAGATGAATTTTTGCGTCTGTACCACCGATACCAGTTTACATGCTAAAAATTGACAAGCTACAGCTCAGCTCAAAAGCTACAGCGCAATGTTGGATATGGTAAACCATATAGACAGTTATTAGATTAAATATTGCTACTAAGAGATCCCAAGAATCAAATGGAAAATATCTCTTATAGGACACGAGCACCTTCCATACAAAATCGTAGATCTACAAGAAATCCAACTACTTTATGGATGTTATTAGCTGATGAAAGGTGGGAGTGAATGCAAGAAGAAAGAGACCACATCCAACTGAACCTCAATGGACGCCCATAAAAAATTGATTATATCCTTTCAATATAAACGTAATGAGCAGGTGACGATTGAGAGAATACAATCCCTGCTGACGGGATCACAATCCACAAAAGTCAGGGAGCTACATATTTCCAAATGGCTGTTCATCTTCAAAGTGGAATCAGTCACGCGGCACTATATGTTGCTTATAGCAAGTACTTCTGGACTTTATATTGTTGAATTTTTCTACCCTCCCAAGTCTGTTGTTGAATCAGATTTTCTCTGCATTGAAATGAATATCTAAAATAGGAAAAGCAACTAAAGGCACATTATGATTTTATGGCACACAAAAAATCATCGATTCAATTATTCTTCCATAAATTGCAGAGCTTTAATGCGCACTTTCAAGATATTAGCAATGGCACAATGCTGCAAACACCAGAACTACTTCGTTTTGTAGAAACATGGGCCCCTATAAGATTCCTAACTTCGCTCTTATTCATAGATTAGACAATCGACACAAAAAAGGTTATAATCGTGTTTGGAATACGAATATAGCTTCAAATATATAATTTCTCTTTGAAAGAGGCCACAGTTGTGAAAATCGCACGATGGAGTTAATAGCATTGAAGTGTAATTATGCATTTACACTAATTATTGATAGAAATTCACTGTTTTTCCTTTAATAAACGTTGTATGCAGGGTGTAGGGTATGTAAACTGCGGCCTGGCCGAAGTTAACAGATTTTGCCTGGGTGGACCAGGCAAACCGGGGAGCGAAGCGACCCCGGTGCGCTAGTTTTGTTTATTTGTTTGGTAGGTAGCTGGAATAAGTGATACATTTTAAAATATATGATAAGTTTTCATCTTTTTCTTTTAAAATATAAAAGTGAAACTGAAAAATGTGTGTTCCTGATGACAGTATATGCTATTTATTACAAATTATTCGCCTTTACAGCGAATAAAGGGCTTTGACCGAGCTACTTGCTATCATTGATTTTGTGCGTTTGTAATGTTTTACACTAATAAGGAGGCTTACAGTTTAATGCCGAATCCGAACGGTAGGCAAATAATACTCTCGGAAGTTTTCTAATGCTCGCCGTGAGGTTGAGGCCGTAAAGAAAAATTGATGTTACCGGAGCCGGGAATCGAACCCGCCATCGCTGACTCGTACGCTACGCACTTAGCCACTGGGTCACGGCCCGAACTAATGATATGCTATTTCTTTTCTTTTTATCTGCATTAGAACAGTACATTTTAACAGATCAGCTATGGAAATATTCAACCATTTAATTGTATATTTTTGAGAAATACACCGGGTATACTAGTTTCTTATAAAATATTTTTATATATAAAATAATCTTTTGATATCACCAAGATTTTCACTTTCACAAAATTCTCAATATTTATTCCATTAATTATCATTTGAACCAACATTGGCTTGTTTAATAAAATTGTCTCATCCGCTTTTTTCGAATTTTAAAATATTTTTTTTCTCAAATTTCTGATTTAGAATATTCCAACCTTTGGACTCCGCAACGGCCATTTCCGGATGTGAACCTATTCCGATTCCGAAATTTGAATTATAACAGTTTAAAACTCAAAATGAATTAATTAAAAACTAAAAGATGTAAACGTTGTTATCCTTAACGCTGTACTATTTTGCTCATTTTCGTCCGAGAGACCCGAAAGTTAAATATCGAATGAAATATGGTGAACAACTTTTCAGGTTTATTAGGCAGATTAATAGACCAGAAAAGTTGTTGCCACATTTCCAATCGCTGTTTTGAATTTTTCGATTGATTAATTACTTTACAACTTCGTCCGTTCAATAAATCCAGTTTATTATCCACAATATACAAACATACTTATATTTGTACATACTATGTATATCCCTTTCACACACGAAATATCTACTGCTAATTTTTGGCTGATAACATGGCGTTGATAACATGGCTCACTTAACGGGAACATTGTCAATAATATCCGTTTTGCAGATTCTATTGGACTTATAGTTCAGACAAAAACAATGTTGTGGCCAATACATGTGCATAAACTATACATTGCGTTCCAACAATCCACGTCGAATCTCAACAAGTAGATAAACGGTAAGGCAACATTGCATCCTTTTCACGTAATTCCGACGAATTATATCGAAATCTCTTGACTGATTAACCCTTTAAGATTTTCCACCAATAAATAATAAGACTTTAATTTGACTTTTATCGTAGCTTGTATTGCTTTGCTTATTTATTCAAAAGCTCCGATAGTAGAGTACGATAACCATGGTCAAGATATTACGTATAAAAATAAGTATATAATTTCCAGAGCAATGAAAAAATACCCTATCTTCTCAGATAGAGATCAATGGACGGAGTATATTTTAAGCAACTTTCTTGCAAGCGTTTATTATTTCTTATACAATCTCACTTAAGCCTATTTAAATATCTTTTGGTTTCTCCATGGGTTCATCGCTGGGATCTTCCACTCCTGGAATGTCAAAGCTCACCTTGGGCTTCGGCTTGATGGGGTCGGGATCCTCTATTGGTTCTGGCGTCAAGCTGAACGCAATGTCGTTCCAGGGTTGGGTCTCGGCGGTGCCCCAGATGACATAGACGAGGTTACCAACGAAGAAGATGACCGCCGCTATGAGGAAGACCACTTGCCACTGCGTGCGATCGTGCTGTAGGAAGACAAGTTATTAGAGTTATTACAACTCGTATACTCGATCGAATGGTCTCACCTCGTCCGAGACGATGATCCCAACCACAATAGGTGTCAGTATGGGGATGAAGTTGGCCACTGTATTTACGATACCCATGAGCATGCCGGCATGATTGGTCGACAGGTCGATCGTGTTCAGATAGCTGCCAAGGGTGACCCCGCCATTAACACCTACGTTGACGGTCATCAGAATGATGGCAAGAGTTTTGTCATCCTCATCGAGGAATCCGATCCCGATGAGTAATGCGGCTGGCACCCACATCGCGATCGTGTTGAACGACTTTCGCAGGGCGGTCAAAGTGAGGACCTTTTTTCGCTGGATTACATCGGCCGATATCAGGTAAACATAAGACATGACCCACATGGCCAGATAGGGCAAGGCTGAGTAGAGGGCGTTACTCTTGATCTCCATATTGAGGACGCCGTTCATGTACGACGGCACGTAGGCCTGTATCGTGGAAAAGCCCCAGGCCTCGGCGCAACGCACTACCAATAGGGCATAGAAAGGGACCGAAGTGAAGATGGCCTGCCATGGAATCGGAATCTTGTGCTGGTGGAAGTCCTCCGATCGCTGCAGCGACGACTCGATGTAGTGCTTCTCCTCCTCGGAGATGAACCGCGAGTCGGGGGCGTTGTTGGCTGCGAAGACCAGCCAAAGGGCGCACCAAGCGAATCCCATGGCCGCCGAGACATAGGAGATCCCAGGCCAGCCCATGCTGCCGGCTGCAATGATGCCGCTGATGCTCATGGCCAGGACGGTGCCGCACTCGATGCCCGTGTGGCTGAGCGCACCCAGGCGGTTGCGTTCGTTCAGCGGCGACCACTTGGCCAGGTGTTCGTGGATGCAGGGTAACACCAAGCCCTGAAAGAGACCCTGAACGAAGCGAATGCCGCAGAAGATCTGCCATCCGCCCCACGGTATGCAGAAGGGCGTGATCAGGCTGAAGACGGCCGATCCGAAGGTCGCCGAAAACATAGTGATCTTCGCTCCGAACCGCTTGGACAAGTAGCCTCCCGGGAACTGAGTAATCACGTAGCCCCAATAGAAACTCGAGATGATGTACGACTTCTGCATCTCGGTCCAATCGTATTCCTAGACGAATCCAATATTAAGGTAAAGGTCGAAGCTTCGTTTTTAGAACTGAGGACTCACCGGGAAATCGGGGTTCGTAGTGTCGGCGTTGGTCATGGCAACCACGGCCACCGCGATGTTAAGGCGGCCCACATAGAGGGCCACAATGTCCAGGAAGATGAGCAGCGCTTGAAGGTGGCGTATGCCCAAAAAGGGGCCTGTTAAGGACAGGAAATTACAAAAGCAATATAACGGTGTTATTAACAAAATATCTTCGCTAGAGAATATAGTTGTTTACAAACTTAATCTATGCGTACGCCATTGACCAATTACCGAATACACTATAATAGCCCTTGAGTGGAATGATCGATCATTTAGATTGATACGAACTCCACGATAACAGGCCATAAGTACCGAATAGAGTGAAATTCTGCTGACTGGGTGAACGCGGCGGGGATCATTTGGTCCGATTAACATTAGGACGATTAACTTTTTATCGTCTCATTATGGAAAAAGTACTCTGTTTTTATTTTTTCAATGCAAAAGTCCAAACGTCTGAGTTATATTTTATTAAATTGTTGTAGTGAAATTTGAAATTATAATTTTGTTCCGTTGTTTGAAATATTGTATATTTATATTTACACAACACTCGTATATATAATAATCTTTCCACAAGAACTTTGTTATTCTAATCCATTAATTTCTTGAATACACTCTAATTTTCACTTCTCTGTCACTAAATTCTCAATATATTTTCCACTATTTTAAACAAACATTGCCTTTCAAAACTAAATTGCACAAAATTGTCCACTTCTCTCTTTTTTAATTGAAAAATATTTTTTTTTGTCAGATATTTCTGATAGAAAATTTTCCAACCTTTGGACTCCGCAACGACCATTTTTCCGGCTGCGAACCTGTTCCGACTTCGAAATTTGAATTATAACGGTTTGAAATTCAAAACTAATTAAAAACTAAAAAAAAGTAAACTTTGTTATATGGATCATTTTATGTGTCCGAGAGTTCCGAAAGTTAAACATCGAATGAAATAAGGTGAACCGTAATATCTGTCCCATAGACCAGAAAAGTTCTAATCGCTGTTCTTAATTTTTCGTTTTATTAATAACTTTATAACTTCGTTCGTTCAATAACTCCAGTTTATTATTCGCAATATACAAACATACATACTACGTTCCTAACACATACGAATAAACTACAGCTAATTTCACCTAAATTGATAACAAAGAATATTGTCAATAATGTATTTAATGCAGATTGCATTACACTGATCGTGCAGATAAAAATAATGTTGTGGCCAATGCTTGTGCATGGACTATGCATTCTTTCCAATTTGCATCGCTCAATCGAGCAGTTCACCGGCTTTATATTTACGTTTCTGACCATACATCATAGCTCTCATTGGAAACCTCCGTCTTGAAATTCTATGCATTCTTTCCACGTGCTTCCGATGAATGTTGTAATGATTCATCGTGAAATAAAATATAAATTTCAAGCGTTAAAACAAAATCCTTTGACTGCTTAAAAAACTTTATGATTTTATCCCAAATAACTAGTAAAATCGTTACAATCGGACTGGCCGAAGCTAATATATCCTATACCCAAAATTTAAAATTTTCGTAATTATTCGTAACGTCCTCTAAATTTTTGAAAATTCTGGCAATTTTTCAAGGAAATTATAAATCGTTCATATCTCCGTAAATAAGCGTTATTTTGCGAAAAGGACCTTAATTTGTAACGACCCCCAAATTTTTGAAGATTCAGGCAATTTTTCATGGAAATCTTAAATCGTTCATATCTCTGTAAATACGCGTTATTTTGCGAAAAGGACGTTATTTCGTAACGACCTCTAAATTTTCGAAAATTTCATAATTCAGGCAATTTTCCATGGAAATCTTAAATCGTTCATATCTCCGTAAATACGAGATATTTTGCGGAAAGGACGTTAATTCGTAACGACCTCTAAATATTCGAAAATTTCATAATTCAGGCAATTTTCCATGGAAATCTTAAATCGTTCATATCTCCGTAAATACGAGATATTTTGCGGAAAGGACGTTAATTCGTAACGACCTCAAAATTTTTGAAAATTCAGGCAATTTTCCATGGAAATCTAAAATCGTTCATATCTCCGTAAATACGCGTTTTTTTGCGAAAAGTACGTTAATTCGTAACGACCTCAAAATTTTTGAAAATTCAGGCAATTTTCCATGGAAATCTTAAATCCTTCATATCTCCGTAAATACGCGTTATTTTGCGAAAAGGACGTTAATTCATAACGACCTCTAAATATTCGAAAATTTCATAATTCAGGCAATTTTCCATGGAAATCTTAAATCGTTCATATCTCCGTAAATACGCGTTTTTTTGCGAAAAGTACGTTAATTCGTAACGACCTCTAAATTTTTGAAAATTCAGGTAATTTTCCATGGAAATCTTAAATTGTTCATATCTCCGTAAATACGCGTTATTTTGCGAAAAGAACGTTAATTCGTAACGACCTCAAAATTTTTTCATGGAAATCTTAAATCGTTCATATCTCCGTAAATACGCGTTATTTTGCAAAACGGACGTTATATCGTAACGACCTCTAAATATTCGAAAATTTCTAAATTCAGGCAATTTTCCATGGAAATCTTAAATCGTTCATATCTCCGTAAATACGAGATATTTTGCGGAAAGGACGTTAATTCGTAACGACCTCAAAATTTTTGAAAATTCAGGCAATTTTCCATGGAAATCTTAAATCCTTCATATCTCCGTAAATACGCGTTATTTTGCGAAAAGGACGTTATTTCATAACGACCTCTAAATATTCGAAATAATTCAGGTAATTTTCCATGGAAATCTTAAATTGTTCATATCTCCGTAAATACGCGTTATTTTGCGAAAAGAACGTTAATTCGAAACGACGTCTCAATTTTTTAAAATTCAGGCAATTTTTCATGGAAATCTTAAATCGTTCATATCTCCGTAAATACGCGTTATTTTGCGAAAAGGACTTTATTTCGTAACGACCTCTAAATATTCGAAAATTTCATAATTCAGGCAATTTTCCATGGAAATCTTAAATCGTTCATATCTCCGTAAATACGAGATATTTTGCGGAAAGGACGTTAATTCGTAACGACCTCAAAATTTTTGAAAATTCAGGCAATTTTCCATGGAAATCTTAAATCGTTCATATCTCCGTAAATACGCGTTTTTTTGCGAAAAGTACGTTAATTCGTAACGACCTCTAAATTTTTGAAAATTCAGGTAATTTTCCATGGAAATCTTAAATTGTTCATATCTCCGTAAATACGCGTTATTTTGCGAAAAGAACGTTAATTCGTAACGACCTCAAAATTTTTGAAAATTCAGGCAATTTTTCATGGAAATCTTAAATCGTTCATATCTCCGTAAATACGCGTTATTTTGCAAAACGGACGTTATATCGTAACGACCTCTAAATATTCGAAAATTTCATAATTCAGGCAATTTTCCATGGAAATCTTAAATCGTTCATATCTCCGTAAATACGAGATATTTTGCGGAAAGGACGTTATTTCGTAACGAAATCTAAATTTTCGAAAATTTCATAATTCAGGCAATTTTCCATGGAAATCTTAAATCGTTCATATCTCCGTAAATACGCCTTATTTTGCAAAACGGACGTTATATCGTAACGACCTCTAAATATTCGAAAATTTCATAATTCAGGCAATTTTCCATGGAAATCTTAAATCGTTCATATCTCCGTAAATACGAGTTATTTTGCGAAAAGGACGTTAATTCGTAACGACCTCTAAATTTTCGAAAATTTCAAAATTCAGGCTATTTTTCATGAAAACCCAATACCTCAATGGAAGGATGAGATCTTCATTTTTGCTGGTTGCGGTAAGGCATTCTTTATAAATATCCATATTTTTACCCATTGGGTAAATACTTGGTAAGAATGTTGTGTATTTAACCGAAATGGGTATTCGAGAAGTTCGAACAGCTGACACCCAACCTCACCTCACATTACGTTACATCTTGACTAATTGGGCCTATACTGTGGTCATTCGATGCTGCCATTGTGCGATGCGATTCAATGTAATAATCTCGCTCGAGCTACTAGTTTCGCAGGCTTGAATTCTTCTGTCTCAGAAACATGAACGGTGTTGCGGTCTAATCTCTTTCTCACACATATCCTCGGAGTATAATGAAAAATGTGAAGACCATCAGTTGGAAGATATCACAGAAGAAAGTATACGAAAGGGAAAGAGGCATCCTCATTTTTAAACTTTCAAATATACTTTCTCGATGTGTAATAAAAACATAAAATTTTAAATATGTTTTTAAAGCAAGTAAAAAAGTGAACAATAAGTTTCATTTCTTTCGCGTGTTCTCTGTTGCACGCATGTTTTTTTCTTATACATAGATTCTCAGATCAAAAAATTTATAACTATATACAATACAATGTATATACAAGCTTCACTTAAGTCAAATCAAATATCTTTCGGCTTCCCCGTGGGTTCAAACCTGGGCTCTTCCAATCTGGGAATGTCAAAGCTCATCATGGCCTTGGGCTTGATGTAGTCGGGATCCTCTCTTGGTTCTGGCGACAGGCTGAAGTCAATGTCGTTCCAGGGCTGGGCCTCGGCGGTGCCCCAGATGACATAGACGAGGTTACCAACGAAGAAGATGACCGCCGCTATGAGGAAGACCACTTGCCACTGCGTGCGATCGTGCTGTAGGATGACAAGAGTTATTACAAGTTATTAGAGTTTTTATAATTCGAGTACTCGATCGATCGGACTCACCTCGTCCGAGACAATGATCCCCACCACAAGGGGCGTGAGGATGGGTATGAAGTTGGCCACCGTGTTTACGATACCCATGAGGACGCCTGCATGATTGGGCGCCAGGTCGATCGTATTCAGGGAGCTGCCAATGGTGGCACCGCCATTAACACCTACGTTGAGCGTCATCAGGATAATGGCCAGAGTCTTGTCATCTTCGTCGAGGAATCCGATCCCGATGAGTGCGACGGCCGGCACCCACAGAGCGATCGTGTTGATCGACTTTCGCAGGGTGGTCAAAGTGAGGACCTTCTTGCGCAGGATTACATCGGCCGATATCAGGTAAACATAAGACATGACCCACATGGCCAGATACGGCAGGGCCGAGAAAAAGGCGTTACTCTTGATCTCCATATTGAGGACGCCGTTCATGTACGACGGCACATAGGCCTGTATCGTGGAAAAGCCCCAGGCCTCGGCGCAACGCACTACCAACAGGGCATAGAAAGGGACCGAAGTGAAGATGGCCTGCCATGGAATGGGAATCTTGTGCTGGTGGAAGTCCTCCGATCGCTGCAGCGACGACTCGATGTAGTGCTTCTCCTCCTCGGAGATGAACCGCGAGTCGGGGGCGTTGTTGGCGGCGAAGACCAGCCAAAGGGCGCACCAAGCAAAACCCAAGGCCGCCGAGACATATGAGATCCCAGGCCAGCCCATGCTGCCGGCTGCAATGATGCCGCTGATGCTCATGGCCAAGACGGTGCCGCACTCGATGCCCGTGTGGCTGAGCGCACCCAGGCGGTTGCGTTCGTTCAGCGGCGACCACTTGGCCAGGTGCTCATGGATGCAGGGGAACACCATGCCCTGGAAGAGGCCCTGAACGAAGCGAATGCCGCAGAAGATCTGCCATCCGCCCCACGGTATGCAGAAGGGCGTGATCAGGCTGAAGACGGCCGATCCGAAGGTCGCCGAAAACATAGTGATCTTCGCTCCGAACCGCTTGGACAAGTAGCCTCCCGGGAACTGAGTAATCACGTAGCCCCAATAGAAACTCGAGATGATGTACGACTTCTGCATCTCGGTCCAATCGTATTCCTAGACGAATCCAATCTTAAGGTAAATGTCGAAGCTCCGTTTTTAGAACTGAGGACTCACCGGAAAATCGGGGTTCGTAGTGTCGGCGTTGGTCATGGCAACCACGGCCACCGCGATGTTAAGGCGGCCCACATAGAGGGCCACAATGTCCAGGAAGATGAGCAGTGCCTGAAGGTGGCGTATGCCCAAGAGGGGCCCTGTTAAGAACAGTAAGCCATATAGCGTTATTAACAGATTCTCTTTGCTATATTTGGAACATAGTTGTTTACACACTTAATCTATGCGTACGCCATTGACCAATTGCCCAATACACTACAATAACCCTTGAGTGGAATGATCTATTATCAGGACTGATATCATCGTAACTCTTTAGTCAGATACGCAAACTTCACGATAACAGACCACAAGTACCGATTAGAGCTCGATTCTGTTGTTATTTTTTTCTTGCAATAGTTAAAATAATCGTTTGAGTTCGATATATTCAAATTTTTAGACTGAAACTTTGTATTATATATTTATTATATAAAATTTCGTTTCAAATATTTCGTATTGCAGCGTTTTGAAAATATTCAGAATTACACAAACGATACTAAAAACTTGCCAAAAACGTAATAGGATGATAAACATTTATAATTATATAATATTTCTATAAGAACTTTTTTTTCTAATCCATATATTTTTTGAATTCACTTTCAATTTTCACCAATTTCACCGACCTTTGGACTCCGCAACGACCATTTCTCTGGCTGCAAACCAACTCCGAACTTCGATTTTTTTTAATTCAAAATGAATTAATTAAAAACCTAGAAAAAATTCAACTATGATATCCTTAAAACCGCAATACTCTGCTCATTTTTACGCGTCCGAGTGTTTCGAAAGTTAAAAATCTAATGAAATATGGTGAACCGTAATATCTGTCCAATAGACCAGAGAAGTTGTAGTCGTCGTCGTCACAATCCTAATCGCTGTGCTTAATCTTTTGTCTGATAAATTACTTTACTATAACTTCGTTCGTTCAATAACTCTAGTTTAATCTTCATAGTATACAAGCATACATACTACATTCATTGCACACACGAATTATCTACTGCTAATTTCACGTCAACTGATAACAAGGCGCACCTAACGGAAATATTGTCAATAATGTCTGTATTTAAAAATATTCTTGATATTTTTCCAAATATAAAATCTTCTTCTTCATTTAATCTATTATACAGGTGTCGTGTAGTAAAACTTAAATATAAATATTTTAAAAATACATTTCAGCCATTTCTTCTACTGTGATCTTCTCTATGCAATTTTCCTAATCCTTTCTGTTATACCACAGTTATACTTTTGATGTTATACAAAGTATATTTCATAATTTTGTTTAATATTTTTGTATACAATATTTTGTAAATATATATCGATGCAAAATAAAATAAATATTTGAAAATAATATACTTTACATACATTATTCATCGTCGATTCGACGAAGTATAACTTTTACGAAACACAAAAATATTTGTAAACTTCTAGAGTTCATGTTTTTCATTAAATGTTTGATGTATTACATTATATTCTAAAGACTACTGAACTTTCTCTCCCTCTGACCGCACCTTCGAACTCCTCGCATGGGACTCCTCAACTTGGAGCTCATTTTTGCTGAGGAAGATTTCATCGTCCCAAGGCTGTAAGTCTGTGGACCCGAAGAGTATGTAAAAGAGATTTCCCAATGCGAAGATCACAGCAGCAACAATGAATACTATTTGCCATTGGGTGCGATCATGCTATAAAATTAATGAATCGGTATACGGAATGCGATGCTATTCACTGTGAAGTACTCACCTCGTCTTTGACGATGATGCCCACCAGCAGGGGTGTCAGTATTGGGACCACATTGGCCGCCGTGTTGACGATGCCCATCAAGATGCCGGCATGATTGGGCGACAGATCAATCGTGTTGAGGGCGCTGCCGATGGTCGCTCCCGAGTTGACGCCCACATTGGCGGTCATCAAAACGATGGCCAGGGTCTTCTGTTCCTCACCCACGAAGCCGACGGCGATGAGGCCCACGGCCGGAACCCAGAAGGCGATCGAGTTGAAGGTCCTCCGGATGGCGGTGAGCGAGAGGATCTGGCGATTGAGCAGGATGTCGGAGGTGACCAGATACACGTAGGACATGCACCACATCGTTAGGTAGGGCAGGGACGAGAACAAGGCGTTCTTCTTCATGTCCATGTGGAGGACGCCGTTCATGTAGGAGGGGATTTCGGCCTGCAGCGTAGAGAAGCCCCACGAATGAGACGAGCGGGCCACCATCAGAGCCCAAAAGGGCAGCGACGTCATGATCGCCCGCCATGGCACCGGAATCTTACGGGTGGGTGTATTTCCCTGCTCAGCCTTCAGTGCGTTCTTTGAAGACTCAATAAGATCCAATTCAGCTTCCGAGATCAGCCTGGATTCCGCCGGAGAATTGGCTCCGAAAATCAACCAAAACACACACCACGTGAGGCCCACGCCACCGGAGACATACGAGATTCCCGGCCAGCCGATGCTGGAGGCAGCAATCATACCACTCGAGAAAATGGCCACCAAGGTTCCGCACTCAATGCCCGTGTTGGCCAGAGCGCCGAGGCGATTGCGCTCGTTGACCGGACACCAGGCGGCCAGGTGGGCGTGAATGCAGGGGAAGAGGAGGCCCTGGAAGAGGCCCTGCACAACGCGAATGCCGCAGTAGACCTCCCAGCCGCCCCACGACACGCAGAAGGGCGGCAGCAACGCGAACAGCGCCGACCCCAGAGTCGCCACGAGCATGGTGCGGCGGGCGCCGAAGCGTCTGCAGAAATATCCACCCGGAAACTGAGTCACCAAGTAGCCCCAAAAGAAGCTGGACAAAATGTACGACTTCTGCATCTCATCCCAGTCGTACTCCTGCAAAGAAGACAGGATGTTTTAGAACGTATTACTTGGACAGTGGGAGGACTTACAGCAAAATTAGGGTTCGTGGACTCGGCATTGGTCATGGCGACCACGGCCACACCAATGTTGAATCTGGCCACGTAATTGCTGACGATTGATAGGAACAGCAACAATACCTGGACGTGGCGTTGTCCCAATGCGGGACCTGTAATGATTAGCGATCAGTATTTCCATCACAAGGGGCGTAATATCAATGCAAAATCCAGCCATTAATATTTTTGATATGGATTCGGTTTTTTACCCTTCTCCAATTCGGCCGTCATCTATATGGACTACTCAAGGATCTTCGTAGCACAGAAGCTATATCGCGCTGCACAACACACCGAATCACGATCTAAATTACACTCAGCCGTTGCGATCATAAACCCATATTTTAAATATGTTATAGCCCACACTCATTGGCCAAATACACGTATAATAATAGATACCATCGGCAACTACAATTGGATTATTCAATAATATTAGTATTTTATACTGGAACATAGATTACAAAGCTATCTGTAGATTCATTGGTATTGGAAATCCACTACCACAGACTCGACGATCGTTTCGCTGGTATAACCGATCATAATTCTTGCAAATATGGTCATGGATTTATTTTTAACAATATAATTTATGGATGGTTTTATCAACGCAATCAAAGTAAATCCAATGATGATAAGGTGTGTTCGATCGTTGTTCACATATGGGGGTCAATGTAGTGGGATTGGGAGCAAAGGGAGCCGCAGACTGATGATGGTCTTGGTCACTGAGAATGGTAATGTCTCTTGCCACATAAAAGTACACTCTATTAAGCAATTAAACCATTGATAATCAATTGTACGCTTCGATAAAAATCTCTTAGATAAGAGTGTGGGAGAATGTCCATTCTCTTAATAGTTAATTAACACAATTCTTACTGCCTTATCGAACTTGTCATACACACAAAAGAACTATGATCGACGGTGATTAGTAATACTTTGCCCAAAATCAGTCCCAATCAATATTGGGAGGAGATTAGAATAAATTAACTTTAATATACTGAATAGAGAAACTTAAAGCTGAGTTTCCTTCCCACTGAATATACTTCTCATAGTTGTCCTAGGTGATCCGCTGTTTTGCTGCCCTCATTTCTTCATCATTCCTTCGGGGAGAGGAAGTTCCTAGCGTCCCATGGTTGCAGCTTTGTATAACCAAAAACTATATAAAAGAGATTTCCCAACGCAAATACAACCGAAGCAATGGCGAACATGATTTGCCACTGGGTGCGATCGTGCTGATAATAACATACGATACATTAAATTGCGGATCATCAGTACGAAAGACTTAACCTACCTCGTCCTGTACAATGAGAGGTGTCAGGATCGGGATGACATTTGACACGGTGTTCACGATGCCGGCGTGATTGGGCGACAGATCAATCGTGTTGAGGGCGCTGCCAATCGTAGCTCCCGAGTTGACGCCCACATTGGCGGTCATCAAGACGATGGCCAGGGTCTTCTCGTCCTCACCAACGAAGCCGACGGCGATGAGACCCACGGCTGGAACCCAGAAGGCGATCGAGTTGAAGGTCCTCCGGATGGCGGTGAGCGAGAGGATCTGGCGATTGAGCAGGATGTCGGAGGTGACCAGATACACGTAGGACATGCACCACATCGTCAGGTAGGGCAGGGACGAGAACAAGGCGTTCTTCTTCATGTCCATGTGGAGGACGCCGTTCATGTAGGAGGGAATTTCGGCCTGCAGCGTGGAGAAGCCCCACGACTGAGCCGACCGGGTCACTACCATGGCCCAGAAGGGCAGCGACGTCATCCGGTGGCATCGCCCGCCATGGCACCGGAATCCGGCGTCTGGACTTGTCTCCGGAAACCACGATTTCTTCATTATTTGATGACTTGATGAGATTCAATTCGGCTGACGAGATTCGCTTCGACTCCGTTGGGGTGTTTGTTGCGAAAAGAAGCCACAGGAGACACCAGGCCAAACCCAACGAGCCGGATACGAACGAGATCCCCGGCCAGCCCAAGCTGGAAGTGGCGATGATGCCGCTCAGGAACATGGCCAACACGGTGCCACATTCGCCGCCCGTGTTGGCCAGAGCGCCGAGGCGATTGCGCTCGTTCACCGGGCACCAGGCGGCCAGATTGGCGTGAATGCATGGGAAGAGGAGGCCCTGGAAGAGGCCTTGGACGACCCGCAGGCCACAGTAGACAATCCAGCCGCCCCAGGGTAGACAAAACGGAGTCACAATCGCGAAGACCGACGAGCCGAAGGTGGCAATGAACATGGTGCGCTTGGCACCGAAGCGGCGACAGCAGTAGCCGCCGGGGAATTGCGTCAACAAGTATCAATGGATTTTCTATATATCAATTGGACTCTGAGACATCATAAACATCTCTATTCATATATAGAAAAAGTTATGTATTGTGATGTTTCTCGAAGGAGCACCAATGTCCGATTAAAGACCTTGAAATATATTATGTCCTTCAATGCTATCAAGCCCCTTGACATTGGCACCTGGCTAAAGCCTTGACAGCGTGATCCCAAAACCAAATCTAATGTCCGACCTTCAGTTCCATTCTGTCTCGCGCGTCTATCTTATCGTGGAGATGAAAATCGCAAAGGAGAGCTTCCAGGTGATTCCGGTGATAAGCCAGCGATTACGATGTGTGGCAAATGTCATAGAACTATAATCACATTGAGCTATAAAATTATTTCTATTATTATATTTTTATATGTGCTTTATTTAGCGTAGTAATTAACAAGTCTGTATTAAGTATTTGTATTCGTGTTCATGACACTAAATTATGTTACCGTTGTTCATCATTGTAATTATACGCCATTAGCTTATGAAATTGTCGCTAGGTTATACTCTCAGAAGTACAGCCAGAGGCAATGAAAAGTGTTTCTGGGGTCAAAGTTGCTTTATTGATTTTCTCATTCTCTTAACACTACATTATAACGTTTATTATAAATTCGCGTCTACCGCATTCGGTCGTAGATTACCCCAACACAACTCGAAGGTGCTTTTTCAGACGTTTCCCAACTATTCGCACGCGAATGGATCTCTTTATTGGGCTTAAAACTAGATAAATTCAAATTTTTGACACTAAACTGAATATCGCTCAAAGGTATGATATTCATGATGTTTACTTGAAACTAAACTAACTTTCTCTTAGAATATAATAAAATTCTCTCATTAAATTCATTGAATGTTATGTTGCTAAAGTGGTTTAAAGCTATTTCACCAAATCAATCAAAAATACTTCTTCTCTATTTCATTTATATTTCCTCTTCCATCTCGCCCTAGCGGTTCTCGTCCTCTTCCTCTTGTAAACGAAGTATGTCAGCTTTGTTCATGAAATAATAACTTGGCTGTCGTCCTTTCAGATCCTTAATTGTTCGCTTGGCACCTTTCTGTATCAGAATGCGACTGATCGTCTCGATGGCATTCGTGCCCATGGCATAGTGCAGGGGAGTGCGTTCCAGCTAAAGGGATGATTAATGATAATGAAGTATTGACCTAAAGATGTAGAGGAATCTTACATTGTCGCCGATCTTCAGAATTTCCGGATGAAGGTTCACAAAATGCTCCACAATTTCTTCGGACTCCTTGAGAACGGCGATGTGCAGAGCCGTGCGTCCTAATAGAAACATTAGTTTAAGATTACTTGTGAGTTTCTAGGGATACCAGATTTCCTACCATAGTAATTCTTGGCCTTTAGCAGCCACTTGGCATTCGAACCCGACGTCAAGTCCTTGACATGCTCCACGTTGTTCTCACGTATGGACTCGTGCAGCTCTTCGCGTTGTTCCTGCAAAGACAAACACATGTCAGGGTCTTTCCACAGTTTATTTTATTTCCATTACCTCCGAGGATCGTATGCCCTTCAGGAACTCGGCCAGCTCATGGTGACCCTTCGCCTCGGCAACATCTATTATGGCCTCGCCCTCGTCGTTCACCACGTCGATGATGTGGTCATAGCCGGCTAGGGCCAAGTGTTCGAAGGGACTCAGATCGCCTGCAACGACAAAAAGTGTATGAAGATCTCCACTTCGAAAACCCATCGATGGTACACTCACCGACCACGGCCAGGGAGAGGACGTAGCGATCGATCTCCTTAGCGTTCGCCGGCTGATTGGCCTGCAGCGAGACATCACGGGCCGTCCGATACAGCTCGTCACGATAGGCGATGTCCACCTTCGACTCCTCGATCACGTGCAGCAGGCCTCCGCGACGATGCGACCGAGCGCTGGCGAAGTGCAGCATGCTCTGGCCGTGTTCGTCGCGATCCTCGAGCTTCGGGCTGCCCGACTCATCGGAGGACGAGGGTGGCTCCTCGTGCTCGACAGTGTTGGCGTGGCCATTGGTCAGCAGGTGTCCGTTGGTCTTGGCATCGGCCGCCCGACCACCCGGAAGCGGGGTGCGGGCGACGGCCGTCGAGTTGGTGTTGCTACTCTTGGGCGGGTGCTCGTTGGCCTGGGGATTGCGGGCGTGCAGGTATTTCTGCAGGAAGTTCGTCAGGAATGCAACGGGGTCCTCGGGACGTTTGTTGGCTATCTCGGTGAGTGCTTTGATCAGGGGTTCCGCAAGTGCTGTGTGAACACAGAATTGAGGAACTTCCACATGGAACTTAGTGCACGGAATACTCACTGTTGGCCAAGTACTTTCCTTGCTCCGTTTTGAATATGGGATTCGTTTGCAGGCAATTGCTTTCGACTTCTCCTGAAAATGCGTTTCATCAATGTAATATTTACATGTAAATGACTGACTCAATCAATCGATCTAAACCAACTACGGAGTAAAAATGAGTTATAGTCTCGAGATGAAGTGTTGGAAAGAAGCAAAATAATTACACACTGCTTTTGAGAAAAACTAGAAGAATGTGCATGTGAAGCCAAAGAAACAGTGGGAAGTATAGTATGATTAGGAGAGAAAGATACAGTGGGTAGTATATTATGATTAGGAATGGCACCCTAGGAGATGGTTCATCTGCTTTTGTGACTCTTAAAAGAGGAGAGATGATAGGAGAGATAGGAGTCATCACTTCAGAGTGGACTCGTCGGATATCCATGTTCAAAACGAACTTTTGCACGAAGGGTCTTTGGATGATCGCTTGGTAACCACCTTGATATTGACTACTAAATTAAGTTCATGCAATTTTCATGCACCTAAAGGAAAAATCCGACTTTTCCGTATGTCGTTTCAATTTGGTGACCTTCAAGGCTGAGACATACGACAGAGAGAAGGACAAAAGACAAGTGGTAAAGGCAAGCCAAGCAAAGTAAATTCAAAAAACCGAAATCGAAATTAAATGAAAGCCATATTACTAGTCAAAACAAAAATTCACAAAACAACATAAACTCCATCAAAGGATAGTGAACATGGATCAAGACAAGTATAGGATAATTGAGAAACTTACTAATCCCAAGCTGTATACGAACGAAGCTCTTAAAGTCTCGTGCAGCAGCAATTTTCAATAAAATTCAAAAGAAATCTCAACGCATGGTAATAATAATGATAATAATTGTTGTAGTTGGAGAAGGAGGAGCATAGCAGTTGCTGTAGTATTAGTAGTAGAACAATAAAAATAACAAGAGCAAGCTGTTTGTTGTTGTGAACGTTAATTGTATGATACAAAATGGATTTGAATTCATTTAGAAATTGAGAAATATTTACAAAAGGTTGCGGTGAGTTCTCTGGTCGACACATTGTTTTATATGTACACTCCTAGTTCGTCATTGTATTTATTATATTTCTTATTTTTTTTCTTTTTTTATGGCATTTTATTATATTTTGTGTCTATGGATATTTTTGGATCGTAGTACTATTTTTATATCAGTTGATTTTTCTATATATATTTTTCTTATTGTGTTTTTCTATATTTTTTTTTGTTGTTTTTTTTTTGATATTTTTTCTTGTTGTGTTTCTATATATTTTTTGTTATTGTGACTATGTTTTTGTTTTGTTGCTTTGCTTAATTTGTTTTAGTTGTATTTAGAAGCGAAGGCTGCTAATTACGATCCACTAGGCTGTTCTTCTTGCGACGGAAAATCTTCACCAGCATCGTGGCGATGTGCTTGGAGTTGGTCAACGACATGTCCTTCTCCAGCGACAGGATATTCGTCACGGCGGTGCTGTAGTCCTGGAACAGAACGTACTCGATGGTGCCCAGGCTCTGCATGTTCACCAGGCGCACGGAGAGATCCGTCTTGGGGTTCGTGATCAGACTGAGACCACGAACCGAGCACAAATGGCGCAGGTTGTCCATTTCTTTCATGAGGTTGGGCAGCCGCAGGACGGTGGTCATCTTGAGGCCGGTGCCCAGGCAGGAGGGCCGCGCCTGCAGATAGCCCAGCAGATAGCTCTCCTTGAAGTGCAGCTGGCTCTCCAGGTAGGAGATGGCGCGGCCGACCCGCGTGTACGCCGCCCCCATGTCGCCCGGGTCCTTGGCGTCCGTGGCCGAGATGACGCGCAGATGCTCCTGGCAGTTCAGCCAGAGGGCCAGGTTGTTCTCCGCGTTGACGAAGACGCCGCGTCCGTAGGGCCACAGGCTGCCGTTGAAGGCCATGCACTCGGCCGACTGGACGGTGTCCTTGGTGTCGAGCAGCGGTATCATCAGGCCCAGGCTCGCCAGCATCCCCTGCACCTCGGAGTTCTCCTCCACGATCTCCGTCAGCGTGTAGTAGTTGCCCGACTCGCTGTCGCCGATGGCCTCCGCGAAGGCTGGCGTGAAGATCTTGCCCATCATCATGCGCTCGGCCTGCTCGATCTGGCCGATGGTCAGGTTCAGCGGCAGCTCGAACGCCTCCAGATTGCGCGAGCACTCGACCACGCAGCGCTGGATGAGCTTCGAGTCGTCGTCGAAGACGAAGGCGGCCGTGTTGAGGCGCTCGCCGTCCTCCATCGGGAAGTAGGCCAGCCGGGGGTGCGGCTTGAAGTCGGCGGTGAGGCTCATGCAGTGCATGTCCTTGATCAGGGGCACCAGGAACTCCTGGAACACCACGTACACGTCGAAGTCGGGCGCGATGATGCCGCAGTTGATGTCCTCCTCGAGGTGCCGCAGCTTCGACGTCTTCCGCATCGCCGGCCAGATCACGTCGAACAGGTTGTGGTCGAGTCGCGTCTGGCGCTTCTTGATCTTCTCGTAGACGCTGCGCTTGAGGAAGCGGCTCAGGTAACTGGTCACCGACACCTGCAGCGAGGAGGCGCTCAGCGGCTTCCGTTGCGCCAGCGCCGAGGCGGTCGCGCCGCTCAGCACCTTGCTCGACTCCTGGATGACGCTGAAGCAGCGGTCCAGTGTTTGCGCCGTGTCTCCGTCGTGCAGCAGCCGCCGTGCGCTGTGCAGGTCGTCGGGTACTGGAGGAGAGTGCGGGCGGTGTGCGTTATTCGGGGTCAGGTTCAGGTTGGGGTCGGTTTGGTGAACGGTCAGTGGTGGAGGAGATGGTGGTGGTGGTGATGATGTTGTTGTTCAGTGGTGTGGTGGCATCGTATTCGGGAAAAAGTTCGTCAATAAAGACATTAGGAAGCATAGAGGAAGATCGCAATATCAACAATAACGAAAGTTTAACGCTTATAAGTATGGTGAGAAGGACAAACACACGTGGGAGACGATCACAAGGACGATTTCAAATTAATCAAATATAAAATAACAGGCTTAGAAGAGCAATGCTTCTGTGCTTTTGAAGGTTCGCGAATAGATGGAGTTTTGACTTTCAATCCAAAAGATAGACCAATGTTTGATATATTTCATATGCAAATAATATGATACCATCGATTTACATACCGAAGATATCGTCCACATTCTGGATGATGTGATTGAAGAAGGCACGATCCTCCCACCTTTGCGACATTCTACACAATGTATTTTATTTATTTTATTTAAATGGTTTCAATCACTTTAGAGTGGATTTTTAATTAAAGTCTTTACAATTTCATCGCATTTATTTTTCTGTTACTTTTGCAAAACTATTCTCAAATACAAACTTATTTTTTCTATTCACATCAAAAGCACAGATTTTTCATCAAGGATTGGAGATCGAGAAAAAGCAGCAAAATGCGTTGGACATGAAATGCAGTCGAATGGACTCGATGGAGACGAACACAAAACCCGCCCGCAGGTTGTCTTATTATTTAAACCGCGCACGAACACACTTGCACACACGAAATTCAGCCACCTCCAGATGGGTTGGGATGGGGTGATGTGGATGGAAAGCGTAATTACGAACGCGGAATGGAAAAGTCGCTCGGTTCAAGCGCAAGAACGCTGCAGCGGCAGAAGGCAATGTGTCGGCCGACGCGGTCAATCGATGACTGACGGTGGCTAGCACAACAAATGGCGGACAACATGGCTGCCTTGCCGGCAGCTCCGTCGAACGTCAAGGCGAAGGATGGAAAACCACACAAAACGAAAATAAAAAAATAAACCTTCCATGCATTAATAATTTCAAAATGAAACACGAAAATAATTGAGGAAAGGAGAAAATAACGGAGAAGCTTACGAAAAGGAAGGAGGAGGGTGGAGAAAAGTTGAACTAAGCGGATGATTAAAAGTAACTAAATACGGTGGATGTACGAGCCGGGGGAGGGTTGCGAGGAATTAATAGAAGACGGGGGATGGGGGATGGCATGGGGCTCGAATTAGCCGCGTTGGAGTGGGTTATGTAGGTAGATTATAGAGGGTCGTTAGTGGGGAGTAAATCACACAATCGCTAAACACGTTATGCCTCAAAGGGGGAGGTACGTAAAATGGAACCTCGTTCACACTCGTTACTCATCAGACGCGACAACCACAACGACAACGGACAACGACGACTCTGATGTCGATGTCGCACAAACACAATTACAACAACACAAGACTAACAACAATTGGAGCCCCAATCCACCTACCTTGATTGTTGAGAAGCTCCTCCTCCAATTCCTCTGCGCCAAAGGCTTGCAACAGCTGACGGTAGGTCAGAATATCCTTGGCCTGGTCAGTGTCCAGGTAGTACTCGGCATTGTGCCCCAGCTAAGGATGGTGAGAGGACGCAGTGGGTGGGCACGTTAAGAAGGGCGTTACCAGAGATTGGGGACAGCATTTTAAATAAGGGCTAATTTCGAAATAACAACTAAAGAATTCCCAAAATTTAGAGAACTTTCCAATCTGGGTCAATGCTTCCGTCACTCCCGACGATGGCGCAGATTCCCATGACGTTCGATCAGTTGAAAAAGTGACTCGTGCCACTAGATTTGAAGTTCTTATTTTCGAACCCCCCGACTTACCTTGTCCACAGCCTTGGGATTGGCGCCCAGCTGCAGGAGGACGTTGTAGAAGTGCCCGTTGTCCTTGATGGTGGCCGCGTAGTGCAGCGGGGTCCTGCCCTCGTTGTCCGTGATGCTCGTGGTTTCGGGAAATCGAGCTCCCAAGTACCGCACGATGTCTGTGCAGAGTTAGAAAAAGAAGTGACATAAGTGAGAGGAATTGATTATTAGACATTAACATCTGCTTTGTTCACAGTTTCAACAATTTTATTTCGAGAAGTTTTTCAATTATGAGGGCTTTTCGGTGCTATGAAGGTTGAATTTGGATATAATTATTTAAAACGTGATTGAAACTGATATAAGTGTATAATTATGACTATAATTTATTGAAATTTTATGTTCTCAAACTCTTTTTATAACATAAAACATAAAAATCATAACATGAGTATATAGAAATATTGTCGTGGTTCACATGTTTAACGATATAACAAGATCTTTCGTTATTTAGCACTTGAATACTCATTGACTCGCGAATAATACGCGAATAATTGTCTTAAAATTGTTTCCTTATTCATTTCAGACAGAATTTAAAATAACTCATACTATTTGGCATTTTGTTCCTCGAAAATTTTGGAACTTTAAAAGATTTCAAGTTTTTCAAAGATAAATAACTTCTAAGAAATAACTACGGCTAGTATACAAAATTCCTCTACCGAAGTCCTCTTCCGACTTTTGCGAACTGCCTTGCTCGACTATTCACTCTCAATGTGGCAAAACTCACCCGAGTGACCGAAGAGGACGGCCACGTGCAGTGGAGAAGCTCCATCCGGCGAGATCTCGTCCTTGGCTACGGCGAACTTTCGTCGATCGAGGGCCTGTTGCAGGGCCATGATATTGCCGTCGCGGGCTGCTTCGTGGACACGGCGGATTTTGCTCTGCACGGGAGGGTTTGGGGGAAAGGCGAGAATTGAGAGTGGATTTGATTCAATGATAGAGTGCAGTGGGAGGATGAGGGCGGAGTCGGGGCGTTTCACTTACCATGTAATTCGGTACGTTGTTGAGAAATGCCTGGATTTCCGGTTCCGGCGATTGCATGTTCAACAATTTGCTGCCCTCGCCGTTCAGCACAATTTGCGCTAATTGCTCCATGTCCCCGGAGGCGATTATGTCCTGAATGCGGGAATCCTTTTTCATTCATTCATTGTTGTTTCGTTGTTCGAGAGTGTTTGTGGCAGTCGTTGTTGTTGTCGTTGTCGGTGAGGTCATTTAATAATAGCCGAAGAGAAGATTTCAAAAATCGTTAGCAATTTGCGAAAATGGCGCTGATAAACACAGACAACACCGTCTACATACACCACCTAAACCACAGGACAACACAAACAAAACTAAGAAAAACTAAAACTACTACATTCACATGCTAAAAGGAACTAAAGATGGGCTTTTGCGGAAAAATGTGCTCAACGAAAAATCACATAGATTTGCATCACAGGTGAGGACGACAACAAATAAATAGTTAAAAATCCAAAAAATAATTGAATATTAATTTTGTTCTATTTACATCGAGTCACATCACATCAAACTATTTATATATATATTGTTTTTTTTTTTTTTGTCTTTGTTTTGGTAAAATTGAGTAGTTGAAAGAAAGGACAAAATTGGAAATACTTCATCAACATAAGCTGCGGATTGTGACTGAACTGTATTGTCCTCGGACTCGCCCTGCACGAAGCCCTCAATGGCCATCGACGAGGTGGTCGAGTTCACCTCGTCCTTCTCCTCGTTGTCGTTGCCGTTCTCCTCCTTCGCCGCGTCTTCGTCCTTTTCCGGCTCCGCAGCCTCTGCTTCCGGTTCACCCTCCGACACCAACTCCGGCTCCTCAATGGTCTCTATTTCGGCATTATCTTTCGCTGGCTCCTCCATCTCATCCTATGAAGTTTTGAGTTTTGTTATCGCGAATCAAAAAATTAATTTCGTGCAAAAAATGTTCGTGCTTTAATTTCTCCACAAACATTATCAAACTGTTTGTTTGCTGTATTTTTGATGAGTTTCTGATTAATGGATTCTTTTAAGATTTTTAACTATTTGTTAACTCAAGTGAAACCAAGAGACAAGTAAAAAGCAAGAAGCAGGATTCACCTGGTGTACGTAGAGGAGGACACGAACTAGAGATTGTAACTAAGTTTTCTACTTTTCTTTGCTGTTTATTGTGACGAAGGTTGTGATTAAATAAAGAATGGTATTGATTGTGGTGTAATATACAGAGTATACAAATCATTTTTATTAGACAAACACATATTCACGTTGAAGGAAGATCTAGTCAGAGTGTAGTGAGTTTGATTTTAGCAACCCTTGGCCTAAGAACTCCAAAGAGTCATATCGGAAATGGATTCGGTATCATCGGAAGTTAACCTATAAAACCTTCAACAATACCCAACCTTGAACTCTGCCGCTTTCTCGATCGATTCGTCCGACTTTCGAGTCTCTTCAACACCTTCTCCAATCACTTTCGCTCCCCCCTCCCTCCGTGACTTTGAAACTTGCGCTGAGCATTAAAGTGCGATTATTTATTATTACAGGAAACTTTCTCAATATGATATTTTAGCACCCGAATGCGACGGAGTGGGATGGAATGCGACAGAGTGCAATGGAATCCGACAGTGTGGAATGGAATGCGAGGGAGCATGCGATAAGAGACGGAAAACAAATATTAACCGGGTGGGTGGAGGCCGGGCGGCAACGCGGGGGTCTCCAAGAATAGAAACCACTGCAGTGCGCAGCGTTGCAGCGATGACATCGCATGCTCAGGCGCCATTTTGAGTTAATGTGCATGAGTGATATTTGACAGCTTCGAGTTCCGGAGTTCCAGAGTTCCCAGCTCATGTCCTTCCCCAGAGCCGTATTATCGCTTACAAAACGCCACTCGAGACCCATTTCTGTCACGCGTCAGCGAAAGAGGGAGAGCGAGTGAGCGAAAGAGGGAGCACGAGCGAGCGAGACAGAAAGAGGCGTAACAAATGGAATGCGATGAAATTACAAGAATGCTAATCGAAGAACAAGTGAAGAAAGTAAAAGTTGTCCATCATGCAAAGAGGTAGGGAAGCGGAAAGAGACGAAGGCAACAAAGGAAATCGAATCGAATCGGTTCCGATTCCGATTTGATTTCTTGTTCTGTTTCTTGTCCTCTGCCCCATTGGCCCGTGACAGTTTAGGAGTCAGTGGAAGTCGTGTTCGAGGAGGCTTCGTGAGGGGCCAGACGAGCTGGGGAATATCCCATAGTCATTGAAATAGATTAGAATATAATGCTGAACTCGCTGGCGCTTGCGACGGAAACGGAATCGCTGACATTTGCACGGAATTGACTTCGAGTTGTTGGATTTGTCGTTATTGTTATTGCAGATGTTGTTGTTGTTGCGGATGTTGTTGATATGGCTGTTGTTCTTGTAATTGCATTATTCGATTCACCCATTAAAAGACATAGATGGAGAGATAGACATGCACGAAACACCAACGGCAAGCGAGTACGAAAGAGATAAGAGAAATTGCAATTCTCCCCGGACATGCGAATTTCAATATGGCGTCACACAGGAAGTCCCCAGCAAATTATTTTATGACGGGAAATTTTCAAATACTAAAACAAATCCCCTGTCTTCGCTATCAACCATCACAAGCCTGTCGATGCGTGCGAATTATCCAAAATCATGCAAGGAACTGTTCACAATTGTAAAACAATCCATAAAATAAATAAATAATACTCAAACAATCATACGATAGAACGAACGACGGACTTTGCAAAACATGCGATCAGAGATAAAAGGAAATTTCTATTGGGGTTTATAGAGGAAGTAAAGTTACGTCGTAGATAATAGAACTGCAAATGGAGGACAAAAGGAGTAAAAGACGAGATAGCAAATCACAGAGTGAGATAAAAATATTGTAGGAAAGATCTATAGTGACTATGGTATTGCAGAGAAAAAAAGTACTACAGAGATAATCTGAAACTGCCCCAGCGGAGATAAAAAGGAGTATATACAAATAGAAAAAAGGAAAAAAATTATGTGGACACTTCCCAGACGATTATTAAAAAACCAAAAACACTCATACACTTGAGGATATTACAATTTAATGTTGTTTCTGTTGACATTTATAAGAAATAATCGTTATAACATTCACCGATATGACAATTGAAAGAGATTTTTCATAATTTATAATTGTGGATGCATTTCTACTGATTATGTTGGATATTAATTAGACAAAGACTATATACTGATTAGTTTCAATTGCAACTATATAATAGAGTAGATAAAAGATTTCGTAATTATGATTAAGCCTAAAAGTGTGCACGGTTTCTGTGGACAAGTTGGTGAAGGTTCCCGAACCAGAGTTCGACGTGAAAACGAAACTCGATAACATGCAAATCGTAAAGAATTCAAAAGTTTCAAAATTAAGAACCCTCTTCACTTCTTTGGGAATGTTTCTTGTAATTTAGTCACAATTGAATTTAGTTCTTCGGGGTTCCTCCTTCGTCAACTTGTGCAGAATATACAGGCATGTTAGTAGTATAAAGCTAAGGGACAAAATTATCACATGTTCAATCTATTACAAATAATTCAATTAGGCAACTACAACGTAACGAGACATACTTTGATGAAGAATTCAAAATTGAAAGAACAATTTTTCATATTTTTTTGTTGTTGTTTAGGAGAACAAAAGACAACTACATTCTACGTTAGATGGAAAGAAAGAGAAACTAGTTGTGGGAAAAAGTCATTTTGAAAAAATTCTTTGGTTGGTGACGGACGTCGTTGCTGTGCTGCTTTAGAGCGTTCCAAATTGTACCTGATCATCATCGTCGTTGTAGTCATCGCTGTCCTCGGTATCAGAGGATTTCTTGATGGATTTCGTCGCCGATCTGATTTTACCATTTGCCGAGCCATTTCCACTTCTCTGTGAAGCTGCACTGCGTCTCTTTTTCTCATTCTCGGAATTCTTCTTATCCACAATTCCATTAGATCCAATCGACTTTCCACTAGCCGTCCTCAATTTGCCGTTCAATCCGGAGGAATTTGATCGCGATGCACTCCTTTTGCCATTTTCGAGTTCCTTCTTCGGTGTCTTCTCCTTGCGAGCACTTCCGCTGTTCCGCTTCGGCTTCTCCACCGCTTCTGTTTCCGCATCGTCGTCCTTCAGTTCCTGCCCAACTTCGCCATTCTCCTTTTCGCCATTCACGTTTCCATTCGATTCCACAGCCTTCTCATTCTCAGCTTCTTCGGTATCTGCTGTCTCCGGATCATTCACGGTAGTTGGTTCTTCTTGGCTCTCAGTTTCCTTCTCTTCGTCTTTCTTTTCCTCGTTCTCTGCTTCCGGTTCTTCATTAACTCCTTCTACAGCTATATTATCCTGAGATTTCACGTTAGGATCATCTGAATCCTTATCTGTTTCCCGGTTTTCATCATTCTTCTCGTTGTCCTCTTTCACCTCGTCTCCTTTCTCATCGGTTGCTTCCTCCTCATTCGCCTTGACTTCATTCACAGCATCCTTGGCTTCGCCTTCCGTCACGTTCTCTTCCGTTGGCGGTTCTACTTCTTTCTCGCTTTCCATTGTTCCTTCTGGCTCTATATCCGAAACTGTTTTTGCTTCTTCCTTCTGATCATTTGGCTCTTTATCCTCTGCCTTTGGCTCTTCATTATCTTCATTGTGACTTCATTCTCTGCCTTTGGCTCTTCATTATTTTCATTTGTGTCTTCATTCTCTACATTTGGTTCTTCATTCTCTACCTTTGGTTCTTCACTCTCTACCTTTGGTTCTTCATTCTCTACTTTTGGTTCTTCATTCTCTACTTTTGGTTCTTCTTTCTCTTCATTTGGATCTTCTTTCTCTTCTTTTTGATCCTCTTTCTCTTCATTTGAATCTTCCTTCTCTTCATTTGTTCCTTCATCAACTTCTGCCACGTTCCCGTCCGGCTGTGTCTCTTGAGCAGTCTCATCCACATTCGGATCATCCTTAATTTCTTCCTTCGCCGCGTGATCATCATCACCCTTATCCTCCTTTTCATCTGCACCCTCTTCTTCCTTATCTTCCGCATCGTCCTTCTCTGTCCCATTTGTCGGTTCTTCTGCTGTTGCTGTCGCTTCATTCAAATCATTCGAAATATTCTGCAAAAGTAAACAATTGTCGACTGATTTCTTTCTGAATATATCGTAAATTTAATTTTAAGTTATCTTCTTTTTTTTTTATTCTTTTGTACATTTAGTATTTTTGTTTTCTTGGTTCATAATTGAATTCTGCAAACATTTTGATTGCATTTGAAAGAACAGTTTGTAGAGAGTTTTAAGTTCGAAACCAAATCGTACGAAACGAAATAAAATAAAAGCGAGAGTACTATAATACAATAGAAAATATATATGCTTAGGTAATTTATGTGAAAGAAATAAACAAAAGCTCCAACTTCGAATATAGAACAAAATTGAAAATACAACATCCTATTTGGTAAAGAAAGTTCAATCAGAGACCGACAATAGCTTACTTTTTGCAGCGACCCATCTTTATTTGGTAATTCCTCAACTTACGGAGCTCACATACAGTCAGTATATAGTTTCGTGTGACATAATATAGTTAGTGCTTGTATATAGTTGAATAAAGTGTGGTAGAAGGCAGATTTATTCTCAGGAGAAAAAGCTTAAATAACTCCTCTAATGCATAATTTGTGTATATAGTATTGTAGTTATAATGAGATATTTATGTATAATCGATTTTGAAATTTACATTTTCGAATCATTGAGTAATAATATCAAAAAGAGGAGGTAGAAACGGAAGGAAATGAAACTAAACCAAGAATAACCCATGGATAAATAAAGGCAATAGGTTAACTGAAGCAAAGCTGTCGTAGATGTATTTACAGAGTAGTCTATATGTCCATCCAGCTAACACATTGGTGGTTATTTCTTCGACAGGTAGCGGGGCCAAAGGGGAGTGGTTGCGGCAGGTTCAGAGTAAATTTTAGATGTTTGGGTAAATGGACAAGCTTTAAAGCTCGTTGCAAAGCTTCTGAGGAGTGCATTCAAAAATCATGTGCAATTCACTACGTTACCTCATCAGCGCCCGTGGCTTCTTCTTCGTCTCCTTCTCCCTCCTTTCCATTCTCCTCTCCGTCACCGTCCGCCGTCTCGGGTGTTGCTTCCGGTTCCACTTCGGCCTCCGCTTCTGCTTCGCCATCGGCGTCTTCAACGTCGGCTGCTGCCGGCTCCTCGGCCTGGTCTTTGGCGGCGTCTCTGGAGGTTCATGGATCGATTGATGGATGGTTTACGTGTGTGTGTTGTTTTTTTAATAATATTTGTTTACAAATTGTTTTCAATAAAAGGCTGAATTAAGCTCTAACTATGATTACTTTAAGAAAAGATAAAAAAACTACTTTCGCCTATGCGTGTGCATTCAAAAAACGTTTCTTTCGTATACTTCTACCTCGCTGGTATTACTCAAAACATTGAAAGAACCTGAACCTCAGCAGCTCACGGCAAATTCCGTATATGAGATAATCTTTTCTATATATGGATAATCTTCTGCAATTTAAGGTTTTCCAATTCAACGATTCAAATGTTTTCAAATGAATATTTTTTCTGGTGGACTTCTTAAACTCAAGAAGGGGATACATAGCTGCTGAGTTCACTGGCATATCTCTATCTCTCTCTAGTTTCTTCTTCTACGCTCTACTCACCCCTCATCCGCTTCCGCCTCCACCTCCGAAACGTTGTCGTTGGAGCGATCGTGGAACCCATTGGGAATTACATCCGGAATTTTGATGTCGAGCTTCTGTTTTGGAGAGACACAGGTAGAGGGAAATTACGAAACAAGACTAAGGACAAGGGACGGAGAAAGAGGACCCACCTTGCCATCACCGCTGTCGTCGCTGAGGGCCTCCCAGTCGGTGGCGACGTCTCGTGACACCCTCGGGGCCTCGGGCACAAACACTAAGAAGGCGCGCTCGATCTCGTGCGGCTTGTGCCGATAGTACGAGGGCGTCTTCATTTTCTGCCAGCAAGTGGAAAGGAATCAGAACCAAAAAATAACAAAAGACCCAACTCGCTTGGCTTACGTAGTCCTGGGCCTCCTCGTCGCAGCCGGCCTGGGTGAGCAGGGTGTAGCAGCGCATGTTGTTCTTGCCGCTGGCCGCCCAGTGCAGCGGCGTCTTTCCGGTGATGTCCGTCTCGTGGGCGCCGTCCGGCCACACGCCGATCAAGTACTCCAGGATCATGGTGTGGCCGAGGCCGGCCGCCTTGTGGATGACGTTCAGGCCGTTCGCGTCCTTGGCGGTGATCAGAGCGGGCGGCACCGGCGGCTCCAGGCTGGCCTGCAAGTTCTCCAGATTGTTGTCGATCACTGCCTGATGGATGTCCTTGATGGAGTTCTGCAAAACGCGAGTAGAAAGAGAACTACGGCGGACGGAGTAGTACTTGGTCTTCTCACCATGACATGTGGTACGGCGGCCAAGAAGCGCTTCACCTTGGCATTGGTGCTCGCCTGCTGGCACAAGCGATGGCCCTGTCCGGCCCACAGGATGCGCGTCAATTTGCCGATATCCTTCTCGTGCATCCAGATGCGTATCGTCGACAGTTTGACGGCGAAGTCTGCAAAGAGAAAGGTGTGTAAACAAATGATATTGTTACGATTGCCGCCATTTCTCCTCCACAACCCTATTCGAAATTTTCATTTGGGATTGTGTTTCTGTTTTTTTGTGATTGACTTTCGACTTGATGGGCTGCTTCCTTCCGCATGTCCTGCGAGAGGCTTTCGAAACCGAACAGACGCCATTCAAAGTGCTTCACGTCGGACGGACCCATCGCCAAATGGGGCGGAAGTGAGAAGGAGAGAGAGAGAGTGGGAGCGAGAAGGCCAATTGGTGTTCGCAAATTGAAATGGGAAAAACTTTACACATCAACACATGTCGACGGGGGGCGGGTGCGGAAGTGAAAGACGGAGAGCGTGAAACGAAAAAGAAAGGTGAAGAACGAGCATCGAAGAAATTTTAATTCTCGACATGAAGGTCATTTCCTCCACTCTGCGCTAAACCTCCTTCCAGTCGTTTCGATTGATTCGAAGTTCACCTTTTGACTCCTCGACCTCTCTTTGACTCATCATGTCCACCTTTCACTTTCCCTGCCTTCTCGTGTCTTCACCTCTCCCTTCATCCTCACTCGACATGTTTTTCGGTAGGAAAGTAGAAGGAATCATTTTTGGATTCCTGGATTTCCCATTGTGTATGTGTGTGTGACCTGTTTATTCAAAGTGGAATAAATAATTGGTAGTTGTGCTCGCTCGTGTCATGTACGCCTTTGTGAGTGTTCCATGTGCGTGTGTATGTGATGTATTTACGTCTTTCGTCGACCTAAAAATATATCTCCATTTAATAGTTGTTTTCAACAATGAAAATTGTGTCAATTTTAAGTCGCCCTCACTCAATCTAGCCTCTAGTTCCCTTCCATTCCCTCTCACCCACTACAATTACAGCACGAATAGAAATCGATAGTATTTCAACATGTCAATTGTGACAAATTAATTGATGTTGAATGTGAATGTGTTGGTGTGAATTCTAAACATGAACCCATGATTTTCATACGTAATGAAGTTGTAAGTGGTCTTCGTTCACCCCTTGGGATCTCCTTGAACCCCAGATATATCCTACTCCTGACATCTTTCCATAAATATATGCTTGGCCCAGGAAGGAGGCGAAGATTTTTCATTAGAGATTCGCTGTGAATCCTACATTAAGTTAGTAGAAAGTATTCCCATTGGTTACATGGGAACATGTGTAAATCCTTTCTATTTTATATGGATTTTCGTAGTAATTCTCTGTTTTCATTGTACCAACAGACTCCACTTACCATCGGCCTCACGCCGTCGTCGTCCATTCTGAGAGCCAGACTGTCCGTTCATTGGTAAAACTGTAAGAAGAATAGATAAAAAATCGATTGAGTGATATTGAAATCTTTTGAATTTATTTAAACAGAGTTGAAAAATCAATATCAAAAAATATCAAATACACGTTGGTATTGTAACAAATATAAACAAGAAGATTATAATTTAGAAAACACACGGGTCTAAATCGATTCACAGGAGCGACCAGCAACGTTGGCCAACGGTCAGCAACTAAAATGGCTACTAAAAACCGTTAGGAGCTACCGAAAATACTACAACAACAACAACAGCAAACAACAAAATGGTGAATGGCGTCGAAAGTTAGTGGCGAGCTTGAGTTGTGGCCAGCTTTGTAATTACGAAATTTTCCTAACCAAGTGGCAACATGTTGTTATTGTTAATGTTCTCGTTCCTGGAGTTGCCTTTGTTGTTGTACATATATTATTTTTCTTTTCTATTGGTGTTGGTTTTTCTATTGTTGTTATTTTTTCTATTGTTGCCGCTGTTTGTATTTGCTTTTGGACGCCTGTCAAAACGCATTCCACGTAGAATGAACTTCCATTTAATTGCCATGTGCTACGAAACGTATCGAAGCGAAGCTGGGCGGAATGGGAGAGGGCACGAGGTGCCTTCCAAAAAACTCCTTAAACGACTGTGGGAAGGGATATTGAGAACAAGATTTCAAGAAAGTTGACTCATTGTATGACTGCGTGTGTGTACTCAAGTAACTCCTATCGACAAGTGACGATCGGGTCATGCGTGGCAAGGACACGAAAAGACAAGACAAGACCTTCGTCTAATTGTCGCGCGCACACAGGTGTGTATGTAAATGACATACGTATGTGTGGGAGTCAATTGAATGCTCGATTGATCCATTGAAAAGTCAGTCAACGCTGAATCATGTCAAGGATCAAGACTCAGTGGAAGAGACTGAGTGAGGAGGGAGTAGTTCTTTCGAGAGTGGGAGAAGTTCGAGAGAGGGAGAAATTCGTGACACGCGCCAGCATTTTTGAGTATCCCGCTGACGCACACTGGTCACTGGTCACAGTGTTCGCTTTCAAGGACAAGACATCGGGGTCACCCTCCCCACCCCCCAAAGTGGTATCTCCCCCAAGGAGTCCTCTAGATGGCTCTGTCCATTCCAAGGCCTCACAGTTCGCATCATCAATCAGCAAACTATTTGTTTACCACTGCCCTTTCTCAGTTCGTCTGTGGCCGATGCCACAACCACCGCAAGGTGGCGCCACTTGTTGCCTCCGATGAAGGATGGCGAAGGACGAGGGTGCGGATGGAGAGGGTCGAATTGTGGTATCGTGGGTCGGCAGTCTTTTGCGGTTCTTTCTGTTTCCCCTTCGAAATCTCCGCCACTCACTCGCCCGCACACGCACACGCACAGCGGACGTGGAGGCCGGATATGGCCAGGACTCACGCACTCCAACGAGTTAGTGCAGACCGGAAGGAGTTTTATGTGCTTGTAGTCGTGTTGGTAGTGATGTGGGTGTTAGTGGTAATAGCGGCGCTTTTGATGGCCGAGAGTGGTGCAGAGTTCTGCACGCAGTTTGCGTGTCGTTTGCGAACGCATTCCCCGTCTACGGGTGAAATTCCCTCGAGGAAATGTTTATGTTTGCTCTTCATTTAAATGACATTTATTTTATTAGAAACACCTATTGTTTCTCTCTCCTCCTCCTCCTCCTCCTGCGATCACGAATGGGCGAATTCCTTGAGTTTTATTGGTATTGTCTGTAGAGGTCTATAAAATAACCATGTTCTTCTCATAATTGATTGTTTACTTAATTTCCTGTTGGCCACGAATCGTCTGCCGACACGAATTCATCAACGAATGCGATTTTCGATAGTTGAACAAGACCAACAAGGAGAGAGATAGAGGGCGAATATGATGTGGAGAGCTCTTGACCTATATTAACCATGTCAACGAACATCATACAGATCCCAATCGAGTATTTTGGCCTTGCCCAATGCGACTGATTAGAATTTCTCGTGCCTTCAAAGACATCGGATGGACATTTTCCCAGAGAAAAATTACCTTTGGGAGACTTTGAAGAAAACTCCTGTCTGAGGTTCACCACGCGACAAATTTTATGAAGATTTTGACTCTGAAAACCTGAACATTTATTTTTACCCGCCGAAAGAACGAAATTTAATCGCTTTTAAATATAATTCAAGCCCCCCGCTCTGCAAGACCAAGATATCTAAGAAATCCAACCAGTATTCTGGGAACTCCAGAGCGATCGAAAAAAACTCGTTCACACACCTCAAATGCGTAAAAAAAATGAAAAATAACTTGGACTTGACCAACCACTACCTCCACCCCGGACCCAAGTCTGCGATGTCTCAGAAATATATTCCAAAAATGACGTTTGTAGTTTAAAAACATTGGAATAAGAAACCATTGACTATTGGGGTCAACTGATACCAAAGTAAAGACTACAAATAATAAAAAGTAAGACATGGAACCTACCTTTAGGAGGCGATGAATGATAGTAGAGTCCTTGGAACCGGCGTCTTCGCTTCGGTGGCATTATTTTGTCAACGGAATCCGCGGAGACGATTGCAAAAACCACTTCCGATGTTTCTGATGTGGATCGAGTTCTCAGGATCGTTTATTGATTATTGTTTTCGTTCACTATTTTATGTCATTACTTAGTATTTTTATCTTTTTTCCCGTAATTGTAGTTTAATTGGTTTGTTTTTTCCACTTATTTCCGATTTTGTTTTCACAATTTAAAATTTTCGCACACATTCAACTTCGCATGAGAATTTGCAAATTACCGTCATATTTCACTTCCCGTGGGCGGCGTTCACAATAAACCATATATCTCGCTGCACTTGTGTGGGTGTGAGCTGTGTTCGAACGCCGTCGCAACTATCCAAAATTTTTCAGTACAAGCCCAGACCTCTCGCTGACCATTTATTTCGCTGGATAATCACAAATATCTACTGTATTTGCATATTTCGGTTGATTTGATTTGTGTATGGACTCCTCGCGGAAGCGACTTCCGGCCGTGAGTCTGTCTGGTGAACGTCTGACTGCCGAGCCGGGTCTTTGTGTGCGCCACACCGAACGACGGCCGGCGAACGACGAGACGACGACGATGACGATTTCCCACCGTCCACTGTCCACGCACCCGAACCCGACGTCCGACCCGTTTCGGCCTTCGACGTCGGTCAACGCGACACGTCGCCTGTCGTATTACCGAGAACTGTCGTCTCGTCCGTCGTCCGCCCTTCGATGGCGTGGTGAGTTCAATCTGGTCTAATGATGACCGTCGACCAGTTTGCTCCACCGATTAATTGTTATCATTTTCAGGCGCTCGTTACTGGAGTTTAGTGAGACCTGTACAGTGGGCGAAACGCTCCAAAAATTGGCGCATGAAAAAAAAATATTGAGTCTTGAAAAGTTGTTTTAAAAAAATATGTTATGTTATATTAAGAAATTTAGATGCGGAATATGCAGAAAACAAATTTAGTGTATAGAAATCATTACGAAAAACGATAATTTGATAAATTAAAATATTAATAAATTAAGAAAATTTGAAATTGTGAAATAATTCAAAATAACTCAAAAAGTAAAATCAATAACGATTTGTAGACCTACACAAAATTACAATGTAATAAAAATGAAAATCTGCTCCACTGTACGGGTGTCCTGCGCTGCCCCATTTCCAGTGGAACGTTCAACTCCATTCACAATAGGTTGGTGAATAATTAATAATGGTTGCATTGCATGCGGTGGCGCGAATGTTGGACACTCAACAAAGGCCCCAACAACAGCAGCAGCAACGAGACAACAACAACAGAATCATATGCAGTGCTGTGTTTGGGGGCAAAACAGCAATAACAAAAACCCCCCGAAAATATGGGGATTCCATTTTTATATTCGAATTCCGTGATATTCGAAACCTCATCGATTGACAGTAGGTAAATTAATTGAGAGATTCACTTTGCAAAACCCGAAAGAGCAACTGAGTTTCGGAAAAACCCTTGTTAAATGCAAGGAAAATACAACTACAGTGAGAGATAAAGAGTTAAAGAGTAAAGGATTAGAGTGAGACTAGATAGATAGATATTTGAGCGTGTCGAACGCGAATTTCAAGTGAAGGAGAATTGCAAATGAAAATTTGAACTAATTAACAACAAAAGTAGGCAGGCGTATTGCTGTAACAAGAGCAACAATGGCATTATCGGAAAAACCGAGGGAACGACCGAAAGAACAATTAATTCGCAACAAGGCTCCAAACGGTGGCAACCAACCACTCGACCCGAGTCGAGTTCACCACGAAATACTCCGTCGATAGCGTGCGACCGGGAATCGACTGGACAGCGATTGATTGAAAATCGAAAGCATTTTCAATTGTAAAGACAATTATACGTCGTAGCTGAGAAAATCAATACAAAAAAAACAGCTGCAAGAATACAAATTCCAAAAGTAAAAACAACAACAGAAAACGAAACTGTGACAAGGACTTGTCCCCTATCAAAGGATATCGTTGATAGTATGATAACCTAATCCATTACTCATTTTATCGTTTGAAGGAGCTTCTGATTCCATACGAGTATTGTTATTGTTTTTACTTCAAAGTGATAGTCGTAGTGATAGTAGTCGGTGTTGTTGGTTTTTGATGAATACCCATAAGCCTTGACAACACAAGGACACACACACATATATGATACTTATCACTATCACTGCGTTTCATACCGTAAAGTTATACAATAAATTATAATAACAAATGAAACAGAAAATTCTGTTGAACGACAACAATCGTAGTCGGAATTCAGAAAAATTCAAAATATCAACACCATTTAATATCAATCATGTCTACGGTTTTGTTTTCATATGACTTTCGATCTTTTATATTTTTTTGAAATTTAGCATATGCTAAATATTTGTGAATTTCAATCGAGAGACCTGAATGTTTTTGTTTTTTTCATTCTGGTTTTTGTTTGGGATTCCATCTGCGGCTTGGGCGTCATCAGCAGTTCACAGCACGAGGGAGAAGCTTTAATACATGATTTACCAATCATACTTAAAATTCACACATAAGCTTAATCATCTCCAAACAATGAATTTCTGCATTTCTCTCTCTCTTTCTCAGACCGTGTGGATCCAGATTCTGGTTAATGAAGAGCTCGATTCTTGATCGAGCTAGTGGATTGTGAATGAGTTCGCTCTCGACCGAACGAAAGGTTCATACTTGTTTTTGGTATTATTTCCAAGAGTTAATTAATATTACTTTTTCTCATCCAAGAACTTTTGTATATGGCTTTTGAGCGAACAAGTTCTGAGACTGAGTTTAAACACACACATACGCAATATTTTATATTCATGCCCACAGAACAGTTTGTCTAATTTTTACCAATTCCTCTCAATATTCGAAATCTTTTATCATACGTCTCGAGGCGTTCGAGCAACGCAGTCGTGGTTCAGTCTCTCGTGCTCTTCATCAAATCGGAATATATTATATACATATTTTTGTGGAAATTCTGTAGAATTTCGTCAACCGGTTTCAATTGGATACGTTCTCCCATATAAATTTGAATGTTTAGTTTATAAAATATTGTGGTGTCATTGTTTTGTTTTGTGTTCTTCGCATTGTGGTTTTTCGATCGTATAAATCGGCTCGAAAATGAAGAAATTACTACTAATAATAATCGGTATTTTATGCCAACTGTCATTATCGCAATATCAAAATCGGCCGCGAATCGCATGCCCGAATGTTTTTGAATATCTCGACACCCGCGAGGGCACGGTGGGAAGAGTAACGATCTACAACATACAACCGGGTACTCACAACCTGCAAGTGGCCCTCTCGCAATACCCGCCAACGTATTCGGTAATAATATAGAAATATAAAGTAAAAAGAAAAAACCACTAAGCAAAAAGTAAAATAATGTATACATATATACTTATGTAACGAGAAAAGGGGAGGGTCTTATGAGACAAAAGAAGAATAACACGAAGAACAAAACACTCGAATACACTCTCACAATTCACAAAATACACATTCGAAACTCTTCAGTTGTTGAGCTCTTGTGCATGTATTAGTGCGGAAACTAATGAAACCACTGAATTTGTATCGGTTTCCAGGTTTCGGCCAGTAAGATCTCCACATTCGAGAGTAAAAAGAGCGTCATTGCTCGGATACAGCGTGGGGAGCCCGTAACGTTCCGCATTGATTTCCCCGATCGAGGTATTTTGCCGCGAGTCACACGTATCACGTTCGATGGAGTTCTGTTGTGTGCGGACAGCGAATGTAAGTGAAGTATTTCTGTTGTGTTGTGATAATACAGTCCTTTCGGCCTACTGCGATCGTTGCAGATCCACCACCACGATCATCCATTAAGTTGACCTACGATCTGTCCTATGCGGAAAGCACCAATTGGAATTCGTTTCCTGTGGCGCCCACTCAAAATCGTTTAACATATCAACCACAACAACAACAATCGCAACCACAACCCCTTATCGACAGCACTATCACAGTTCAGGCCACGCATTACGTGTCCTGCGAATCTATTTGAATACATTGATACCGGTGCAGGCACTATAGGAAAAGTAACCATCCACAATGTTAAACCCGGTACTCATATTCTAAAAGTCGGACTTTCGCAAACACCTCAAACTAACTCGGTAATAATAGAGTATACACCGTTGCAACAACAACAACAACTTCAATAATCATCAATAATCAATAATCAGTGCAAAAAATGCATGACTAAAACTCACAATCAACTATCATTTATATATAAAAAAATAGGTACATGTAGTATATATTATTGACCAGCGTCACCTCCTCAGTCGATTTACGACAACCATCTTTCCATGGAAATCAGTTCTAACTTCAGTTAAGAGCTGAAGGGTAAAGGCTTCACGAACTATGCATTTATAATCTACACCTACATAAGCTACTTGCACGAAATCTGACTTCGAACACACCTACCTCCTACACAAAGCAAATATGATTATTCTTATGCGGTAATTTAATTAGGTGTGCTTTGTCAATATGCTGGGTGTAGGGTATATAATAAAACACTTAAGCTTCTTTGTTTTTCGTTGTCTCTTACTGAACGTTTATTGGTTCTCAGATTGCCGCCAGTCAAATCACATCATACCACAGTAATGAGGAGCTTATTGCTCGTCTGGAGAGCAGGCAACCCATAATGTTCCGCGTGGACTTCCCAGATCCGTACATTCTGCCCAAAGTAACCCTCATATCGCTCGACAACGAGGTTCTCTGCGCGGACAGTGAATGTAAGTGGGGTATAATGTTTGATACATAGACAAGCCAGGTTCACTACGGTGATCTTGGTCTTGGTTTGATTTTGATAACACCGCTTCGTTACAGATCCACCACCACGATCCTCGGTCCGTCTCACGTACACGTTGACATTCACGCCTTCAAGCTCGTTTCAATATAAACCAGTCACGATTGAGCCGAAAGCAAGTGTTGGCTATGGGTCGTGTGCCAATCGATTGCAATACCAGGGAAATGATGGATTAATTACGATCAACAATTTGCCACCGGATAGCACAAACAATATCCAAGTGAAACTTTCGCACACTCCTGCCACCCGATCGGTAACAAAACGTTAACAAAGTTTTAGATCTGATATGAAAAAGAAAAAAATTGTTTTTTTTTCAGACCAACGCGGCCAGCATCAATGTTGACCATAGTGAAAAAGATCTGGCCGATCGTCTTGAACGCGGCCTACCGATTGTATTTCGTATACGTTTTGCAGATCCCAATGTCTCGACCAAACTAACACTTATTTCAGTGAATAACCGGATCATCTGCACAGATTCGGAATGTGAGTTAGATTTTAATGATACATGTATCATTGAAGAATACAATATTTCCTATAAATTTGTAGTTTCGCCACCAAATACTTCTGTTCAATTGACGTACACTTTGACCCATTCAAGTGGTCAAGTAGCATCCATACCACGCCCACCGGCACGCACACCACCGACACCCTCACCACCGCCACGCCCACCACAAACACGCCCACCACAATGTGGTGTGGAAAATGTTGACGAATTCACGGAGAGATGGACATTTCTAATCGTTAATGGCGCTGAGGTTGAAGAGGGCCGGTTCCCGTGGCTTGTGGTCGTGCAGCATGAATTAGATGGCAAATGGGAGCCCAAGTGCGGCGGATCATTGATCTCGCCACGTGCAGTCCTAACCGCTGCCCATTGTCTGCATGATGGGAACTACAATCCCGTAAAAGTGGGTGCCTTCTTGGGGCGACATAATATCAAGAAGGACAGCGAACCATTTGGCAGTTATATACCAACCCAGGCGGTCTACAGTCATCCCGAGTATAGAAAGAACCAATATTCCGATGCCGACATTGGTATCATATTGCTCTCGCAGAGTGTGCGGTAAGTGCATAACAATCGGCCCAGTCAGAATCGAAAGATAATCGCTTGTCCTTTCCATCCTCGCCCAATAGAATCAGCAGCCGCATCAACACGATTTGCCTGTGGCCCCAGCAGGTCGGAGTCGATATCCCAGAGGGCAGCGAAGGCACCGTCGTCGGCTGGGGCATCACCGAGCACAAAGTGACATCGCCTGTCCCCAAAATGGCCACTATACCGATGTTTTCGCAAAACAAATGCCGAGCACCTGAATATGCAGCTATCGTATCGCACCGCACGATCTGCGGTGGCCGAAGGGACGGCAGCGGGCCGTGCAACGGAGACTCTGGCGGTCCTCTCATGATGCAAATGAACCAAAGATGGACGTTGCGCGGTATTATCTCGTCAACTTTAAGGAAAAACGGAATCTGTAGCCCTAAGTCGTACACGGTCTTTTGTGATGTGGCCCAACACATGAACTGGATCACAGGTCTGGACGTCTTGTGAATCGCATCTCGGATATTGGATAACAATATAATACAAGTCGCTTCTTCGTCTTCCGTCTCGCATTGTCGATCGTTACGTTAAGGATACTACTATATGTATGTAAAAGTCAGAGAATAAAGAGCTCCATAGTTACCATTAATCATATTATATCCTTGTATAAACTATTGGCCAAGAGGAAAATGAACCATGACTGGAACGGAGCTTTGTCTGAGCGTAGACCGAAATGCAGATTATAAAATATAAGAATAATTTCAACCAAGATGGCCAGACGATGAGAGATAGTGGAGATAATTATGTTCCCGACAGGTGTTTTCACTTCGGTTTATCGATTTGTTTAGTTTATCGATAGTGACATAGTCTGAGACGCATTTCGTTGTTTACGTTGACCAATGCAGTTTCTTGAGTCCGAAGAAGTCTCTCCGGTCGCCGGAGGTTTGGTTTTGTTAACCTATCACTTTTAATCATAATCCAGAGGGAACAACTTCCGATTGCCACTATTTATTATAGACAACTCTAGTGGGTTACTTAGTGTATACAACTTTGAGTCTCGCAAAAACACAATCACAACATAAACTTGGCTCGCGTACCGCGTTCATACTGCGAGCTCAGGTAGCTATTGTAGGCGGTTTTATCTGCGGCCACGTTCGTTGCAAGCTTTGAAACTTTGTACGTGTTACGTGTTGGCCCTGCGTCTGACGAATGGCTTGCCTTCAGTCTTCAGCACCAGGCCCTCTCGCTTTCATGCTTAATCGCTCTGTCTCTACTGCTCTCCCACACACACATGCTCAAGTACTCCATTCTACTCTCATTCGTGCCTCTCTTCCTTATTGCATTTCTCTCTCTTTCTCTCTGTGTTATTGTAACTCGGTCTGGCTGTCTCACCCAGTCTACATCTTGGACTAGATATTTCGTTCATGTATTTGTTCTCCACCATCGATATTTTGTTATTGTCTTCGTCCTAATGGAGTTTCAATGTTTGCGTGCTTCCACTCATCCAGTATATACATACATACTTACAAATGTATGTCTGTTAGCTGTTCTGTCTGTCGTTCGGTATCTCTCTCTCACACATGTTTTACTATTTACGCCTCTCACCGGCTAGCAGAATGCGTAGTGGGGATTAATGCAAGTTGTTGCTTGAATTTCCAGCAGACGACCGCGAAGTTCTTTTGAATAAAAATTTTTATTTTTATATTCTGTAAGTATGTATGTATTAATCTCTCATTCACGAGCCAACTCGTTCAGGATTTTGTCGCAACTTCTTTAAACACGGATTATCGAAACTCGTGCATGGTAATTGAAACTAAAAAGTTTCGCCTATAACTATGTAATGTTTTCGGTCACTGATTTAACAAAGGGTAATTTAAAATATTTCTATAATTATATTTGATCTTACTTCATCAGTTCTTTAATTTCCAGTAGTATACAAAATTAATACAATTGTTTCATATATTTTATTACATTTTTTTTTTTTTATTTAATGTTTATTGGTTTATTACATTTTATATTTATTTTATCATAGTTCTATATAATTTAATTCATTTTAGAGACATCTAGTTAAGTCTGCACTAGCACAAGAAAATTCGTCGCCATCGTCGGTTGCATAATTGAAAACATCACGAAAATATACGAATAAAATAATAATGGAAAAAAAAAAACTTAAATCACTACAATTCGTTCTCATCGATCGACGACTTGTCGACCAATCGTGAAAAAATAAAATATAGTTACATTTATATGCAAAATTCTGCTATTTAATACTCTCTCCCCACTCTCCCTCTCTCTTATCACCCTGCCTCCTCTCGCTCTATGTGAGTCTCATTTCGGCCTCAGTTCATCCGACATCACCAGGATGGGGTTGTGGAATTCAATGTGGTCCGTGTCCAAGGAGGCCGATTCGTCTGAAATACAGATGACAATAGCAATAACAAGCTACCGCCATACTGTCTCGAAAACTCACCTCCAAGCACATGGCTAATTCGATGATGATGGTGATGCTGATGTGAGTGTGGCTGTTGGTGATGCTGATCCTGACCCACGATGCTGCGAACGATCTTGTCGATGAAGTCCTGCGTGATCGTCTCCGTGATGTTCACCGGCGTGTAGTACAAGAAGCTTCGTTTCCTACGGCGACTACTTCGCCTCTGTCGACCCACCACCAACGAATCCTCTTCCCCATCATCATCGTCGTCGTTGTGATCATCGGCCGGCGTCAGTGATCGTCGACTGCGGAAGAGGGCCAGGCTTATGTGCGACTGCTGCAGGGGAATGTTGTCGGGGCCGAACTCCAGACACTTGCCGTTCACGCAGTACCGCTCCTCGGTGTGAGAGCACTTGGTGCCGAGCGGGAAGTGGCCGTATCGCCCGTTGACCAAGTAGAAGCGGTACTTGATGAACTCGTCCTGGCAGCCGACGCGACAGCTGCGGTCGGGCTCGTCGACGCTCGCCGCGATCTGTGTGCCGTGGCCGGACAGGCCGCGCACCTTTTGCTTGTAACGGGCACACGTCTGCTCCGCATACTCGGTGGGCGTCTGCAGGCGTTCGCAGGGCTGCAAACGGGATTCATAGAGATTGTACAGGGTCAGCGGGAGTGCCTCAATGGGGAGACCTACCTTGACGGTGTGCGTGCAGAGCTGGATGTTGTTGGCGCCGGTGCGACGCGACGTCACCACCTGGATACCCTTCGACTTGGCCATGCAGCTGGAGTGACAGCCCGACTTCACGGTCCACTCGGGCGTGGAGTCGCCGGATGCGACCAGGGAGGCCGACACTGGTGGCCCCACCGAGGCTGGAGGTGCTGCTAGTGGAACCGGAATTGCAGTCGGCCGTTGATCGCCCAGGTGGTAGTTGTTGTTGTTGTTGTTGTTGTACTTGTTGCTCCAGGTATCGGGGTACGCGTTGTCGGACTTGCGCTTGTACTGCGACTGCTCCGGCGATTGGCCATGGTAGTTGCGAAGAGCGACCTCTGCAGGGGCCGCAATCAGATGAGATGAGTTCAGATAAAATGAAATGTTGAAATGAAATGAATTGAAATAGGATGAGATAAAATGAAATGAGATAAAATGAAATGAGATAAAATGAAATGAGATAAATGAAATTAGATGAAATAAGATTTGAAGAAAAAAAGAGAAGGGAAGAGATTATATGATATGAAATGAGATAAAATGAGATGTGATAAAATGGGATCATATGAGAAGCGATCAGATGATATGAGATCAGATGAGATGAAATCAGATGATATGAGATTATGTGAGATGAAATCAGATCAGATATGATGAAATGTGATCAGATGGGATCATATGTGAAACGATCAGATGATATGAGATCAAGTGAGAGGCAATCAGATCAATTCCAACGATGGTTGCTGCCTTACCATTTTCGTATTTGCTGCGTGGAGTCGTCGGCGGTCCCACAAGCACCTCGCGATTGGTGTTCGAGCTGTAGGTGGCATCACGGTCCGCATAACGGCTGAAGGTGGTCTGCAATCGTGGGCCGGGATGCGGCGCAGGAGCGGTTGCGGCACGCCGAAGGTCCTGGTTCTCCTCTGATGGTGGCGGCGATGTCGGCGGTGCGCGGGTGACGACGGCCTCGGCCTGACGACGCTGCTGGCAGAAGATCGGATCGATCTTGTAGTAGTTGTTGGTGAAGTTGTCGCACGAGAAGCGCTCGCAGCGACCGGCGATGCAGTAGGCGGTGTCATCGAAGTTGTACTCCTTGGAGCGGCAGGTGGTGCCGTCGGGGAAGGTCCAGCTGCGCGACTTGGTGCCGTTCGCCTTCGTGCGGCAGAAGATCTTGCACGACTCCTCTGGACGAACACAACAGCGAAACAATCAAACAAAGCTCAATGTCATCTTGTGATTGAATGCATGAATCTCTTACCAATATCGCCCACGATCTGTGCGCCCTCGCCGGTCAGCTCCGCATCGAACTTCTGCGCCCGCACGCAAACCTGCGTCGCAAAGTCCTCGATCGTGGTGATCGCGATGCTGTAGCATTGTTTCGCGATGCACGACTCAAACTTTCGGTCGCGCCCCTGGCATCGTCGCCGGTAGTCGAGGCAGCTGCGCGAGTAGGTTCTCAGGCCGGTGCTGCCTTCGCGCAGCCGCTTCGAGGGCCCATACAAGCAGCCCGAATCGCATTCGCTGGCCTCGCCCCAATCGCCCCAGGCGGGTGCCTGAAAGTGTGAATGAATTAAGAGCACGAGGAAACGTGAAAGTATCAGGTAGCGAAAGGAATATGCCCATTGATTCAGGGTTCCAAAGACCTCAGAGACACGAGGAACATTGGAATTGTATGGCAATAAATACCTTGTTGTAGTTGTACTCGTGCAGGAGGTGCCCCATCTTGCTCGACTCCAGGAAGCTGGCCTTGTCGTAGCCCATTTTGCCGGGTGACGCCGCCAACTGCTTGGGCGCCGCATACGCCTCCGCCAACGAGGGTCGCATCACACAGACGCCGCTTCGGCACCACTACAAACAACACCCAAAAGACAAAATAGAGGATGAGTAAGAAAGTTGGGTGAGAAGGAGTGAGAGACAAAGTTGTACCATGCTATCGCCGCACTCGGTGCCTTCGAGAGCCGGGTGCGAGGTCCACGTGTAGCGATCGCGCTGGCAGTGAAGATCGCGACAGATGTCCGAGATGATCTGGCTCCGCGCCCGCACCGTGTCCCGTCCGTACTTGAGCATGCACTGTTGGTTCGCATCGAAGCGCTCTCCCGGCAACATGCCCTCGGCCGCATGGTCCAGATTGTTGACGAACTGACCACGATCGAACAGACACTTGGCCTGGTTCGTTCTGACCGGGAAGAGAAGAACAACGAATTAGGTGAGGGTGATCCGGATGAAGGGTGAAGGGAGGGAGGAGGACTTACTCCAGAAACGTGTTCAAATAGGTGCGCGAACATTTCGACCAAGTGATCTTGCCACTGCCCAGTGTGGGCGACATGATGTACAGACTGGGATCGCAGCTGTTCTCCTTGGTGTCGTGCCGCATGCCCAAGCTAGAAAATAGAGAGAATGGAAACTTGAATGTGGGACTGAGGCAGAGAGAGTGTGAATGCGAGGAGACCCACTTGTGTCCGATCTCGTGGGCCACCACGAAGACGCTCTCGAAGTGCTTGCCCTCGTTGATCGTGCAGGAGGAGGTCGACGTGCACATGCCGGCCACCGGAGCCAGGCCGACGACTTGGCTGATCACCTTGCCGTTCTTGCCCACCACATAGAGATCGAGACCTGCAGCAAAGGAGGAGGAGAATTAGTACAGGATGGAGTACAGAATGGAGACAACTGTGGATTCCACTCACCGGTGAGTATTACAGCGTGGTCATAATGAACCGCCTCCGTGTCGGACGGTGGATTGAGACTCTTCTGCCACATGCAGAAGTTGCTCAAGTATGTGTCGATGTCGCTCGAACGACGCAAGTCCTTGGGGTCCTTGTAGAGGATCTCCAAGCGCTTGAGAACGAAGTTGACGCGGTGTCCCAGCGACGGATGGTGGTAGAGCAGTTGGACGCCGTTGATCATCGCCAGGACGAAGCGGATCAAGTGGCTCTCGGTGTTCTTCGGGAAGTTCTTGGCCATGTGCTTGAAGAGGTCGCTGTCGACGAAGATCGCCGTCTCGATGTGCAGCACCTGGGGCACCTTCCACTGGCTGCCGGACGTCGAGATGTGGCGGCGTCGACGGCGACGATGATGGTGTTGTTGGTGGTGGGGATGGTGTGTGTGTTCTTGTTGTTGTTGTTCATCATGTCTTGGATAATTGAGTTCTTGTGGATGATGATTGAGCTCTTGTGGATGGTGATTGAGCTCTTGTGGATGGTGATTGAGTTCTTGTGGATGTCGTTTTAGCTCTTGTGGATGATGATTGTGTTCGTGTGGATGATGATTGCGTTTATGTGGATGATGATTGTTTTTATGTAGATGATTATGATTGAATTCATGAGGATGATGGTTGAGTTGTTGTGAATGATGATTGAGTTCTTGTTGATGATGATTGTGTTGTTGTGGATGCTCTTTGAGGTTGGAACGATGCTGAGACTTTGGCAGTGGGTGATGTTGTTGTTGTGGTGACAGGTCATCGTTCATGTTGTCGACAGACCTCGCAGCAGCAGCATCTGATGTCATTTGTTCGGTTGTTGGTGAGTGATGTATTTTAGTGTTGTTGTGATTGGGTAGCGATGACGTCATCGCAGACCCTGCGGCCTCCCCGGGCATCTCCTCGAACTCATCCTCGTCCGGCTCGAATTGAAATTGAAACTCGTCCTCATCCGACAGCGACGGGACCGGCTCGGTGGGCGGAGGCGAGACGAGGGCGTGGTAAGAGGGACGCTCTCTGCTGGCGGCGACGATGACGTGGGCAGCGCTGCCGAAGCGCTCCGGCAGTGGGTGGATGATGAAGTCGGTGGAATTGTGATGCAGGATGCCGCGCTGCGAACGAAAGAGCGAACGAATGAGAGAGAAGCGTGGACCAAGCGAATGATAAGCGAACGAAAAGCGAAATGATAAGCGAGCGAAGTGATAATGAGAAATGAATGACGATGAGATATCAATAGGAAACCAGTGGAATTAAAGAAAATATGGAACCAAAAGGAAATTGGTGAAGACTAGAAATAAAAAAAGAAAGGTAAAGGACCATGTTTCCAATACAAAATTGGTGAATGAGAATTTATGAACATAACAAATCAAATAATGAGAAAATAGAAATTTATAAAAAAAATTAAAACCCATAAAAAATGAACATTAAGAATCAACAAAAAAGAGTGAACATGAAAATTTCATAAAAATTAAGAAACAATGGTAATGAAATTAGTGAAAATAAAAAATAAAGAAAATAAACATTAAAAAAATTTTAAATACGTGAAAAATGGAAGTAATGGAAATGAGAAAACAAAATAAGGAATCAATAATAATGAAAATGCCAGAAGCATGAAAATAAGTAAGGAAGTGAAAATGAGAGTACAAGAAAATGTCTAATTCTCGTTCAATGGAATATATTTGATAAGTTCCCATGGGTATCCCATCCCACAATAGGTTCTCCGCGATCTTACCACATTCTCCTCGTCACAGAGATCCAATGCTGAGTTCTCATTGCTGTAGAAACAGCTGGCGTATCGCTGGGCCAGACGATGCGAGTCCTCGATGAACTGAGTGGAGTTCGCGTAGCGTCGGATGAACACGAAGGCGTCATCGATCAACTTCGGCGTCGGCCGCAAATCTAAATTGACCGGAAGTCCAGTGGCGTCATCTGGGAGAACAGACAGATAGGAAGAGTGAGTGAGTGAGTGAGTGAGTGAGAGTGGGTGAAAGAGGTGAGTGTAATGAAAACGTCATATTAAAGAAAATGAGGAATCAATAAGAATTTAGTGAATATGAGAAATTAAACAAATTTTTTATCAGAAAGAAAGTAATCAATCAAATCAAAAGGAATGAAATCAAAGACATAATGAGCATAAGAAATCAGTCCGAAAAAAAATTATTCAACCAGGTATATATTTGAACTTCCAATCGAACTTCCATCGAACGAAGACGACTTTTGGTGACCGTGACAGAGTTCAAGTGCTTAGATTGTTGTTGTTCTTGGTGTTGTTTTTGTTGTTATTATTGTTGTTTTTTTTTTTGTTGTTGGTGTCTTCACTCACCGTTCATCTGTATGGAGACCTTCGGAGTCGGATGGACACCGTTTGCTCCGGAGTCCGCAGCAGAGCGTTTGATGCGCTGATGCTGGCCTTCTTTTTGTTTTTGTTGTTGTAGCAGATCATGGTCTGTCACGTGGGGTGATGAGATTGTTGTTGTTGTTAATGGACCATCTGTTCGCTGCCTCAAATGGACCAATTTGACATCGGGCTCTGCAAGTTTAAAAAAATTAGTTGTTACAAGACTTTTTTCATCCTATGTTTTTTTTGTTTTTAGTGAAGGAATTGATGCATGGAAAGTAAAGGAAACGAAATTAGGAAAACAAAAAAGTGGTATTTCTTTGATTTTCGCACAATGGAAATAAAATAAAAAAAATTTGTAATAAACTAAATTATTTAAGAAAAATAAAAACAAAAATTGTTTATAAAATAAACTATTTTTTTATGAAATAAAAAACATTTGGTACATTTAAAAAAAATACCCACTTTTGGTGTCTTTTCCGAAAATCAACTCCCGCTCGTGTTCTTCCAAATGTTCCAGCAGCGAGTTTTCGTCGATCTGCAAGAGATGGAAAATTCCGGTGAAAATTTCTTATTAATTGCCACAACAAACAAAGAAAACAATAGTTATTAATAAAAAATAAACTAATGATGATAACGAAAGCACGACTCCAAACAATACAACTATAAAAGTAGTTATACTAATCGTAATAGAGATAAAATTACAACAACTGGCATAAGTAGAGGGAAATTATAATAAAGCATACAACAACAACAATTAGAGGTTTTAAATAATTTCAAAGAATAAACAAAAAAAAACACACTTTCACTTTGCATTTGCATGGAATGATTGTTGTTGTTGTCGTAATGGTGGTGGTAGTGGTGAAGCAGGAAGAAGACGAAAGTGGGGTGGGAGGAGGCTGCTTAACGCTTCTTAGACAGCGAATTAAAATAACTTTCCACAAAGCCAAAGAGTTAAAGACAGGGCGAGGGAAAAGAAGAAGAAGAAGAAGAAGAGGAAAACGATGGTTTAACAATCGAGCAACAGTTGGTTTGCTGCTCCCTCTCCTTCTAAGCACCACTTTATGGAAGTCAACCAAATGGTCCCAAATGTCGATGTTTCTCCAGGAGAAATTTGCAAAAATTGTGTGAAGTCTTTTTTGAAAAATTACATTTCTGAATTTGACTTTTCCGAAATCGAATTTGACTGTTCTGAATTGAATTTAACCTTTCGGAATTAGAATTTCCCACTTCTGAAATTTAATATCGATTTTCTGAAATCGAATTCGACTGTTCTGAAATTGTTTTTTCTATTTTCTAAAAATTAATTTTACTTTTCTGAAATTCTAAAACTATCAAATTAGAGGAGCATTTATGTAGGTGTTTAGATTGAAAGAAATTAAAAGCCAAAGCAACAAAAATAAGAACAACCTGAATATTATCCAAAACGGCAAACAATCTCAAAAAATACAGTTGAAAATTAAAATATTTATATAAAAACTCATTATGTATCTCCTTCAAATCTCCTACAACTTTTTCTCAAGTTTTGACTACCATTCAAATCGAAATTATAGGAAAATTTAGGTGTTTAGGTTCAAAGAACGAATATTCATTCAAAAGTGTCCAAATACAAAAAACAATACCACAACAAAATTCAAAAACAAAATACAAAAACAATTTGCAGCGAACCGTGAAGAGCGAGCGACCGTTTGGGCGCCAACAATGGATTGTCTAAACGACCATTAATTGACCCACAAGGGCGGCGAGGGCTGGAGCCAAAACAACAAAAATAACAAATCAAACAGCAACATTAACAACAGAAAACAACCTCAAAAGCAAAAGTTGAAAAATATTGAAACATCTTCATAGACAATCTCACTCTTTCTCTTTTTCACTTGCTCTCTTTTTCACTCACTCTTAACTCCCTCTGTCTCTTAATTACAACAACGAAGTTCAAGCTTACCCTCGGTTGTCGAAAAAGGGCGGCACGCGGCATCACCTGCCACGCCCATACCCAACACATGACCGCAACCTCCCGCATCACTTTCCGTATAGAGAAAGAGAGAGAGAGAGAATGCGATCATCCGGATCAGTGGTTTTCATCGAGAGACCCAAAGGGCCCAAAGAACAGGCCAACAAAAATTATGTTGACCACTCGTTCTCCCTTTTGATTCACTTTCTCCCCTTTCTCTGTATTTTTTTTAGTCTCTCTCTTTCTCTAGTTTCCTTCTCTCTATCTCTACTCGAGGCGGAATCATTTAACGATCATGCGGATTTGCGTGCCAGAAATTGCTTTCATTAGGCGATGAACTTTGGCGTGACATAGAGGAAAGACAGACGGGCAGAAGAATAGACGGACAGAAGGAAAGATGGAGAATAAGAGAGGGAGAGATGAACTATTGAGAGGATGTAAGAGAGAGAGAGAGACAGTGGGAAAGCATGACATTTCGGCCTTTGGTGACTTGACTCGTGGCCGATAGTCAACCTTCCCCCACCAACACCATAGAACACCAACAAAATCATCATCATTACGATCATCAACATTGTCATCACAATCATCACCATCACAATCATGATCATCGTCATAACGATCATCACTGTCATCATGATCATCACAATCGTCCTCACAATCATTATGATCATCATAGTGATCGTGATGATTGGATTCACTGATGCGTTCGTTGGTTCTGCGTAGGTGTGATTAGATGTAGGCTTAGCAATAACAATAACAAATCCAGCAACAACTACAATTAAACTATAAAAAAACAATAACAATTCAGAGTAATACCAACAACAACTTATACTATTACATATACATAATAACAACAACGAGTACTACTAATTTTAGTTTCATAAATAGTTGTTGTAGTTGGTTTTATTTGTTCAGATTTCCATGTGGTTATAGTTTTTATCATTATTATTGTTGTTATTCTTACTTATTATTTATTGTTGTTTTTGATATTAGTTATTTGTTGTTGTTTTTGTTATTTCTTGTTGTTATTGTTACTTGTTATATGTTGTTGTTATTGTTCTTTTTGTTGCCTTTTCCATACAAATCTCTACTTTAAAATGTTGCAGGCGGAACAAAATGTTCGGCTTTTCTTATTCTTCTTCGGCTTCCACCTGTCTATCGGTCTGTCTATCTATCTATCTTTGAACCTGTCTGTCTGTTTTACTATTACTATTTTTTTTTGCTATTCTTCTTGTTGTTATCTTTGTTTTCATGCCATCTAAGGTCGATAACTTTCGGTTTTTTTCTTGCTATTGTTGTGGAATAATTTTCCATAATTTCAGAGTCAGAGAGTCAACGTCTGTCTTCTCGTATGTTATTCTAGAAAGGGAGATAAGAAAGAGAGAGAGAGAGAAAGAGATTTCTTTGTCAGGAAGCATTGGATGAAACTTCTATAGAAATGGAACCTTTTCTATTACTATATTTCCTTGGATATCGCTTCAATATCAATGCACAAAACTTCCTATAAACATTTTTCAATACCACTTTCTCGCCGCTCTCTGATCAATTCAAACCTTCGCACTCTCCTCGACTCGAAGGCGGCTCCCGACAACACCCGATGGGCGACACGTGCGCGCCACTGACTTCACCGATCACACCAACGGCTCACGTGTTGATTGGTGGTGCCTGGTGGGCCGAGTCCCATCGATCGATCGATCAATTGTCCGTGACCCTCATGTGTCAAGGAATTTTATTGTATTTGTTATTGCAATCGTTCATTTCACATTCGAATTCAGCCCTCGGCTGTTTTTGCAATTATTCTAACGAATTCATTAAGATATCAATTGCAAACCAGATCTAAACGACTAGTAGTATATAGTATTTATTGACCGATGTTTTCCCAAGTCATTTATATTCGTAGCACGCGTAGGAAATACAGATATTCATGAGACATATAATTATTCTATCGATCCAGTAATAATTAATATATGCACATAATAAAAAAAGACTAGACAACCGAAAAATAAAAATTGAATGAAAATACATCTTCGAAGATTGATAGCATTAATTCTTAATAATGACAAATCGGCCCACTTAAGTCGATAACTTTAGCTTTATGGGCTTTATGGCAGATCAGTGAGAGAATTATATAAATAAAATTAAAGTCAGGCAGAAATCTGTTTGTAGAATTTTATATAGTGAAGTTATAAAAAATTCTTACATAACGAAATAAAATATCATAAAAAAGTTGTCTTAAAACGTTTGAATATAATCGAGTTTCTAGCTCTCTACCATCTTTACCACTACCCATTTCCATTCCCATTCCAGTCGATATTCCACCTCCCTCCTTCTCTCTCCCGCTACCACATTCCCTCGATTCACTTGGGACACGTGTTCGTCCACTCATTCCACCGTGGGACAGAATTTTCGGCTCCACCGGCAGACTCGATCAAGTTCGTGGATCAAAATACGAAGCTCCTCCTTTGGTCCCTAGTCGAGAAGACTTTTCTCTGAAATCCGTAGACGAGACGTCGTCGTCTGATGGAATTTCAGAGAGCATCCCTCCCACACACACAGACATATCCACCAGTTAAGGCTCACATGGACAGCGTGATCGTTAGCATCAACGGTCATCCGGCGCATCAACGAAGGGATTGGAGACGATGGAACCCGATCCGAGGATGCAAATTCAACATTAAACCCACTCACATGACAAACATCCCATTCACCAGAGGTCATTAAACGCCATTTGGTCGAATTCGGCGAGGGTTTTGTTTTCTATTAAAACTAAAATAGCAAATGTTCGTATGTCATCAAAATATTCCCTCTTCTTTGGCCCCGTCCCTCTGAGGGTCCGATGACTTGCGGCATGTCTGGATTCCGAGACGAACACTGAGAGAAAAACCTCATCACTCTCTGTGTTTTCATTTCGCCGCCTGTCGAAGTGACGTCGAATGTGAGTCAGTGACTTTGAGGGAATGATCGCCTGATGATCACCTGTTTCGATGGCTGTCGCCACGATCAGCGAAATCGTTCAACTCATGAAATGTGAAGACCTTAATCGAGTATATTTTTTTGCTTTATGGACAGTTCTAAATTGGGGCGTTGAGGTCTTGTATTATTGTTGTTGTGATTCGTGGGTCTTCAGAGCTTCATTTTTTTTTTGTACTTTTAACACGTGTTTAAATTCCAGTGTGGCCAGAATTCTGAATCTCGAATTTTACTTTATAGCATGAGGCTCTCTTTAATTTATATAAAAGTTTTTCACACATCTTTCCTCACTATAGTATTAATTTTTAAACTTTCCTGTTCCCCCATTTTCTCTATTGCTGCTTTTTCCAAGTCTTTCTAATTGTTTCTCGTAGTAAATTTATGCAAATTTTGCTATTACTGTCACTTTCGCTATCTGTCCCACCTTTGTCTATCTCTGCATCTGATGTAATAATGTCATAAATATGCTGATCCCTGAGAAGCAATCACAGCTGGATGTCTGATGGTAGTTGGCCGTCAGACTTCTGTCTGTCTGTCAGTCAGTCGGACGGCGCTACGAGCGACCGATTTCATTTAAAATGATGATGAACGATCATTATTTCCTCCTCCCTCTCGGCCTCCTCTTTAACATCATGCTAGTCAGGCGCATTTCTTGGCTAATTGCTTGATTGGCAACGCCGTGATGTATGGGACAAATAATTCATTCGAATGACGCCTGAATAACGATCATCATCATTCAATATCAGTGATGATGCTTGGAAATCGATCTCTATATAAATTAATATAAACTTTTTTTTAATATTAAATGTTTGCGAGTATGAAAAAACCAAGGTAGGAATGTTAGTTAATACATATTTATATACACATAAATTTAACGTGTAATTAAATTAAAATATATAATTAAATAATTCTGTGATTAATTCGATTACAGGTCAGAGCCCGAGGATGGTGATCAGTCATCGATTTTGTTGAGTCGTATTGGGTCAAAAAAGTAGTTTCGTAGCTCGATGATGAATAGCAAGTGATGGAAGGTTGATCGTGAATAGATTGAAACGAATTTAGAGAAGCCTTTAGAATGAAAAAAATATACGTAGATAAATTGGAATATTCATATACATAGATTTTTACGACCTGTGAAGGAGCAACGAATTTATGTTCGAAATAATATACTAACTGGAATGATATACTAACCGGATTTCCATGACTTGTGCCAAAGTGAAGAGTGATCAGGAGAAAAGAGGTGAGGAGTTAACAGAGAATTAAACAATGTGCTAAAGAATGACCTCATGACCGGTATCATACATACATTAAAACCAATTTCTCGTATACTTAAATTATATAAGGATTATTTCGGGCATGTTCTTTGGAATAAACGAATAGACATTTAAGACATTTAAATTACGATTAAAATATACTATTAGAGAGATCAGGGAGATGAGGAAATATGAGAAGAGCATGAAGCATAGATATCTGTTAGACAAATTGTCATGTCTTTCGGCCTGGTGTCGTGTTAATTTCCAGTCGAGATCCGAAGCGACGACTTCATTCCTCCCCGTCAGGCGTCTCAGTCAGTCGTCTGAGTCGAAGTTCTTGAAAAGTCGCTCGAGCAGATTAGGAAGGAAAAAACCAACAACAACAATGACAACAACACAGAGTGGAAAAAATATTAAACTGATTTTTGCCATGTTTTCGAGCTTTTAGTCGACAACGAAAGAGAACAATAACAATAAGAAATCGCATCTGAAGTTGAAACTAATTGGCTTTGAATAACGGTTTGCATGGAAGAATTACCAACAACAACAACAATAACAACAACAACAGTAAAGGCTAAGACAACCAGTCAAAGCACTTGAAAAGCGGAAGCTTAATTATTTGACTTTGTCTCTGTCTATATCGCCCACCCTCCTCTCTCTTGCACCCCCGCGGTTTTCTCGCTCTCTTTGTGATTTTCATCCAAATTAACATAAAATTTGAATGGGAACAATTTGGAATCTGCTTGCGTTTCGTTTTCTTTAACCTATTTTCTTCTAGTTGTTGAATTAACCAATGTTGTTTTTGTTTTCGTTGTCGCTTTTTTTTCTTCTTTTCATTGGTTATTTTGGCTGTAGCTATTGTTTTGGTTATTGTTGTTGTTGTTTGGGTTATTATTGTTGTTGTTTTAGTTTATTGTTGTTGTTATTCTTGAAGATTATGGCAATAATGTTGGTGATGTTGATTTTTTTTTCTGTTGTTATTGGCCAAGTTAAATGCAGCATAATTCATGGCTTTTCTGACACGGATCGTGCACCGCGTTAACTCGCATTCCAGCCACATACCCGATGCCAGCCGGTGTTGTCAATTCCATTCAATTTAATTCAATTGAATTGAATTCAAATTCGATTCGATTGACAAACGCGTGCCTAGGTGTGTTCGCAAACATTGTACATATGAATATATTTTAATAAATAATCCATTTTTCATTTGGCGTTTTGTGTCGCTTTTTAGGTTTGGCTTTTTTGCACTTTTCACAGTCGTGAGTTGCACCTCGATGCAAAACTGTTTGTTGTCGACCCGCCAACTGGTGTGGTCACCCTCGAGGGGTGAATGTGATGAATTAGTACGGACGACGGATGAGGTAAACTGGTGATAGGGTAAAGAAGTCCGATGAAAATATTTGGTGAATAGAATGAGGAGAATCAGGAGAAGAGAAAAAGAAGAATCAGAAGAATGAATCAGAAGAAGTCGAGATAGGATTCACATTTTTCCAGCATATAAGAATAGTAGTTTTGGTAGTAAATTGGTATTGGGTAGTCAATTTAAATTTTCGGCATGTTCAGACGAAGCTAATTTTCGGCCCAAAATCGATTTCTGCTGAAAAGTACATGAAAATCTGATTTTGACCTTGTTTTATTTTAAAAATTATTACTTTCCAAAAAAAAATTTTAAATTTAGAATTAACCCTGAAGAGCAATGAATTGATTTTTCAGACGAATTTCTTAAATACATTTAATTTGAGAATATTTTTCAGAGGCTATTCTAAAGGTGTTGACATAGATTTACTCCAGGTAAAAGAGTGAAAATTAGGAGAAATTTAAAACTCACCTCGATGCCATTCAATTGAACGGTCCGCTTCCGCGTGATGTCGATGCGAAGTCCGGCGCCGACGTTTCCTCCGTCCTTGTCTTCTTCGCCTCCACCAGCACCACCAATGTTGTTGGTGTTTTCGTTGTTGTTATTGTTGTTGCTGCCACTACTATTACTACTACTGCTAGTCCCAACAACAACGCGTGGAAATTGCATGCAATTAAAAAGCAGACTCGCGCTCAAAACGAAGAACACGAAGCCGCGAGCCGAACACATCACGAGGCGCAAAACGACGCAAGACACGCACACATGCGCGCACCGTACGCACACACACACACACACACGTACACGAAAGCACACGAACGCGGGGGAAGGGAGGGGATCAATTGAACGCAAAGCGCGAAAATTCAAATTTCGTTCGTGGCGGTGGGCGGTAAAAGGGGCGTTGGGTTGTTCGATGATGATCGTCGGCGCTTCGGTGAGTTTTGTATTAATTTCTTTGAGTTTTGTATTAATTTTAATTTTTACTTTGAAGCCTATTTTATATTATTCTTTCAATTATTCGAAACAGTTCCTCTAATTTATTTATTTCTCTTGTATTTTCCGGATATTTTCCTAGGCTTTTCTATTTGCGTTGCTTGAATTTGTTGCTAATGTTGTTGTTATTATTATTGTTATTGTTGTTGTTATTAGTATTACTGTTTTTGCGTGTTTGATGAGCCATTTTAATGTGTTATTATTCCGATGGTTGTTGTTATAGCTGTCATATTAATTAATCTCAACATTTGATTTATTTCTTTCACATTTCTTGGTTGCTTCTTCTGCTTCCGGTTTTTACTTCTTCGTCTGCAAAAATCAAAAATAAAACTCTCCACCTATCAATCTATTTCCATTCCATCTCTGTCTCTCTTTCTCTCTCACTCTAACTGCAATAACAATAACAACAACAATAATAGTACCAACACCGATTACAATAACAACAAATTGAAACCGAGCTCTAGAAAATAACGGTAAATTTAATTGCACTCTGTTTATGCACTAATTAATTGTTGTAGTTGGTGTTGTAGTTATTGTTGTTGCTACTGTTAGAGGTGATTTTATAGTTATTTTTGTTGCTAATTCTTGCAGCTGCCTTCAGTTGTTGTTGTTTATTTTTTATTTTTTGTTTAAATATTTTTTCACTTTGGATTCGAATTGTTGTTGTATTTTGTATTTTTTCCACGCCGCGTTAACTCGTTTTTAACTTGTTGTTGTAATTTTCGAAAAGGTTTTTTCTGCATTTTTTACAATTGTTGTTGTTATTATTAAGAAATACAATGCATTCAATGAAAATCGAAATAAAGACCTTTCACAAATTATTCTTCTTTTTTAGTGTTTGTTTCTTTGTGTTTTTATTTTTTCTTCTCTTGTTCGCATGCGAATCGTTTCTTACTCAAGTCTGAGTGGGTTTTTTTCTCAGTGCACATTAAAATTAATTTCGACACAGTTTCGATTTCTCGATATCCCACATATCCATAAAATGTTTAATTGTATTCACACATGGATTTTTCGTATTCAGAAATTAATGAGCGGCTAGAAAATTATGGTTCTTCTTCCAATTTTCAGGTGAGGGAGGGGGAGGTAAATGGGAGGGAGGATGGTGTGGGGTATGGGGTTGTTGAAATTTATCTCTAGGATTTCACTGAATTTTAAATTAATACTTAAACACCTATTATTTTTATATTTATAAAATTCGAAGACATGTCTTTCCTCGCTTCCCTTCATTCACGTTCTTACTCTATATTCAAACTATTCTAAATTTAATAATAAATTTAAATAATATTACATCTGTTTCTTCTATTCCTAAACCTCATCATCAAGTGATCCTCTTTTCATTCCGCTAATTCGCATGGACCCTTCCAAGATTTGACCAACTGATCCTTCATTTCTCCAAGCCACTTGAACCCTAACATAAGAATCAAGAAACCATAAACTAATTAAACTCAGATAGCGCGGAAACCTACGATCCTTGGAGGAATACAAGTCTTACAAAACCCTGAACAATTATTTTCTATTTCGAACTAATTCCAATTAAAAAAAAATTTCTCTGAGTGGTTTTAGTTTTGCTAATTTCGTTGACATCGGACGAGTTCCTGGTTCTGGTAATTAATGAGTTGAGTCTACTGTTTGTCCATCATCGCCATCATCATCATCGTCCATAACCTCATCATCCTCGCCATCATCATCGCGATAATTGTCAACATCATTTCGTCGCACAATTGCTGATGATTCTTTTCCGATTCAACGCGATTTCGTGATGATGATGATGAACACTTTTTTCTCCATTTTATTTGTATTATTTTTCATTTGGTGTTTTGGTTTTCACATTTAATTTTTCCATTCTGTGATTTTGTTGTTGCCTTGTTGTTTGTTGCTCGTCCGTAACGCGTTTTGACCTGGCTCCAGCCGTGGTCTCTTCTGCACTCGTTCTAACGAGCTTTTCATTTGCGCACAAAAGTGAACATTAAATTTTATTTTACATTTTTAAAACATTTTGGCTTTGGGTGCTGTATTCGTGTTTCGAAAAGAATTTCTATTTTTAATAATTGTTTCACTACTTTCGATATTTAATTCCCCTTTAAATATATTATTCTTATAGGTTTGTAATTTATAATGATGAAAACAATTTGTGTTTTGAGTTTAAACCATTTACTCCATTTTTTTAAAATAAAACAAATTTTTTCCTACAATTTACATTTAAATTTCATTACATTTTTATTTCACTAAACTTTGATTTGGTTCCAGTTCTTATAATAATTATTTTTGTTAGAAATTTTCAAAAATTTAATTATTACTATTTTATATTCACTATAAATCACAATTTAATTTCTTTCCAAACACTCACAATCTTTTTTTTAATATATTTTCTGAATATATAAATAAAATCTTTTCCTTTTTCATGACATCCTAATTTATTTAATTTTTTTTTATTTTATATTTCTTTTTATTTTCATTTCCATTATATTATGTTATTATTACATTATTTTATATATTTTATTGTAATCTAATGTTGTATTATTTTATTTTATTTCCTTTTACCTATTTTATTGGATCACGTTTGATTTAATTTTCTTGTTTTTCTGCAGAGATTAAGAAAAAGCCCTCGAACGCAACTGTTGCTGAAACCGAAACCCGGAGCCGCCAGAGAGTTTTTCAGCGAAATTCAAATGGAAATCGGTCCGTTTTTCCGCGCCAGTTTCTGTCGCTTCGGTGGCTCGATCGCGAATGAAACGAATGAAAATCGGCGCTGGAAAATTGTGCGCCGCTGACTGAGTCGAAGCCGAGTCGACCGACCGCAAACCCTCCCGCCGCCGCCCTCAGACGCGCTCCGTCAGTCACACAGTCGCTCACACGCCGCCAACGATCGTCGTTCGCCGTGCAGATCGCTGAGAACGCTTTTTTGCGATCGGTCCTCGGTCCGCCGACGACGACGACAACGGCAACAACAACAACAACGATGACGACGGCGACGCTGTTGGACTCGTGGCTGGCGGGGGTTTGCGTTCAGCTGAAGGTGGCACCGACGTCGTTTATTTCGTTTTCTCGACCACACGACACAGAACCTTTTGGTTGGCATTTGATGGGGGGTGGCACCAGTTTCGACCAGACTCCGGGTCATTTTCGCGTTGGAGGTCTTTTGGTCGCTCTGGCAAAGAGGGACAGATCAAGGCCTGAGTTTGGGTTTTGTTTTTCTTACCACTTTTCGCTTCACTTTGGAGTCTTGTGGTTGCCGATCAAATGTTTGTTTTGGACCACTGTTCTTCACTCTTGTATTTACCCACTGTCCTCCAATCTTCAACGTGCCCACTGTGCTTCATCTTCCTACAGTAGTCCTCAAATCGAATTATACTTATCAGAAATCACAACGAAAAAACACCCGTCCCCTTGGGGTCAGAAGGAGCCAAACGAAACAAAAACAAGAAGGAAATCTCCAAACAAAACCAACACGAAAGAAAGCCCCGAACCATGTCTAAAACAAACAACAGTTAACTATGGAAATTAGCCCAAGAACAAGAGCCTTCCTTCCATCTAAAACTCAGAGGCAAATGCTGAACAATGGACCTGAGGTTGTTGCAACCAAACCTAAATCCACACCAAAGCGACGACGACTCAACTCAAGCTCAAAGAACCTAAGGAGAAAGAACAAACACGGAGGTTCTGATGGATTCTAAGCGACGAGTTATCGGAGCTCCAGAGGAAGTTGCCATCGTTGGCCAGCAGCATCAACAAGAGCAACTAACAACAACAACACCTAGAAGCAACAACAATCGAAATAGACAATAACAACAACCAGGAAAGGGAGCCAAACACGACGACCAAGAAAGAAGCAGTTGGAGTTATGGTCAAGTGCCTCGAGATAAGCGGCCGTTTAGCATGCAGCGATAAAAAGTCTCAACCTCCGTCCGTCCAGTCCGTTATCCATCTAGTTTATACATCTATGTCCGTCTGTCTGTCCGAGTGGTGAAGAAAATTCCATATTGTGCTCCCTGGGCCCCCGAGCGACATGGATCACGGAATGTGTGTCAAATCTTGACACTGATCATCGCCATTGAGAGATCATTATCACGAATGGAGGAGAGCGAAAAAACAGACTGAATGAGAAAGAGAGATGAGGAATAGACAAGGATGGGGGAGTCGCTTCCGTCGGAAGAGTTATCAACGATCCCCGATCTCCAAGTGATCTGCAGCCGATCGCCAACCGTTGAAATTTCAATTTCAATTCTTCTACTCTGCACTCTACATATTTTCCCCTCCCGCCCATCTTTCAACGCCTTGCTAATAGATTCTAGCTTTTTGCATCGTCCACGATGCCAACAACTTCATCATCATCATCATCGTCTTCTTCTGCGCTGACCTGCAACGGATTCTTCCTCCGCTGCGAAGTCTCGGCCCATCGGGAGGATGTTAATGAATTCCCAGGTCTCGTTGCGTGCTGGACGCACGGAGCGAACGGAAGCCATAAATGAAGTCTAATGCCGTCGCAGGTGGTTGATCTTGGTTGGTTCGTTGTTGTTATTCTTGTCGGCGTGAACCTTGTTGCTGATGGATCGTGACTTATCGCCTAATAGGTTTTTATCTCTTTCTCACTTCGCTTCGATCTGACCATCGTTTCTGGGGGCTCTGGTGGTGGCGCGGAAGGCCGCCGGAACCGCCCAACTCTGAAGTTCTAATTAAGTGCTGATGTTACTTTTGTAGTTGGGGTGTTTAAGGTGTTCACTGAAGTCTTTTCTGTCGTGATTTATGGAATTTAGTACGACGGACAGTGGTATTCTATTGTCTAGGGATTTATAAGAGGCAAAGAAACCCACTCTAGAGACCTCTAGACCGTTTCCTTTATTCTTTCAAAGGTATTGAGGAAGAAACGCCGTTCCATACACCTTCCAAATTGTGGACACCCTACCTTCAAACCTATGATAGGGTGTCATTTAGCAACCAGAAGCACTTCCACTTGCGGTATCTTTCAACTGGGAACCCCATCGAAGTTCGTTTATCTTTCACCCGCTAATGTTTGGTCAATTACAACTGTCATATAGTACCTATTTAAGCGCACTCAGTAGAGTAGTGGACAATGGACAGACAAACAGACAGACAGACAGACAAATAGGCAGATAGACAGACCAGCCAGATAGGTGAATAGACAGATAGAAAGATATGCACCCTGAACACAACTCCTTGTCTTCGGCCCACTCGAGCGAGAGTTTGCAAAAAAAAATATCAAAAAAAGACAAACAAACACTTGGCTTCCTACGATCGCAAAGTCAAAACATCTCGAGAGACAAGAACCACGATCACAACAGATCCAACCCCGATCCCCTCTAACCCTTCGCCCTCCACCTCTTCTCGATCGATCGGACTGCACTATTATGATTAATTATCGGCCGCATTGGGCGGAAGCGATCCATTTCTAATGGAATTTAATGGGATGGATCGCGGCGGCCGATCGAGTGGACCGCGTCCTTCCCTATTGGATAGTCTCCAGTTTTTGCAGACCCGTGGATCCCTCCCTCTCCTCTCTTTCCTCATGGTCCCTTTGAGTCGTCCTCTCCTTCCTCACTGACCCATCTTCTCTATCTTCTCTGGCCCCCTTGCATTTATTTCCATTCCATAAAGGGATCAATAGACTGAAATGCGTTTTGGAATGCATGCGTATGCGTTTATATTTTGTTCAATATATCTTCTAATCAAGATCATCTGGTCATCGTAGGTCATTGGTCGGTCGGTCAGTTGCACATCATCCTGTGTGGATGTCGGTGAATTTGAAGCGCAGCGGAATCGCCGGCACGTTCATGAAATGGCAGACGAAGGCGTTCTCGGTGGGATGATTGAATTCGATCGAGAAGTTGCGCACAAGGTTCGCCACACTCAGCTCCAGTTCCAGGTCGACGATGCGCTTGCCGACACAGGTGCGTGGCCCGAAGCCGAAGGGCAGATAGACGAACGGGTTGAGATCGTCGGCCACCAGGCGGTTGGACTCGGAGCGCAGCCACCGTTCGGGGATGAACTCGTGGGGGCGCGGAAACAAGCGTTCCTCGGAGAGCAGCAGATTGGAGTTGATGAGGACGCCGGTGCCCTTGGGGATCCGATAGCCGCCGAGCACCAGATCGGCGCCCGTCTCGCGCATGTTGCCGGGGATGATGGGGTGAATGCGCAGCGACTCCTTGATGCAGGCCCGCAGATAGGGCAGCCGCTGCATCATCTCCAGGGTGAAGTCCACGGTGGGATCCGGTCCAAGGACGTCCAACACCTCGGCCCGGAGCTTGGCCTGCTTCTCGGGGTTCGTGGCCAGCAGCAGGAGGATGCCGCTCATCACGGACGAGGTCTGGAAGTGCGGGACCGAGAATGAGAAAATGATATAGAGAAAGCGATTGAGAGTTACAGAGAAGAGCAAGAGTTACTCACGCTGTCGACGCCGGCCTGCAACATGTCCATGGCCATGACCATGGCGACCTTGCGATCGATCTTCACCAGCTGCTCCAGGACACTGAGCTGGCGGCCACCGCCGTCGTTGCCGCCCACCTCCGCCTTGGCGTCATCGATGCGGACGAGGGCCTCATCGACATACTTCTTGCAGATGTCGAAGATCGCGTCCATGGCCTTCTCGAAGCGTCGATACGTGGGCGTCGGGAAGATGCGATAGAAGGTGGGCTTGAAGCCCAGATCGTACATGAGGCTGATGAAGATGCGCATGTTCGCGAAGAGCTCCCGGGCCTCCGGCGACACGTCGATGTTGCGGACCAGGCCGAGCTGCTTGTCGAGCGCCACCACGGCCACGGACTCCAAGGTCAGGCAATTGATGTCCTCGTAGAAGGTCCCGGGCACCTCGTTCGTGACGGGGTCTCGGATGTCGCGGATTCGCTGGACGAACTGCTCGTTGACGCGCATCATCGGGTGCAGGTAGAGCCGTGCGTTCTGGGGCTTCATCAGCACCGGGTTCACGGCCGACCGAAAGTCTGCCCACATCTTGCCTCTGGGCGAGAGAGGGAGATGTCATTAGATCCCGAGTACACCCGGATATGGACTTACTTTCCAGCCAGGCCCATGGTGTCCTTGAAGAACCCGTCCTTGTGGTTCTCGCGGTAGAACTCCATTACCTCCATGGACGTCCGCACCGGCCAAACACCCTCGGTGCGATGGACCTTCTCGAAGTCGCGCACATCGAACACGGACAACTGCGGCTTCTGGCCCAGCGGCCCGGGCAACAGGTAGGTGTCTCCGTATTTTCGCCGACACGCCTGCAGCATGTCGATCAAGGACATGCCGTGAAATTCACCTGCGGAAGAGAGAGAAGAGTTCAGAAAATGTTGAATTTGATCAAAAATGTGAATTTTTTTAATTTCTTGTAAAATTTTTGAATTTAATCGAAAATGTTGAATTTTATAAAAAAAATTTAATTCAATTAAAAATGTTTATTTTGGTTGAAATTGTGTGAATTTTGTTGACATTGTTGAATTGTATTTAAAATTTTGAATATTAACAAAAATGTTATTTAAAATGTTAAATTTTTTGAAGAAAAAAATTTAATTTAATTCAATTTAAATTGAAAATTATTAAATTTTATAGAAAATATGGATTTTTCATATTTTTAAAAATTTAGATATTAATCGAAAAATGAAAGTTGAAAGTTTTATCGAAATTGGTGAATTTTATCGATAATACGGAATTGTTTTTAAAAATATTGAATTTTTTTAAAAATATAGATTTTTATCAAAAATGTTATGATTTATTAAAAATTTTAAATTTAATTTAAAATATTGAATTTTAATCGAATGTTCAATTTTATTGAAAATGTTAAATATTTTGAAAATATTGGATTTTATTGAAAATTTGTAAATTTATTGAAAATTTGTAAATTTATTGAAAATTTTTAAATTCATTAAAAATTTGTAAATTTATTGAAAACATTTAAATTTATTGAACATTTTTAACACTAGATTGCCCAAGTAAGTCATTTTGACTGCTTTTTAATTTCAATTAGAAAAAAATTTATGTATATAATGTCACACTTTCTTAAAACTTTTTGACTTTTTTTACGACATATAAATGCATTTATTAAATTAGTACTTAACTTCCCCCTCCTTCATTTCTGGTATATACGTATGTGCTATACCTAAATCGTCCGAAAGCAGTCATTTTGACTGCTAATAAAATGACTCTTATTATTAAATTTAGTACTTCTCATATATGATCAGTTCGTCTCGATATTGAAACAATAGTTTTCATTACTTTTTTTCGATTGCTTTCACATAACAACTCGTGATGTGATAAATTGTCGATACTTGCTGAATTGCAGTTGCTCAATAAGCGAAACTAGTACTTGTTATTCGAATATTTAGGTAGTGATACATGTTCTAATAAGGTGATTATTGTATTTATTTTTCGCTCAAAATTTATGAAAAAAATGTCGAATGAAGTGTTAATAATATAAAAAAACAATATTTAACCAATTTCTTTAAACATTAGTTATTCTTTTTTTTTAATACTGGATAGATAAAAACATTCATCTTAATATAGCGTTAAAGTGTGGTAGCGAACTTGACAATGCAGTTGAAAACTTCACGAGTTTAATTCATGAAGCAGCCTTTTTATCAACACCAATCAATGAACCTAATCAAAATAATAACACTGTAATCATATCTAGTGAAATAAGAGAATTAATCAGAAATAAGAGGCGATTAAGAAGAATTTGGAAAATAAGCAGAAATCCGAGAGATAAAAGTAACCTTAATTTTGCATCAAATCAACTGAAACGACGACTTCATGAAATTAAAAATGATTCTCTAGGAAATTATTTGAAAAATCTGAACTGTTGCAATAACGATGAGTACAAACTTTGGAGAGCTACTAAATATTTAAAACGTCCTAGAAAACGTAACGTTCCAATAAAAGACGCTAGCGGAACTTGTTGAGATCAAGCTTGTCTAAAGTTAAGGCTTTTGCTGAACACTTAGAACAAAGTTTTCAACCATTTGATATAAATAACTCTACCACCGATATTGTGAACTTTTTAGACATTCCCTGTCAAATGGATTTGCCATTGAAACATATTTCCCCTAATGAAGTTCGTTCTGAAATAAAGATGTTGAATAACACCAAAACTCCTGGATTTGACAAGTTGGATGCCAAAGTACTTAAATCTTTACCTAATAAAGGTATTCTGTTACTAACGCTTATATATAATACTATATTAAGACTTTGTCAATTTCCAAGTCAGTGGAAGTGTGCTGAAATAATTATGATTCTCAAGCCTAACAAACCAGAGAACGTTGTCTCGTCCTATAGACCGATAAGTTTATTAGTAACATTCTCGAAAGTATTTGAAAGAATATTTTTAAGAAGAATGTTACCTATTCTTGAAAAACAGCATATTATACCTGAATATCAATTTGGATTTCGAAGTAATCACGGCACACCTGAACAATGCCATCGTATCGTAAATGTCATTATTGATTCTCTGGAAACCAAAAAATATTGCTCTGGTGTGTTTTTGGATGTTCAGCAAGCTTTTGATCGAGTCTGGCATAGTGGTCTATTATTTAAGCTAAAAAAACTCCTTCCTGCTCCAGTTTACTTAGTATTAAAATCGTACTTAGAAAATCGTTGTTTTTATGTTAAAATCAATGATGAAACATCTGATAGTAAGCAAATAAGAGCAGGTGTGCCACAAGGCAGTGTCTTAGGACCGGTTCTGTTTACGATCTTACTTCAGACATGCCTATAACAGATTTCGTACAGCTACATATGCTGATGACACTGCTGTACTTGCTTCAAATGAATCTGCAACTGTGGCTTCAAATCTAGTTCAATCTGCACTCAACAAAATTCAGTTATGGTTAACAACGTGGAATATTAAAATAAATACTTCAAAATCGGCTCATGTAACTTTCGCTTTAAAAAAGGAAACTGCCCTGCAGTTTTTCTAAATAACTCTGAAATTCCTAATTGTGACAGCATTAAATATCTAGGACTGCATCTCGATAGGAGGCTAACGTGGAAAAATCATATTAAAGCTAAACGTCTCCAGCTTAATTTGAAATCCAAAAGAATGTACTGGTTACTTAATCCAAAATCTGAATTAAGTCTTCACAATAAATTACTGCTCTATAAAACCATACTGGAACCTGTATGGACATATGGAATTCAATTATGGGGTACAGCAAGTAATTCAAATATTGAAATTTTACAACGTTTTCAATCCAAAATATTAAGGCAAATTACTAATGCACCTTGGTTTGTCACAAACATTCAAATCCATAAAGATCTCAATGTCTCTTTTGTTAAAAATGAAATAAATAACTTCACCGCAAGATACCTTATTAGACTTAGTAATCACACCAATACTCTAGCTATAAGACTTCTTGATGATACTAATGAAATTAAAAGACTTAAAAGATATCATACACTAGATTTACCATTTAGATAATAAGTATGTACATATAGCTATTTTAAGTTTGTTATTATTTATATTTAAGTTGTTGTTAATGTTCATTTAAATATGTTCATTGTATTTTTGGACTTAATGAAGTTCAAAATAACTCTGTTAAATTTATTATTATTTAAATAGATTGCAAATAAAAGAATATTTACAACAAAAAAAAAAGTTATTCTTTAACAAGGCAGTCATTTTGACTGCTTCCGGGCAATCTAGGTATATACAATGTGTCGGTCTTTCTAGTGTTAAATTTATTGAAAATTTTTAAATTTGATGAAAATTTCTAATTAGGTCGAAAATGTTGAATTTTCTCGAAATTTGAATTTGATCGAAATTACGGAATTTAAAAAAAATGTTGAGTTTTATTAAAAATATAGATTTTTATTAAAAATATAGATTTTTATAAAACATGTTGAGTTTAAGTTTTTGAATTTTATCGAAAATGTTAGATTTTATTTAAATCCAGACTTTGGGCCTTTACTACGCCTTTGTCCATCAATTTTACATATTCATTTATTCGAATCATAGATATGACCTTGAGAGAAATCAAGGCATGGTGCGAGAGAGATGATAAGAAGAATAATAATAAACACAAAAATTTGCATGCAATCAAGAGAGATGAAAATCGGGGTTGTGAGACAAAAAAAGAGAGCAAAATGAAAAGCGAAAAATATCAGATTACGATCAAACCGGAAGGAGACATCAAAAATCACCCCCATTAACGATGTTAAAGAGAGAGAAGAGGAGACTGAGGTTCCTCGATCGATCGATTACTCACCGCCCTTCATGAAGCCGCGCATCATCTGGAGGCGTGACGGGCCGGGCACCTCGCTGAAGGGGCGCGCCTCCTCCCACTCCGCCGCGAGGTTCTGCAAATACGAGCTGTCAGTTGGCCCGCTGCCGGTCGTCGCGGTCTCGAGCTGTGGGCAGGAGATGAGAAATATTTACTCAATGCACACACGGAAGATAAGGAGGCTGAGATCCCCCGGGAATCATATCCCCAGAGGGTTGCTCACCTCGCCACTCCCCTTTCGCCCCCCTCCCACCTTGACATTGCTCGCCGTCGACGTCGTCGTCGCTGATAAGGTTCGTCGCTTCAGTTGTTCAACCACTTGTTGTCGTTGTCTGTTGGATAGCGATGACAACAACAACGACGTTGTCGATCGCCTCCTCAGAGGGCAAATTGTTGAGAGCATTGCTCGATTGAATATGAAATATTTGGAATGTTGCTCGGCGTCCAAACGATTTGAATTGCAGATGAGAACTGAGCGAAAGATTTTGGAGCTTCGGTGAGGGTTTTTAATTAAAATTCCGCCACCTCTGAAAAAGCCGAACGACCTTCGCTCATGTGAAGCTCTTGTCATCTTTTTTCGTTAACCCACATCGAAACGGTTTGACAAGCACTGTTTGAGAAAGTAAACGTCATCCACTCTCACAGTCCACAGATAACAATTTATATCGGCTTTTATTTCAAAAACTCCTCATTATTATAAGATGAAATAATAGTTACAATAATTTTTGGCTTTTCACCAACGTAATCGTATATAGTTAATATTGTATGAATTATATTTAAGTCACAATTTAGAGAATTCCACCATCCACTCGACCTCAAGATGACACCGAGTAGTTGTAGTGCAGCTGACTTTGGCGCTTGTCTCGCACTCAGCAACCAATCGCATGCATTCAGCGCCTTCGTTCAGCTTCGTTCAATGCAAACGAACGAAGAATGCCGTTCGTTGGGTCCGAGTGCGGGACTTTTTGAAAAGTCATTTCAAAAACAAACTGCAACGGTTCGAGTGCGGATCGTGAGAGTTCGCTCTGGATAAAATTCGTTTTGGACAAGAACAATAATATTTTTAATACTTCGTTTTAGAAAAGTTGTCCAACTTTTTTTGTAAAATATTTATGTAAACCTTGTTTTATTAAAAGTTAAACATCTCGTTTTGTTGGAAATAACTTGAGATAGCAAAGAGAAAAAAATACTTTGTGTTAATTTTGTGTTGCGTGTATTTTTTTGTTTTTCAAAAAGTCATTCGTCTCTTCGCTTATTGTCGTATTTGTTGAAAATTGTAGAGAAATAATTGTATAGTTAGTTTTCTCGTGAGCTGCAATTAATAAAGAACACAGTCGAAATGGCCGCTACTTTGAAATTCAGAAACAAGGAGGTGAGTAGTTTTTCTTCGTTTTTCTTTCGGCCCAACCCGACGCCGCCATTGCAAAAGGAAGGAATTCCTTCCACGTTGTCGCTTTCGCCTCCTTCAACGATTTGGTTTTCTATCTTCTAATGTTGCATTGCGCCGCCATATTCCCCTCTCGCTCTTTGGAAGCTGCCTCCACATTACGGTACCTTGGAATTTACAGCACTAACGGGACTCGTCTGTGGCTGGCGCCAACATGGACTCCATTTTCTAAACCATTTCCCTTCAACATCGAAAAGTTTTTAATATTTGCCTATTTCCTCCCAATTTTCCCTCGTCCAGAATGAAGCTGACAAATTCAACAAAGTGAAGAAATTTGGCGTCTCGACCGGATCGGAGAACACCAAGCGCGCTGCCTTGGGTGACCTACAGAATCGCGAAGTCCTACGTGCTGTCATCGGCAAGGATGCGGCCCAAAAAGAGTGAGTTTTCTTCACATTCTACAGTAAAGTTTTGTACTAAAGAAAACCTCGCTTTTGCAAAAGAATTCAAAATGATTTATTAACGAAAAGGTAACAGTGAGCAATTGCTTAACTTAGTTTAAGATTCGCCAGGCCGTAGACCTGATTCATTACGGAGCGTTCCTTCAAGTCAGGTAAACCCTCAACGGCCGCTCGTTCGCGCGAGATCTTTACGAGTGCTTCAAATGATTTGGGTTCCCAAATAGCCAAATCGGATAAGGTTTTTCTGAAATATATACAGATATTAACATCAAAATCAATTTTGAGGGAAATGTTCTGGCTTACGTGTTGAGGAGAATATTGCTCTTGGCCAGACAATCCTTCAGTGTGTCCTTGGAGATGCCGTACTGCTGGCAACCGGCCTCGAGACGCGTTGCCCACAACTGCAATCAATCAATTTAGTTTATATTTCTTCTATGCCGCGACTTATCGTGGCGAACTCACCTCCTTCATGTCGAGTTTCTTCAGTTTGCGCCCCTTTGTGGCGTAGACAAGCGCCCGGTGGACGTTGCGAATACTGATGGAGTACACATTGCGTCGTCTGCCGCGGAAATGCTGTAAATTAAACAACGACCATGTTAGCGTTTAGAGAAAAACAAATCTTCGTATTATTTGTTGTTAGATCTAGGTGTGTGTTTTTTTTTTGCCTACCGCCGACATTTTGAAAATCTTTCGCTTGCGCCAGAACTCATCGGGTCCACGTGATCGCACGAACAATGCCAATGTTGGGGAGACCATTTTTCAATTATGTTTTTAATATTTTAATTTATATTTGGATATATTTTGTACTTCAATTTACGAAAACTACTTTACATAACCTCGGTGCGCGTCGCTCGCGAGAACAAATGATTTTGACAGTTATTCGTGAAAGCATCGTTGGAGTAGTGTTGCCAACTTGAGTGTTTCGAATACGAAGTGTTGTCTTTTCTTAGGTTGGGGGCTAAGAAATGTTTTACATCACATTAAAATTTTGTTTTTATTATTTATTTTTTCTTTATTTATTGTTCATTATTTATTTATTTTTTATTATTTTTTATTTTATTATTTGTTTTTAGTTTTATTATTTTTTCTGTTTATTTTTATTTTTTTATTTTTTGTTCTTCTCTTAATTTATTTTATTTGTATAATTAATTTCGTTCTATTTTCTCTCTGCAGCTTGAAGGACTCTAAGCTTCAGTATGAGCGTACAGCAAAAGCCCGCGTGGACTCCCACTGGAAAAAACCTTTGGGCTCTACCACGAATGCGGCGCAACCGAAACAAACCTCTGATGCCAGCCTAAGTAAGGTGGGCGTGGCTGCCGCCGCCGCGCAACGCAAAGTTTTGACACGGTCCAACTCGGTCCGCTTGGGTACCAGCAGCACCACCGCTGGCACCGGCAGCACACTGCAGAGGCATGCATCCAGCGGCTTGCTTGTGGGGCAAAACAAACCAAAGACGCTGACCACAAAATTGGTCGAAAACAAAACCCAGCAAGTGAAGTGTAAGTAACCATAAGCCTTAAGGAGAATGATCGCTGTAATACAATTACTATTTGATCTACAGACATTTCAAAAACTAAAATCACCAACGAAAAGTCTGCTGTCGCCTCCATTGCTAAACCCGAACCCACACTGCGCCGCGAGGACAGCAACTTGTCGCGCAAGTCTCTCTCCAAACTGAAAGCAGCCTTGTCTCGTGACACTGCATCTGCAAAATCTGCAGCCGCTGTGGCCAAAGCGGCCACTACAACTGTTGCAATCAAGAAGGATAAGCCGGAGCCGGTGACTAGCATAGCTCAGGCAAAGAGCTCTGATATCAAGATCGTCAGTGTGCAAACGCACTCTTCGAAATTGTTGAGCGACGTAAGTACTTAAACATAACCGATGATTGTTGTATTGAATTTCTATACAATGATCTTCCTTTAACACACTAGGTTGAGGACATCGATGCCGGTGATGCGGACAATTTAATTCTCGTCTCCGAGTATGTCAACGACATTTACAACTATCTCTTTAGCTTGGAAGTGATTCACAGTATTCGTGAACACCATCTCGCCGATCAGGAGGAAATTTACCCAAAGATGCGAGCTGTCTTGATCGATTGGATCAACGAAGTGCACACACAGTTTCATTTAGTTGCCGAGACCTTCCAAATGGCTGTGGCCATCATTGATCGCTATTTGCAGGCGGTGACATCGGTGAAGCGATCACACTTGCAGCTGGTGGGCGTGACGGCTCTGTTCATCGCTGCCAAGTATGAGGAACTCTTCCCACCAGCCATCGGCGACTTTGTTTACATTACCGATGACACTTACACTGCCAAGCAGATTCTACAGATGGAGATCAAGATCATGAAGGTGCTTGACTTCAGTTTGGCTCGTCCCTTGCCTCTGCACTTCTTGCGTCGTTTCTCGAAGGCGGCCAATGCCGAGGATGGTCATCACGCCATGTCCAAATACTTCTTGGAGTTGGCTTTGATCGAGTACGACTTGGCTCACTACAAGCCTTCAGAGGTAATGTTATGACTTGAAGCATCGCTGAAGAATTGTAAACTAATTATCTATGTTCTGTAAAGATTGCCGCAGCTTCACTCTTCCTTTCGCTGCACTTGTTCAGCGGCAAAAGCAATACCGCCTCTGGTTTCAATGATACCCTGTGGACTCCAACATTGGAGTGGTATTCGCGCTACTCTCCCGAACACTTGCGTCCGATTACTAAGAAAATTGCCGAGATTGCTCGCAATGCTCCCAACGCTAAGCTGAAGGCCGTCTATACGAAATATCAGTCGTCGCAACTGCTGAAAATCTCACTGCGACCTGAGCTCAGTGGAGTGCTAATAGATTCTATCATCAACAGCAAAGAGTAGGGAGAGAATGGGAGTGAAAGAATTTAAGATGTCATTCCTAAATTCTCCTTTAGCTTAATTGTTTCTTATTTTTATACTCTTTATTTTTTATTATTATTAAAAGTTTAATTTAATAGCAATGTGAACTAGTACGTAAGACATTTAATATTCATTCTTCATTCTCTCACTATCTCTCCGACGATGTACTTTGTTTTGTATCGTCGCCGTTAGACAAATGGCGATAATCACAATAACAATTATCGGGAGAAGTCATGTGTGCACCACGCATTGATTCGAAGACGGACTGACGGCGTACGCGGCGAGGACAGCGAGGGCGACAATATGGACATCTCTGCTGTGTGCAATGAGATTCAAATTATTGCAGCTCCGTAAAACTTTACCACGGCCCCCTATACACACAGTAGGAAGGAACCACATCGCATTTGCTGGCAGATATTTTATGCGATCATTTCCTCTCCATTGTTCTAAAGAAACAACAACAATATGATTAACACAATTATATATACATATATTAAATTAAGTTATAGACGGGTTAGAAATTTAATTAATTGTTTCTCCCACAACAACACAGCACTTGATTGATGTTTTCAAAAAGCAATCAAATTTATATTTTATAAATTGTATTTATTGATTAAATTCATGCATTCATTCATTCTCCTATTAACAAAACAAAAATAACAAAGTCTGAGCGTTTCTCAAACTGAATACAAGGGCGGAAATACATCTGCCACATGCAATAAGTGCTCTCTCCTTGAAGCAATCAATTTCTTTCTGTGCATGATGGATTTTATGGTTGAAATGTTCATCTCTTGTGCATTAGGTATGATTTTCTTGTCTTGTTTTTATTTGTATTTTATTTTTGATGCACGGTATGAACATTGAACATTAAAAACCATTGTTGGCATGCAAGTATGTCATTTTAAATAGTTATCAACTGCAAATGATAAAAGCATTTATTGTAACATTTTAAAATATAAATAAAATTCGAAAAAAAATGCACTTTCGTTTTAATATCATTTACAGACATTTTCTTTAAGAACTCTGCTGTGAAACAAACAGTAAAAAATGACGTCCTTCTCCTCCTTTGAATAGATCGATAATCTATTCTCTTTTCCTTCTTGCTGATGCACGGTCGTCTCCCCTTCTCAAGTGCTTTCTCTGTGGCGGGAAATTCCTGCCGAATCGGAGAAATGTTTGTGTTCTCTCAACTCTTTTTTACACTTTGCATATTTCCCTACCAGACACGCAGAAGAAAGCGAGCAGCGACTCCTTTTCGATCCTAAAAACGCTGTGAACAACATGAGCAAGAGTGGAGGGGGGCAATTTTGGAGAGATACCCCAAATCGGTTTCAGTGCCATCAACCAGCCAACAACAACATTGGAGGAAGAACCGTTGAGCGATTGAGGAGAAGGAGCACGTATTTTGGAAAACGCAAGGAGAAGACAGAAAGAAGAACATTTCGAAAGTTTGTTTTATTTTTATGGCCGCCATAAAAGTGTCGACATAATGACGATCATAAAACCGTCAAACTTGTATTTTCACCAGGCGCTCAGCGAAAAGAAGAGGGCGACCGACACAAAATCGGGGAGAAGAAAGTCTGGCTGGGGGCAGGCAAAAATGAGACGAGAGACACTCTCTCTCTCTCTCTACACACGCCGACAACAAGGAAGAGAGCGAGATAGAGCGAGCGCTCATCACGTAACTGACCTGCGAGCTGAGCCCAAGGGTGCGACGACGACGGCGTTGGCTTTGTTTGCTTCAGCTGCGCCTTCCCTGGCGCTTATCAGAGAAACCCTCGCACGAGCGTGTCGACACATGTGTGCGTTTGTTTGTGTGTGTTTCGCATGGCTCGCCTTTTCTCCTGTTGGTGGTGGTGGTGGCTCAGATCTACCTACTCCTCACCCCGGGACTCTTAAGGTGCCGTGCTGTGTATGCAGGGTATGCAGTCTGGATCTCTTATCCGAACTCGGACTTCCGAAATTTTCCCGCCCAAGTAAATCAGTGCTCATGTCCATTCTATTGTTACAAATCAAATGTTTTAATTAACTACTTCTTTCAATATTTTTTATTTATTTGAAAGAATTAGTACCTGATACTAAATTTTTTTTGTCCATTCTTGTAATATGGTTCTTTTCTTCTGTACTGCATTTTAATAATAAACAAAATAGTTATACAGAGCACGGTTCTCAAAATATCTCTCAGTCTCTTTCTTGAAAACTTATCATTAATGATAGAAAATGAACTCTTTTCGTGAACGATAAAATTATCGCAAATAAATAAATTAATATCGTTTGCGATGTGAAAAAATCTGCCCGCTCTCGAACTTATAATTAAAAATATTTTTATCATGAAAGACATTTATCGATCACGAAAAAGAAATTTTTCTAAGTAAACAATTCTTTTTATTTGAAAATAAAATACATATTTGTCGCGAACAAAACAATATTTTTGGGGGAACAAAAAAAGAAGAACATATTGTCGGCGAATAAAACCTTTTTTTCTCCGCAAATAAAGCAAAATTTTGCGCAAGGACGAAGAAAAATATTGTACAAGGACTTCTGCGCGAATAAGAAGAAAATCGTTTGCATAAAAACGTTTTTATTATTCTCCGCGAAATGAATAAATAATTTTTTTTAATTATTAAAAAAAAAACTTTTTCGGACACCTGACACAGAGTGTATTTGAAATGAAATGTCCTTGGCACAGAGGAAGAAATGTTATTACTTCGAATTCTATTCGAAAGAAATCGAACAACGCTTGAATAATCGCATTTAGTTCACATGTTGCACAGATTTGCACATTGTCCAAATGTCACCTTCAGTAGATCTTGGTAAATCTTTGTTTCCTTAAGAATTACGCACACATTGAGTGCAGTTGTCTTGATTCAGCTGCTGGTCTTCATCCATAGGTATGCGGAGTTTAAAGCGGAACCGTTTTCTTACAATCATCATAGCTAATCGTCTAGGTCATTTGGCGCGGATATTTGCAGCTTTGTGGAAATGCCACAAGCCGAGTGACCACCACCAAGGGATCATGGAAAATTTCTAAACCTAACAATGAAACGTGTTTTTCGTGCAAAAGGGACAACAAGGACACAGGTAGATAGCTTTACACCATGGGTCAAATCAGCTGTTGTGAAATCAATGCAGAGTTTTTGGCGCCAGTAAAATTGCAGCATGGTAGGGTCATGAAGTTGATATTTTTTTATCTACATATGATGTTAAACCATTCAGTTGTACAATATTTAAAGGGTCTTTTCACCTTCCAACCAAATATACTATTAATATCAACGTGAATTCCAAATATCCATAAATTTACCCAAAACATTTATCAAAAAAAATCATTCTTTTCGAGTGTTTTTTTTATCTTATTCAAGTTCTTTTCATAATCGTTTATTTCTTTCACTTTTATTTTCGTGTTTTGTTTCACAATATTTCATTATGATGATGACAGTAAACATTTATATAATTAAGTCATATTCGAAATTCGATAAATTTTCGTTTATATTGACGAAACAATGCGGCGCTCATCATTGTTTCTCATTATGTTGTTGTTGTTCTTGTTGCAGGCTCTACCTTTACATTGGATCACTTTTCCCACTGTATGATGTTCTGTGGTTAATCGAATAATAGTTATAATAAGGAAAACATGAAATTTTCAAATTTTATAATTTTTTTTTTAAATTTTCGATTTTTCATTTAGTTTGTTTTTATTGTTGTTGTTGTAACTATAATTTAATTATATAACTTGACTGTGTATTCTTAAAGACGACACTTCTTTCTGGTATTTTGCTCTTCATCTATGAAATAGTGTATGTGTTGCTGTTGTTGTTTCGATAATGCAAGTGAAGTTCCTTAACCCTGGAAGGTGGACATGAACTTCGTCACGATGTCCTTGAGCTTAGCATCGACTTGCTCATTGATTTGACCTTCCTTGGCAATCTGGGCGAGGAGATCCTGTTGGGTGGTCTTGATGTGTTGCAAGAATTCCTTCTCGAACTGGGTGATCTTTGCAGGGTCCAATTTGTCCAAATGTCCACGGACACCGCAGTAGATGACAGCGACCTGTTGTTAAATAAAAAAATATTCAGACATAAGAAGAATGTAAATTTTAAAATATATAGCTGTAACCCACCTGATCTTCGATGGCCATTGGCACGTATTGGCCTTGCTTCAACAATTCAGTCAGACGAACACCACGGTTCAACAATTGCTGAGTGGCGGCATCCAAATCGGAACCGAACTGGGCGAAAGCAGCGACCTCACGGTATTGGGCCAACTCCAGCTTCATGGAACCGGCGACCTGCTTCATGGCCTTGGTCTGGGCAGCGGAACCGACACGGGACACAGACAGACCGACGTTAATGGCGGGACGGATACCCTTGTAGAACAACTCAGTTTCCAAGAAGATCTGTCCGTCAGTGATGGAGATGACATTGGTTGGAATGTAAGCGGACACATCACCGGCCTGGGTCTCGATGACGGGCAGAGCGGTCAAGGAGCCACCACCCATGGCGGGAGACATCTTGGCGGCACGTTCCAACAGACGGGAGTGCAAGTAGAACACATCACCGGGGTAGGCCTCACGACCTGGGGGACGACGCAGCAGCAGGGACATTTGACGGTAGGCCACGGCCTGCTTGGACAAATCGTCGTAGATGATCAAGGCGTGCTTGCCCTTGTCGCGGAAGTATTCACCCATGGCGCAGCCAGAGTAAGGGGCCAAGTATTGCAGGGGAGCGGCATCGGAGGCAGTGGCGGAGACGATGACAGAGTACTCCATGGCACCGGCGTCAGTCAGACGCTTCACGATCTGAGCGACAGTGGAACGCTTCTGACCGATGGCAACGTAGATGCAGTACAATTTCTTGGACTCATCCTGGCCGTCGTTGAAGCGCTTCTGGTTGATGATGGTATCGATAGCCAGGGCGGTTTTGCTGCAGATAAAGCGATAACGGATAAAAAGATTGAAGCATTAAAATTTGTATTACAAATTCGATTAACCCGAACAATATAAATGCGGTTGGTTCCCTTTTTCTTACCCAGTCTGTCTGTCACCAATGATCAACTCACGCTGACCACGACCGATGGGCACCAACGAATCGACGGCCTTGATACCGGTCTGCATAGGTTCGCGCACAGACACACGTGGGATGATGCCGGGGGCCTTGATTCCCACACGGAAACGGTCCTTGGTGTTGATGGGGCCCTTGCCATCGATGGCGGTACCCAGAGCGTCGACAACGCGACCCAACAACTCATCACCGACTGGGACGTCGACAATGGCACCGGTACGCTTGACAATATCACCCTGCTTGATCAGCTTGTCGTTACCGAAGACGACAACACCAACATTGTCGGGTTCCAAATTCAAGGCCATACCCTTGAGACCGGAGGAGAATTCCACCATCTCATCGGCTTGGATGTTGTTCAAGCCATAGACACGAGCGATACCATCACCAATGCTCAAGACACGGCCGGTCTCTTCCAAATCAGCCTTGGGAGCGACACCCATGATGCGCTCCTCCAGGATGCTGGAGATCTCAGCGCTGCGCTGTGTGCTTGAGACATGGAGTTTACGTGCAGCTAGAGAAGCAGCTGGGTATGCTGCTTTGCAGGCGATCTACGAATAGTCCAAAAGAAAACAAAATTAGTCAAATGCACATTGGAAAAACTAGAGAGTTAGGTTGAAAAAACTTATAGCAACTCAAAAACAATCGATGACATATGCAAGTACATTTCATCAATGAATAAGTTGATTGCTATGAATCGTTTGCTGTGGCAAGATTTCTGAAATTGTGCCAAACGATGTGAGAAACGAATTTGACACAGAGTGCGCTTGCCATGGATTCCCGAGAAGGAAAGAATTTAACAAAAGAGTGCAGCATGAGATTAGGGATGGGTTAGAAAGCTAACTAATTGCGGTTATATCCTAAAATTGGTTACATTTTCAATTTGGCGAAGGTCAGTGACTTTTAGCATGCATACTTTGGTTTTTATTGACTAGAGCCGGCTTTTACATAACTCCCAACATCTGAGAATATGGAATTTTTAATTATATAATTTTCTGAAAAATCCTTAAGTTGTAATATATTTTTTTTATATAGTTATCTATAATAAGCTTATGTAATTGATGTTACATTGTGAGAAAACTTAGAACGAGCCATTCGACTTTTGATTATCCAACCCAACCGAGAATATCCATCCACATGAGGATAGAAGAGTGCAACAATATATATATGAACCCTCTCTTTCGCACACTCTGTCGATTAGTTTCCCATAGAAGAATAATAGCTAGGAAGGAGTATCATAAATAAAAACAATTTCCAATTAGATCTGAGGCGACAGGATTTCTTTCCATTTCAATGGGAATGGAAAAAAAGTCATCTGTGGTCAGATTCGTATTCGCCGTGAGGTGGAGGTGGCTGCTAACATAACCTCAAAAATCGATACAAGATGTCATTTAACGAAGACGGCTGACGGACGGACGGCGCAGAGGGCCAGAAAATTATGTAACCTTAAAATGGGAAATTCTCTGCCAAAAACCAATTGATTACAATTTTGGCAATAATTTTACTGAAAATCAACTAAAGTCTTGGTCACAGACACACACACACACACATTATGTAATAGTATTCCAACCCCTTGAGAACTTCATCAAAGTGCGGTAGAATTTTTTCATTCGGCTGATTCCGTTGCGTAACAATTTCTGGTCGCGAGGCACATTTCAGCGAAAATTTACGGGAATATTCAAACTATGGCAGATAGAATATTGAGTAAATTTTTACACGATCCGCAATCATTTATTTATTCCTTAATTTATCCGTCAACTTGTCACAATTTCCAATTTTTCGCCGATGTGTTTTTTTCGTATCCACATTTCACACTTTTTCAATTGGATAATTTATGGAGAATATTGAGGGTTTTAATTGAAAAAATACCTGTGAAGCAGCCTTGGGCAGATTGCGGGCCACAGATGAGGCCAAACGAGCAGAAATCATCGACATTTTGTGTAATTAAAAATTTTTCGTCGCTGGCAGAAAGAAAAACTTTTTCAACCCAACTCTCCTCTAGACGTATTTTTTAAAGATGGTTGCCGAGAAATTCGTTCACGTTCCAACTCTACTCGTAATTCGCACGGTAAAGAGCCGAATTCTTGCCGTCGTTCGTTTCGTTAATTTCGCCGCGAGACTTGACGAAGGCCTTCGTTATTTCGTTAAGTCGGTCACTTGTCGGTGGTCGGCTCGTGTCGGCTGCCTCAGCAACTGTCAAATACCGCCATCAGGGTTGCCGAACACACTTCAATAGAAGTGTTTCACTTCACTTTCGATCCAAACACTACTGCACTCCACTTTTTCAGAAAATACTACACCTTGCTAAACGCAGATTTTCGGAAAATTTATAGCTATTTGTCTCGTTTTCTGAAACTAGGCAATGACAACATTTTTTTTGGGTCAAAGTTTTGGGGATAGTTTTTTTGGACTTGGACCAAAAATCATGAGATCACTTCACCACACATCACTTTTCCCACTTTTTCGCTTAGCTAACAAATTCTGGCGCGGGAACCCTGGCCGGCAGTAAGTGACGTTTACAGTTTTGAAAGCACTCAATACAAATATGTGTTCGTTGAGTTGTGATCGATCCACATTGGACTCGATACATTTGGAGTACAGTCGAACTGTCAGAAAATATTAACATGAATTCTTATATGAAGATAAATAAGAACGATATGACCGACCTAACAAACGATAATTATTGCTTTTATAGATATATATAAATAAATCTAATTAACATTTCATTGCTGAAAATTGTAAAAGTATCTCTTTTCACATCTGGTTCCTCGAATTTTATGTTTAATATGTGTTAAGGCAGTACCATAATAACCTTAATAATGAAAGCGATGGTCTATCAGAAAAGAAAACATATTTATGAAGTAAAGCACAACGTATTTACGTAAATCCTTCTCTTACATTCAGTTTTTCCCGATCACGTTCACTTCAATTTCTAAAAGTTAGAGCATTCAACTTTAGTTTAGGTCACTCTAATTTAAAAATTTATGATCCTCGTAAATATTAATAATCCTTTTCGCAAAATAACACGTATTTGCGGAGATATGAACGATTTAAGATTTCCATAAAAATTGGCTGAATTATGAAATTTTCGAATATTTAGAGGTCGTTACGAATTAACGTCCTTTTCGCAAAATAACGCGTATTTACGGAGATATGAACGATTTAAGATTTCCATGGAAAATTGCCTGAATTTTCAAAAATTTTGAGGTCGTTACGAATTAACGTCCTTTCCGCAAAATATCTCGTATTTACGGAGATATGAACGATTTAAGATTTCCATAAAAATTTTCGAATATTTAGAGGTCGTTATGAATTAACATCATTTTCGCATATATATATTACAGTAGTTTTTTTGGCTAGTAATTATATTATTATTTATTTTTTCACACTAATACTATATAAGTTTAAGTTTTTTATACATATATTTAACACAAATAAATAAATAATATTATTATTATTTTAAGTAGCTTATTAAATAAAAGACTACTTACACTGTTTAAGTTAAAATAAATAAATAAAATTAAAATTATTAATATTATATTAAATAGATTGATTATAAACAATAAATTATTATTATTAAATACATAATATTAAATATAATTATATTATTATTAAGTAGATAATACAACAACAACAACTTATTATTATTAAATAAACGCTATTTATTCCAATTTATAATACAATTTATTCCACGCATTTTATACATATATTTCTCACAAAGTAAATAATAATATTAAATAAAGAAATACAATAATTAATAAATTAAATATATGCATAATAAATTAATAAATTAAATAAGTAAAAGAGTATTTATTCCAATTATATTATTATTTATTTCACCCATTTTATACATATATTTCTCACAAAGAAATAAATGTATAATATTAAATAAAGAAATAAAATAATTCATAAATTAAATATATAATAAATAAAATAATAAATAAATAATAATAATAAATAAATAATAATAATAAAAATCCAATTAGACAGGGTCGCAAACCACGGGTTTCAGGGACGTCATAAAAAATGAAAAAAGTCAGTTCATTCTCTCCAATTTTGTTGCTACACGCTCAAATTTCGTCGCGGCATCCCTGCGCATAACTACATGTACCCAAAACTGTTATACGGCGATGCGTTCGGGTCGATGGGGTGGGTGGGTGTGTGTTCGTGTGGATGCGTGAAGAGAGCGGGTTGCTCTTGGAAACGGCAGCCTCTGTCTGTCTCGCGGCAGACGGCAGATGACAAGCGAGCGAGCAGACGATGTCCTGCGACGACGAGCAGTCGGAGTTTGTGTTGGGTCGCGTTCGCAACAAAAGTCGGTTGATGCTCTCGGATGCTCGCTGGATCCTAGCCAAAGCTTTGTGCTCAGAAACATTACACACACACACACACACGCTCACACAAGAACTCACTCTTTAACACCATCGACGTGGTGTGACGAAAGCAAAGAAATAAAAAAGAAAGAATATTGTGACAATTCGCGTGAAAATCTTGAATAAAATACGGAATTCGTAGTGCTTGCGCCTAGAATCAGACAATGTGTTGGGATCTAAAATTCTCCGTGTGAAGTGTGACATACCAATAGCAACAACAACGCAGAGGGAGAAGAGCAAGGAAGAAGAAAAGCAGCTGGTCATCCCTACGGTCGCGACGACAAAAGCCCCGATTTCGCAGCCTACTTTCGAGCGGTCGTCGTCCAAATTTGCGTCAACGCTTTGCGAGTTGAAAAAAGTGAAGCCTACTTTCGGGAGTTGGTTTTGTCGGCGGAAGGCGAGCGACGATGGGCTCCGAAAGGCGTTGAGGAGGAACTCTGCGGGGAGAGAAGGATTCGCCTGGATTGCGGTTCATCTTTCGCACTCAGTCGAAGCTCATACGAAGCCGAGGTGAACCTCCTTTGGCGAGCGCTTCCAAAGTGGCAGCCTTTTTGTTTACGCGAACAGAATCAGTCCGCACTCCTTCGCCATTGATCGCCACGAAGCATCTTTCATCTTTGGCGACAGCGACAGCTCCGACAACGACGACCACGACAGCGACAGTGGGAACGGTTTCGACTTCGGCGGCTGCTGAAATATGTCTGCTAGCGGTCGCTTCGAGTGAGAATTCGACAGAGAAATTCCTGTGGCGTCAACGCGAGCCGCAGTGGAAAATATCCCGACTCACAGACACACACACAAACACTCACGCACACTCCGATATACTCGCACGCACATACAGAGACACGTAGTGCGTGTCGATGTGTCAAAGTATTCGGACCGAAGTCGCTGCAGAATCTCGGCAAGCAGAGGAAATAAAACAAGGATATTGAGATTATTTCGAAATCCCAAAACTGAAAAACCACAAAAAATATCGTGATTAACTTTCGGAAATCAAAAGTGAAGTGAGAGGAAAATTTTGAAAAGCAAAAATTGACGAATTGATAAACGTTATCGAAGAAGTGAGAAGACGGGAGAACGGAAGGAAGGAAAGAAGAAGAAGAACATTCGTGTGCGGCGGCGAAAAATTCACGCAATTTCCAAAGCAACAAGAAAAGAAAGTATCACCGAGAGCAGGGAGGAAAAGTGCCAAAAATAAAACAACAACAACAAACAACTACAACAACAACAAAACCAACTATAAGAAGAAAAGTGAGGCTCGGTCGTCGTTACGCTCGCATTTCTCTCTCTCCTTATCTCTCTCTTCTGTGGACACCGGGTTGGGGAAGACGACGGGAAAACTCTACAAAGAAAAGTGTGCGAAAATGGAGAGGAAGAAGAATCGACGAAGCTCGGCAACACTGGAAGCGCTGCTGTGAATGAAGTCGCCGCACCGCGCTAACGGTACATTTCCAGCGCTCTGTCAGTCGATTCAACGAACGGTTCGCTCGGCTCTCTCGCCAGCGCAATCTCTCTCTCTCGCTCGACCGCTCTGTCGCTTCCTCTTTTTTCTCTGCGTCTAACGCTGCTCACGTTAGCGTTCCATCGTGCGTCGCGGTGTTGTTGTGTTTGTTGTTGCTGCTGCCTTTGAAACCATCGGCGAAAGCAGCGCAGCAGCCGACGAAGAATAAGCAGCAGCAGCAGACGATGATGATGATTATGATGATGATGAAGAGGGTGGCGGTGCAGTAGGTGGTGAATTAAAAGAAGTGGGGAAAAGCGCAGTCAAGGTCAGCAACATTTCCGAAGCACCGGAAAAGCAAGAAGCGCGAGAAAATATTCAAGTTTTCCCCCCACTACAGCTCTTTCTCTGTCTAACTAACACACTAATACACTCTTAAGATTGCAAAAAAAAAATATTAATAAGAATAAGAATTTCGAAAAAAATAAAGAAGTTACAAATTAGATCCTTTAATGCGTGTTAAATTGGAAAAAAGAATATTAAAAAAAAAATAAAAGAATATTAAAATAAAAATAAAATAAAATAAAAATAAGAGAATATTAAAATAAAAATAAAATTAAAATAAAATAATAAAATAAATATACAAGAATAAGAAAATAAAAATACAAGAATAATAAAATAATATTATAATCAAATAAAAATAAGTTGTTGTAAAAGTAGCAATTTAATTAATTGTAATTATTGGAAAGTGTCGCGAATCCACTCGATTGTGTTTAAATAATAGAGAACGCGTGTAATTTGTGAAATCCATTGAGATTTAGTGGAATCAGTCGAATAATTAGCCAATGATATAGTGAGTGAATGATATAGTATTGTGGTTTAAGTAATTATCTAATGGAAATCTGAATGCTGGACGGCGTCGAAATCCCGACTCGGAGATGTTTTAGTGAGAGATCGTTCACAGCAAAAGGTGAGTCAACGAACCTAACGGTTCATTGCATGCCAATTCATTCCATTCTCTTTGTCTGGCATCTAGCTTTTTCCACCATCCCCCACCCCTTTCTCGTCTCACTCACACACATATACACAGAAGACATTGCTGCCACTTGTGGGAACTTTTGCATGTGTGCTTGCGAAGGATTATCTTAGATTTTGCGGGGAATTCGGTAGCAACGAGAAGTGAATCTTAAAGATTTTCAAAGAAAATCAATTTAATACCAAATTTTATGAAAAATAGTAATTGTTTTTTTTAGTTTTGTATATTTTAAAATCATGCTTCAATAAAATATTTACCTGAAGTCTAGTAACGAGTTTTTGAATTGCGGGAAAACTTTTAAATTTATTTTTGGCAATATCCGATTTAAAGGATTCGAAATAAAAAACATTTAAATGAATTTCTATTAAAAACGAGATTAAAAATTAAATTTGTAAATTTTAAAAATTCAATTGTCACTATTAAAATACAGACATTTTAATCGATTGGATAAAAATTAATCATAACATAGATTTAAAAAATGATTAGCATCAAGGGTTAAGGGACTATTGAATTAGAACTAGTTATTTGCAAATGGAATGAAAGGAAAATGAAATATTAACATAAATAACATGATAATAAATACCGAAAATAGGCGCCATAATCAATTGAACATGACAACACTGCATCTATCAGTGATGCCATCGCAACATAAGCGAACGAACGCCGGGAAGATAATGAAATAAAAAGTTATGCGAACCTTGTTCCACTTCGTTATGGTCGGCAAAAACTCGTGAAATTAGATAAACCAGTAAAAAGAAAACAATCAAAAAAGTATATGGGAAATAAAAGAGAGCACCGGGAGGAAAATTAAATGAAATCCCACTAAACTTTGGATAATTTGATTCGCCGGCTACGCGCCGCAGCAGTTATTTTGTTGAAAAGCTATAAAAAGCACTCAACTCAGGCGAGGTGGAAATTAAAGAACTCACCACAACACACCACACCACACCACCACATGGTCCCCGAAGACAAATGGTCAGATGCAAACGATGCGTTGTCATTAAAAAGTTTCGTCCATTTCCACCAAAACTAAAATGATAGAAATAACAAATAAAAGCACCAATAAAAACCAAAGCAACGAAATTTTATAAATGCCATTTGCGAATACGATGTCATTAGCATGAAAGTTAAAAACGAACATTTTTAGCAGACAATTCAAAACCCAACAGCGGAAACATTATCTTTGGCTTGACCAAATATTATTCACATACATCCAATCACAATGAAGGACAATTTGTTATTCTCACAGGACAGTGGTGTCCTTCCATCGACACCTGCCAAAAGCCATTCAATTGCTCTCAAATGAATTAATACAGAAGTTGACAATTAATTTCCACCTAAACTGAATGACCAAATGCTCTAGTTTTACTCCCATTTTCTATTCATCGCCTGAAGATAATGTCATAGAAAATTAGGTGAAAACTTTATGTTTTCAAATAACTCAGCTTGACACATTTGAACCAAATTTAGGATGATTGATTAACAATATAATCGAAAGTTATGTTTTTCTTATTTCAAAACGATCATCAAATTCTGAACTTTTTATCGACAATTCAATTTGGAGAACTAATCATATAACTATTGTTAAATAAATATTGAATATTATTATATTATAAAATATTTCACATTAAGATAATCATATTATATTAATAGAAATAGTTTTGGACTTTGTTCTGAACTTGTTTCTTAGAACATTGAATGCGATTTCTACAAGGAATTCTATTTAGAAATCTATGTATAGCATAAATGATAATTTTCGAAAGTATGTAAATCCAATTACATCGTTGAATTGTGCATTTTACATGGAACGAACGATGGAGGTGGAAGAGATTTGGGTGCTAGTTTTCGCACCACACACAATTCCGAAACCATCCATCCGTCCATCGTTCCGAGAATCCCAAGTGTTTGAGTTGAAGTTGAGCCAAAACTGTGAGTGATTTTGCCGAGAGGCTCGGAGAATATTTATTTTCAATTTCTCTCGCCACACCCGGCAACAAACCGCACATGAATCATCAGAGCCAGAGAATCATCGTCATTCGTGTTTGGGAACACGATTATAATCCACCACAACAAAGCCATGATCATTATCTTGTTATGCGAATACTGATATGAGCATTTATTATTAGAAGCGAGCCCTATCGAATGTATGAAATTTCCTTCGAATCGAACGATATCACGATACGATCCGATGCCAAATGCAATTTCCTTTAATATTGTGTATGAATTTGTGTGCTGTGTATTGGTGTGCGAGTGAGCACGCATAAATATGATGGACTCGGTGATGGTGTTGGTGGGCCACGTGAACGCCGCCAAACACCACTTGCCACATAAAATCCTTCTGCGGTTGAAACGTGACTGAATTCCAGATCGATTTCAATCGCTCAACAAATATATATGTAGGCATGTAGTATATTTTTATATATCGTATATGGGTGAGAGATAAATATATGCACGAATGTATATCGGAATATTTTGTAGCTTTTATTATTTGAGCAGCTCATAAAAATTCCTCTTCCACTCCAGTCGAGCAAGTAAATTATGAGCTTTTGTTGTTGTTTTATTTTTATTTTTGACTTTATTACATTTTTAATAATATCTCCATCGCTCTCTCTCTCGCTCAATGTCTGCCTTTTTGTTGCTCTCTCTGCCTATCTCTCTGTCTCCCTCTATGTCGATCTCTCGTACTCCTTCTCTGTCTCTCTCTCCCTGTCTCCCTTTGTGAGCTGAGGCATTTCATTCCAGTATCGTGGGCTCGCGAGGCTTCGTGGCCTGGAGCCGGTTCATCTCTCGAATAATCCTCTCGACTCGGGCCGCACTCGATGGACGAAATCGCATCGTGTGAAAAAACCACTCGTTGGCATCACGCAAAACTTCGCTCGCTTCGCCCGCCTGACCTCACCACAGTCCTGTCGGCCAGAATTCCACTTACCATGGATCCCACGGGATTCACGAGGAGCCGAGGGAGTCCGGAGCCATCGTCATTGACCGGGTTATGCGTGCGTGTGTCTGTCGGTCGTCCAGTTCTTGTTGTTGCAGTTGCAAATTAATATTTGTTACGTTTTCAATTCGATTTCGGCCGCAGGGTCTGTTGTAGGGAGCCTATAAAAACGCCACGCTCACCCCCCATTTGCCTCCCGCCCTTCGGTCCTTCCCTCCCGACACACACACGCAATCACTGACGAGCCCATTGAAACGGACTTAATTCAAGCCATTTGGATGCACCGCTGCAAATTTATGCAGCTATTTATCGCCTTTATTTATTCGTCCCCCTCGACACTACATTTTCTCTACATACTACACACATACATACACACATATGCAATAATCTCGTTTTCGAATTTCCCGAAAATCAATTTCAATTCACGCATTCCACCCATTGATGATGTTGTTGATACCACCAGAAGTTCGCATTCAATTCGGGTGAAGTCCAATGATGCTGATGCTCATGATGATGGAAAGGACAACGATGTTGTTTTTGTTGTTATTGTTTCTATTGAGGAAAGTGGCCTTGAAGTTAGAGGGAATATTGATGGTAATGTGAAGAGTATTGAGAGTGGCCGGAAGGAGCCAAAATGACTCAATATGAGGGGCTTGTGTTCTAAAATTGCGGTAGAGACAAGGAGAAGGGAATCCGAAAAGATTTTTGCTACTAAATGAAAGGAGGAATATGCATTTAATACCTTTCAGGACTATCTGTATTTCTATTTTTCTATTCAGAGGTTGTGTTCAGATGGAAAGGAAATAAAGTGTACGAAATGCTGAAAACTCAATGCTTTCTGGCCGAAACGGAACCGAATGAGGTTCACTGTGAGTGTGTGTGAGGTCGTATGTATGTATTAATGGACAGAATTTTGAGGGCAATGGGAATGAGAGCGAGTTGATGAGGCGTCTCCGGGGAGTGGAAGGAATTATTTGCCCCTTGGCGAAGTTTTCAAAAAAATACCAAAGAGGACTCACGATATTAATTAAAGTCCTTTTTAATTTAAAATGTAAATTTCTGGGAAAGAATAAATAGCTAAAAATAAAAAAGAACAACGAAAAAAGAAACAACAACAAGTACAACAATGGGCGTGGGTGGGAAATATATGTTTGTATGTATATAATTCTTAAACTTTGAAATGGTCTCGCATTTAGACCGAGTTGAGAAACTTGTGAGAGGAACATAATTGAAATTTGTACACGACGCGAATAACATGCAACAACAACAATTACAACAATAATAACAACAACAGCAATAATAACAATAACAAAAGCATTGTTAAAAATAACACCAACTACAACAAACGGAAATGAAAGTAAAAGGAATGTAAGTGAACGGAACTGCGAGAACAACAAGAAGAAGAACAAGATCAAGTCGAAGGAGACGTGGGGGCAGAAGAAGAAGAAACAAGACAAGTAAAAGACGCTGCTCCCGCTAGAAGGAGATGAAGAAGATGAAAAAGAAGAAGGAGGAGGCAGCGAACGTGCGAGAAGCATTTAAAATTTAATCCATCCGTATTACAGGCGAATGAACGAGAGTGGGCGAAGGAGAGAGAAGAGAGTGGGAGGGAGTGAGATAGAGTGGGAGGGATGGATGTTGGAGGTCGTTGAGCAGATGTTAGTGTGTGTGGTGGAGTGTTGCCACCCAGAGGTGGTCGGGCGGCTGGGGGATTATTTCGTCAGTGGTGCCAGAGTCAAAAGAATTCGAATTTCCGCTGAGAAGTACAAATATTTAAGTTTTGTTCTTGTTTGTCGAGTTTTTGTTCTTGTTTGTCAGGCTTTTGATTTTGATGTTTTTGTTTTTGATGTTTTTGTTCTTGTTATCATTGTTGTTTTTGTTATTGTTTTTGTTGATCCTGCTGTTCATCCTGATTTTGATGTTTCTCTTGTCGTCGTCGCCTCTATTCCTTTAGATATTAATAGTTGTTGTTTTTATTGTCGTTTGCATGTCATTCGTTTCCACTCCTATTTCTTCTCCTTCTCCATCTTCACCGTTGGCTCATCCTGTAGGATCTCTTCGACATCATGAAATTCCATCGTCTACGGAGAAAAAACAAAAAAATTTCCATTTGCTTTCATTTCCTTTATTTGCTTTAATTGAGGAGAAAAAAGAAGATGAAGAAACTCATACACACACACACACACAGACCAGAATGGGAAGAGCAAGGACGATGCAATATCGCGAATCCTGCTGCGAGGACGTGAGACGCAGACGCAGTCCCAGGAATACGATGTGGACGACGACTCGTGAGGACTCGCGCTAAGAGACTGTCGAAGGTGGACCGAGGATGAGGCTGAGGTGGGGATGTCGCCAGAGATCAGCGGCACACTCTAGAGAGAGAGAGAGAGAGAGAGAGAGACAAAGTGAAAGATCTCTTACTGGGGTTGTGTGGTGTTGGAGCACTTGGTGTGCCTGCGGTTTGACACGCCACGAAAGGACGCGGCGTCTTTAACTAAGTAGAGATAGAAGATAGGTCGAGTGTTTAACTAAGGGTAGGTTTTGTGAAGTGATGGAGCAGTGGGGTGAAGAATTGGTGGGGGGAAATTTAAATAACAAAGTGGTTATGTTTGGAATATTCGTTATTGAAGATACAAGTTTCATTTACTTTTAAATATCTTACTTTCTTCTTGTGTATATAAAAGGGTTTCAAACTATTTGTCTGGTCTTCATTTAATTTCGATAGCTTATTTCTAACCACCATGATAAAAACATTGGCTATCTCAAAGAAATTTAACGAAGTATGACAAAGATGAAAATGAAAACACGCGGTATATTTTTTAAATTTCAGCTAGGGGTAAATTAAAACAAAAATATCAATCATTCAATCATTTTTCAAATGGTTTCTTCAAATAAATTTAATGTCAGTTTTTTCGATTAAGTTATATCTGTTTAATTTTTTAACTGATTTTACTTTCGGGTAGATATTAAAAATACAAATTTTTATTGATTAGTTTTCATTGAATGATTTTTTTTAACTTTGAGTCTGTTTTCCAACAAGAAAGGTAAATATGCAAAACTTAATTAGAAATCTGTTCAAAAATAACAAATTTCCATCACTATATCACAATAAAAACCAGGAAGGAAACCCAAAATAAACAAGTTTTCTCTGTGAAATAAGCATAATTCTACAAAATAATCATTAGTAAAAAACACAAATATTCGCTTCGAGCAAGGAAAATGAGAAAAAAGAAGAAAAATACACAAAATCGTGGTTTTCTCCTGCCATTTGAAGCTTCGCAATCGCGTGCTAATTTTGCGAAAATATTTACGTAGGAAATTATTCATCTTTTTTACTACGATCGACTCCACCATTTCGCACTCCTTTGGTGACGCTCCCTCGTTGGCTCTTCTCTCTTTCTCTTGCCCTTCCTTTGACGCTTCTCTTCCCTCTCTCCTTTCTTTGTCGCTTCTCTCATCCCTTCCTTTGTCGATTCTTTTGCTCATCCTTTGGCTGTCAGGTTCTGCAACTCCTTCGTCCTTTGGCTTCTCCTCCTCCTCGTCGTTGCTCCTTGTATTCTCCTCATCCTCTTTGCCTTCTCCTTCTCGCCGACCTTCATCAGCTTTCGTCCTTCCGCCGTCGTTGACGCCTGGCGACTGGGCGCTGGCCATGGCTTTTTACACAATATTAAATTACAAAATAATGCCACTCATGCAAATTACGATGGTGCTGCACCCAGCTTTTCGCCTTTCCGCTCTCCCGACTCGATTCTCCCCTCTCTCTCCCACCATCTCTCTATATCTCTCTCTGTCCCTCCATCATTCTATCTCTCCCGTTCATCGCATTCTTTTGTTTTCCTCCACGTTTGCCGGTCCGGTTCTTCATCCTTTTCGTCCTGCTTTGAGGATTCACTCGGGGCTCGCCCGCGTTGATTGCAGGAAGGAGGGCGAGTCCAGGAAGGGGGTGTGGCAAGCAGGCGAAGGTCGTCGTGTTCGGCGAGCTTCGTGGCGTGGAGGGATCTTTCATTAAGCTCCTATAATTAAAATTAGGTGGTTGCGCAACTAATTCAAATGTTTACTTTCTCCTCCATCTTTTCTCCCTCATTCTATCTATATTTCTCACTCTTTTTGGTGTCGCTCTCTCTGTCCTCGATGTGTCTCTCTCTCTCTCATTCTCACTCTCTCCTCTTGGTCTCCCTCTCGTCTCCCCTTTTCACTCTACACCTCGACTATCGCCCCACCCAAGGACGCCACGACTTGAGGAGCAGCAGAATTAATTAGCCATGGGGCAGGAGGCAAAAGGCTGGCTCTTGCTCTGGATATTGGCATTGGTATTGGTCTGCGGCCGAGGATCAAGTGTGTGTAGACAAATTAATTGTGTGTTGCCAACAGGGGTTTCGGGTTGCCAACGACTGGTTGGTGGTAGGAGTTGGTCGAGGGCAACGCACCCAAATGTTGGGTGCTACGACCGACAATGAGCCAACGTCTCCTCTTTTTACACTCTGTTGTTGTTGTTGTCGGAGTCATAGTGTGCTCCATCGTCGTCGGTCGCCATACTGTTGGACAACAAAATGGCGCCCAAGCTGCTCGAGGAGGGGCCATTTTTTATTTTTTTTTCTTCGCTTGGGTCTTCGTAAATAATAGTAGTTTGTAACATAAATAACAAGGATATTTCTATATCAAGGGTATTCACATCGACGGTTGTTGCTGTGGTTTTAAATTTTTTATCATACTTACCAAATCTTGCTTGGTTTGAGTAAATTTATGAGTAAAAATTCGGTATAATTTAAGTAGTATTAAATAGTATTTATTTATTTTATTAATTTAAATTTTTTTATTTATTAATTCATATTTATTTTTAATCGGTGCCTCTTTATAAATTTCTTCATCATTAATAATCAAAGTCAAAAATGTGAAAATTGGTAAATCTCAATATTTTAAATGTGTAAAGGTCTAATCAAAGAATTTTTAGAACGAATTTCTGTTTAATAAATATAAATAGTACCCTTACTAATCGATCCAAAACCTATTCTATTTTATTATTATTTGTTACTTCCCTATATTTATTAAAAACTACCTTCAATTTTAATATGATGACTTCTTTCGTGAAACATTTTCCACTTTTCAACTCGAGTGATTATCAATTTCAACACCATTAATATATAATGGTATATGATCTCTCGTATGAAGATTTTCTCCACCATTCCATTTAACCTCTCCATCACTCGTTGGCTGATGGTGAAAAACTTTAAAATATAAAATTAAAAATATAAACGATTTCGAACAATTTCAGCAACTCTGCTGCTCAACTGAATTTTCTACTTTAAAACTTATTAATTAGCTCCAACGACCGACAGCCACCACCCAGTGGATTATTAATAGCATTTAATTAATGAAATTAACAAACTCTGTCTCTGTCTCTCTCTCCTTAACTCCCGTTGGCGCACTTTTCTCTCGGGCTGCAAGTTAATTACGGTATTGCGAATATCCTTCTGCATTCAGCTGCAGGTTTGTCCCTCGTCGCTGTCGTTTTCTCTCACCTTCTCCACTCTTTCTCTCGCAATCTCGTTTCTCTCTCCACTATTTCTCTCACGGTTTATGCATTTTTGAACCACTGACTGCGACATCCTCTATATCTACTTCTGCACACAGACAGAGAGAGAGAGAGAGAGAGAGAGAGAGAGAGAGACGGCTGGACAGACTGATGGGATGGGATGGATAAATGGACGAAGGACGTACTTACAAAGTTATTTAATTACACTTTGAAAACTTTGCTTAAATGCCGCATTACTTCATCATGATTAACCGCAAGAGACAAACAAAGGCTGATGACAATCATTACCGCGTTGCGTCTTCGCCCCAAATGTCCCCCAAGTGTTTCCATCCTCCACCTCCACCTTTCTCTCTTCATTGCCCCCATCTCCTTGTGAGGACTTTGGTCCTGCTCTCTCCGATTGTCCGTCCGCTTGGCCGACAGTGTTGCCTGCAGCCATAATTGAATATTCATGCAACGCATTGTAACAGTGCCTCTTGTTTCTTGGCCGTGCCAACAAGTCGAGCGAGCAGGCGAGAGAGATCCGCGTCTGTGTGAAGTGCGTATGTAAATGTGATTAGCCCACTTACTCCCACTCTCTCTCTCTTCCTTTCTCTCTCTCTTCGTCTCTCCAATTGCCTCCCTTCCCAATTGGCCCTTGTAATTCCCACTAAGTTCGTAATCAAATAATGCAGTCGAACATTCAATTGAGAACCGCTCAAGGAATGAATAATTTATTCGTATGCGGAATTGAAATGGAAAATTGAAATTCGAAATTGAAAATATTAATGTTAATTATTTGTCATTGTATTAAGTCTTGTTGTAATTGATCTTCTTGTATTTGGTCTAGTTGTATTTCTTCTTGTTGTATATGGTTGTCTTGTATTTGGTATTGTTTTTGCTGTTGTTCTTGGTTAAATGTAATTATTGGCACCTCCAACTGAATGGGATGTAATGCAATTTGATGCTCTAGAGATTATTTCCATTTGAAATGGAGATGGAAATATTTGGTGCTGATGGGAAAATTACTAAAGAGCCCTTTGCAGAAGAAAAGTCCGGGGTCAGAAGAGAGTGGCAGAGCTTCTGGGAACCTATTTTGCTTCATCCAACAATAGTGGAAATATTTTTATAATTTGTATGGAAATTCTGTTGGATTTTAAAATTGGTTTCGTCTTCTGTTGAATGAAACGAACAGAACAGGGAACGGAATAATGAAAAGACAGAAAACCAAAAAACTTTATTTCTATGTACGTTGTTCTCTTCTTGATTCTTTAATATTCAAAGGAAGTGGGATTTTTTTCTTGCTATTTGAACAATTTTCTGATCCCATTTCTCTCTGTGTCTCCTATTCTCTCTGACTTCTGTCTCTCTATCTCACTCTGTCTACTGTATCGCTGTCTCCCTGTCTCCTTCTCCCTCTCTCTGTCTACTCTCTCTCTCTATCTCTCTCGCCCCCCCCTCACCGACTAATGTTGACAAAAGTACAACTGACAATGACTCGAGCAAATGGTCAGCTCAGAGCTCTCTCTTTCTACCCCACTGATGCACATTGAGTTAGAGAAAGACAGAGAGAGAAATCCCGTCTCGACCCGCCTCAGTGTCAGCTGGAAATTTGTGCAACATCAAAGTTCCATTAAAGAATTTCTTTTTGCTTAGCCAAGCCGGCTGAAGCCACAACAAGCCTTTTGCTGTTAGTGTCAAAATATTTGAATAGAACAACAACAGTAACAACAAAAACAACACAAACAACAACCACTAAAGGACGGTCCAAAATTCACATATATACAAACACATAGATATATCGTGCTTAAAAATGTATGCGAATTTCGATTCATTACTTCATGCTTCACGTTCATCGGCGAAATACTTTGCGACAAGAATTCCTCAAACTCGAAGTGAAGATGAAGGGCAAGAGGGGAGGAGGCGATGAGGGGGGGAGGGATCGGGTTGGTCTGAGTTGGGATTAAAGGACGTCAGGCGTCAGCTCCTCCTGCGCAAACAACCTCCTCGGATGTGCTGTCGACGACAGCGTGCGAATGCATGAAATATTTTAAGTATAAAACATTTTTAGCAACTCCAAGGATGCGGATGGCGGATGCCGTCCGAACGATGCTGACTTGTGAAATTCTTGATTATGACACGACAAGTGCTGTCGATGGACGGGTAGAGAGAGAGAGGCGTGGCAGAGGCGGTCATAACAGTAGGCGGTTGTTGAAAGTGAAGCGAATGGAAAGGATTGATGTAAAGATGAAGGGACGATGAGGTTGGAGGATGCTGAGCATGTTGCGAGGTCGGAGGAGACTTTTTTGCCGCAAGGCGAATATATTTCCTTCTCGAACTCTCGGCATTTACTGCGCTCGTGCCTTGTTCTGAATGCCTCATTAATTGCCCCATGAGATGCGCCCGAGCCATGAGACGTCGGCCGCCCATGAAACGTTGGCCTCCCATGAGATCTCGACGCAGGCCAATCGATCGCTCATTGTTTTTCTCAATTTTCCGTCGGCTGCAGCTGCTCATGAGCACAGATCCACGCCGAGAATGAATCCTCCGCGGACGACGTCTAATGCCGTTCGGTCCCATTCGGTCTCATGCGATACACGATTCTCTTGGCATTTGCTTGCTTATGACATTTGAGTCCGCCTCCACATGGAAGCCTCGCCTCGCGCCTGCATCGATTTCGTTCCCATCCCGCTCTGTTGTCCTTTGTGTGACATTTCCAAAGAATTGCAATTAAATTCTTTTCTTGTCTACATTTGGTCCCGGTCGTTCCTTCTCTCTCCATCTCTTGTTCTAGCTCCCTCTCTCTCTTGTTCTAGCTCCCGCTCCTTTCCGCCTTGAGCGGCGTTTCGAATAAACCATCGTTATTTTCATCGTCCTCCTCATCATTCTTCGGTGGTGTTGTGTTCTCATAAAAATGAAATGCGTCAAAGGACGAAGACGACAACGACGACGACGAATTTTGTTGGTGTTGTTTTTTGTTATTGCTATTATTGTTGTGTCTATATGAGTCAATAAATAACTGCAAAGCACATCGGGACAACAAGCGGACGAGACGATGGCGGTCGTAACCATTACTGTGAATTCAATACAGAAACAACTCGCCCAAGACAAACACCATCGAGTTTATTTTCGTGGGCGTCATGAAAGAGTCGCCCCACCACCCCTTTTGTCTCCCTCTCTCCCCCTCCTTCCGTCCGTCCGTCTTGTCTTGAAAGCATTTCAATGGAGTCGTCAAAAAACAGTTATGAAAGTCCTGCTGCCGTCTCGGAGTGTCCTTTGACTAGTTTTTGTTTTTGTTATCAATTCGGGTATTTTTGTTGTTATTTCCATTGAAGATTTTGTTGTTATAGTCGGCGTTGTTTTTGTTCCATCGACGTTGTTTTGTTCCATCGACGTTGTTGTTGTTCTTTCGATCTTGGTTCAACTTCTTCGAAACCCCGACAAAAAATATGCTGAGAGGACAAAAACAAAAACTAGAATCGCTTTTCGATCGGATCCCCAGATCTCTTTGAAGTTCTTTGAGTGCTTTAATTAAACTCAAATCGAACCCTGGACTCAAGATATGCCAATTAAGGAGAATGCGTAAATGTGTGTGTGTGTTAGAAAGAGACAGAGTGAGGGGGAAGAAAGAGAGAGTAAATGACAAATCACTTGAAAACTCGAGTCGTATGAGTGACTTTTTCTCTGAAATTTTTTCTCAAATCAGATGATTAAAAAGTTGCGCCTTCGTGACGACCGTTCGCTTCGTGCGTTTTTCGTCGAAGAAGCACACATTAGTGTGCGTGTGTGTGTGTTCCATACTCACACATTGACATCTAGCAATTGATGCGAAGCTTGAATCGAAGGGAAAATCTGGAAAAATCAGGTTCTATTTTTAAAGAGAATTCTGCGAAAACAGCAGGAAAGGAATCAGTGAGTGATAGAGAGGAAAATAGAGAAAGAGCGAGAGAGACAGAGACATAGAGATGACTGAGACTGACTTCCGGCGAAGAAATTTCAACGGAAGTTATGAGATGGAATCCGATAGCGGAGGTTGGTGACGGAAATGAGCTGCAAGTGCGAGACGACGAATCAATTTACGGGAAATAAAAAAAAAGCAGCCACATCCTCCTGTCAGTTCCTCAATTGCTTGCTCGATTCCTCGATTTGAGCGACACGTTGAAAGAAATGCCGACTGTGCTTTGATGCGAACGACACTTAAATGTCGGCTACATTTACCAATACACACACACACACATATACGCATACGCATGGAAATGCCAGTTAGGACATGCGGAAGGACATTCGTGCATTAATCCATCAACTCTTTATAAACATTTCTATAAATATCCTTTTGAATGTAATGGACGAAGCAACACAAATTCGCATGGTTACAAGAACAATCCCACACTTAAACATTTACCCTCACTCACTCACATACACACACACAGAAAGACGAGCACGTAGAATTCATGCACATGCTCACACATCAAATATGCATCCTTTGCATAGCCTTCGAGTGTAAAAATGTGACAGAGTGAGAGATAAGATAGAGAAAAGAAGACTTAAATTTATTTATAACTTTGATCTGCGTGTGACTGAGTGAGTTCGTGTCCATGTGCGTGTGTGTGTGTGATTTATATATTCATATGTGTATGTGTGCCTTTTATTGGAGGCATTCCACATTTTGCTCTTTGTGACTTTCACCCTCTCCCTCACTCAAACTCGCACGCACAATCGTTCACTCGTGCGTCCGTCACTTTTGATTCTGACTCTTTTTTCTTCTTCTCTTATTTTTTTCTCTCTTTCTTTTTTCTCTCTCTCACTTTCTTTCTTTATATTTTTATTCCTTTCTTTAATTTATCCCTGCTTGTCTCTGTGAGGATGTGCATGTGTGCGTTTTTCTGCCTTTTAGTGATTCATTGATCTTCTGTTCTCCATTTTCCATTATCCACTCACCTCATCCGCCTCTTCCTCCTCCTTCATTCTTCCATCCTTCTTCTCTTTCATCCTCCCACGTCTTTGTTGGTCCATCTCCCTCTCCCTCTCTCTCTCGAACCCAATGGCTCTTATTTTCGTACACGACTCAACTTTTTATTAACTCTTTAATAATTTATTCGTCTCCTCGTCTATTTTTTATTTGTTCTTCTCTGCTTGTGCATATATACATATATATGTGTATGTATAGGTTAGTGCGGGTGTGTGAGTTTGCTCTGAGTTGTATTTATTTTAAAATTCCTACGCTTGATGCTTTCTCTTTCGTTCCTTCCTGCGTCTTCCTTCCTTCGTTTGTTTGTTTCACTTCAGCTGCTTTCTTCTTCCCTTCTCTTGCCTCTTCAATCTGGTTCATCCACGGTTTCTCCTCGTCTTCTTCTCGTCTCCCAGTTCATCTCAGTTGCTGCTCAATTCGTCTTCTTTTCGACAAAGAGAGGCAGAATAGAGTTGGAGTAAGAATATGAGTTGGAGTTAGTGGGACAGAAAAAGAGAGAAAAACCAGAAAATATTTCCATATATTTTTCATTTATTGTGTTTCTTCATCTCGAAGTTCAGCCATCTCGCTTCTTCATCTCGAGCTTCAGGTCCACATATAACTCTATCTCTCTCTACCTCTTTGTTCTTTTCTTCTTTAATATTTGTATGAGTGTTCAAATTCAAGAATTTCCATCGCTCCACTAAGTTTTCTTCTTCTATCAGCAGCCATTTAGCCGTCTATCTCTACCTTTCTCATTTTTTATATTTTCGTCTCTTTCTTTATCTCTCTCTCTCTCTTTCTTTATCACTCTCTCTATCATTCCACACTTCCTCCGTCCAGTGTTACCTCAATGATATTTTTTATTTTATTTTTAATGTTATTTGATTTTTGCAACGGAAGGATTTGTTTTTGTTGTAATGATGGTCATCAACGGAAGTGACGCAAATAAAGAGAGACGACACGATTGTTCACGTGATGACATCCACGGAAATGTCAAAATATTTGAAATGTTGACAGAGTTAGATTGCGAAATGAAAGCAAAACAATTACATATATTACAATTACAGGAACTGAGATGGATAGGGAGAACAGAGAGAGAGAACAGAGAGATAGTGAGAACATAGAGTGAGAGAGAGAGTGAGATAGGAAAACTGACAGAGATAGAAATAGTGAACAGTGAGACAGAAAGAGAAAGAGTTTGGGTTGATGAGAAGTTTACGGACATAGAGTGATGAGTTGATGCTGGAATGATGGACAGACGGAAGTCGGAAGCAAGCGGCAGAAATATCACAGAGACAAGAGAGTAAAAGTGGGTGAGAATGAGACAGAGTGGGAGTGAGTGAGACAGAGTGAGAGTGAGTGAGATAGCGAGTGAGTGAGTGAGACATAACGATTTGATACAAAGGTTCTACCGATTAACTCTCGGACGATGGACATATGTATGAGTGCAGAGACTGAAGGATAATGTGTGAAGAAGGAAGTATGATGGTCAGGAGAAAATGAGCTACAAAAGGATTTTAGGAAAGAATGGATGAGGTAAGAGTTAGAATGAAAAGAGCCGAAAGGAGCGGAGGGAGGGCAAGAAGACAAAATTGAGCCAAGTAATTCTAGAAGGAAACAAACAAACGAACGCACCCACGAACACACCTCTGTTGAACTTGAAAGCGAGCTGAAATTGAGTTCACGTCAACGCGGTGTGGCAAGAGAGGGCGTGGCGTGAGGTCAAAGCGAGGTAGAGAGTGATGAAGAGGGAGAATGGTAGAGAGAGAGTGATGATTAAGAGAGTGGGGTTAGAGGGACTTCCCATCCCTTTTAAACTAATGACCGCGGAGCAAAATTCGCGACGCGTGCACAAGCGACACTCGTCAGCAGGCGGAACGAACTCAGGGGGTGACAGGGGGAGGTTTGACGTCGAGGTCGATGGGGAAGAGAGAATGATCGAGGTGAAGGACGATGGATGGACAACGGCCGGTGGACGAAGAACAAACGACGAAGGGATATTCAAATATTTTCGCTACTAATTCAAGAAACGCCAATCTCAAGCAAACAACAAACAACGACAAACGATGGACGACCAACCGACGGATCCGATGATGGTCGAGAGAGTGGGGACCATGGCTTACATACACACACATACATATATACTATGTGTGTGAAGGTAGCGATGATTATGAGTCATCCGGTAGAGGTTGAGGAGAATTTCGTTTGTTGAACGGAGCTCATTTAATAATTGTTGACAATGCATTAGTTACGTTGATGGATGGCGGGGCATGTTTGCTCTCTCCCTCTCTCTCTCTTCATCCCTCTCAGACTCCCTTTATCCTTCCCTTTAGCTGTCTTTCTTTACTCCTCTCTTGTTGACTCTTTCCCTTTTGCTCCTGGTTTGCCTGATGAAAAATGTTGCAAATACGATAAGGAAAACAATCTCGAAATTAATAAGGGATAATGGAAGAAGGATGATAATGGCTATAATCATCATCATCATCGTTGGAATTATAATCATTGTGGTAATCATAATCATTGCGGTAATCATAATCATCATCATTGTTATAATCAACATTTACTTGATCATTGAAGGTGGTTGGGCTTATTGGTGAATGAAAGACAAAAGTAAGCATGCTTATAATAAATAGAGAGAAAGGAAGAAAGAACAATTAAATGATGAAAGAAAGAGAAAGGAAGTAAAGAAGAAGAGAGAAAGGAAGTGATCGAGGAAGAAAGTATGGAAATGATCCAGGAAGAAGTGAGGATTGTACTAAAAAGATAATGTGAAGAGAAGGAAGAAAATAATAAGAAGAGATGCTCTAGAGATAGAAGTTACGTGGAGAAGTGGAAAAAATGTGAGAGGTGAAGATCCATTAGAGAGAATTAAGAGAGAAAAAGATAGTTAAAGATAAAGATGGAGACAAAATGAGAGAGAGAAAGGAATATAAACAAAGTCGATTGTGCTCCGAAGGAGATGTAAATCAAAAGAACAAAGGAAATGACAAGGAAAATATATATGCCCAAGAAATATGAGAAGGAAGGAGAAGGTCGACGATGAAGGATGAAGAGAAGGAGACGACGAAGGATGAAGTGAAACAGAAGAATAGGGATAAAGAGAGGGTCGACTATGAAGGATGAAGAGAGAGAGAGAGAGAGAGTCGACGACGAAGAAGAAGAAGATGGTGTTATTCGACCGGTGCTTCAACAGTTTTCCTTCGCATAAATCATGCTTGTTGCCTCCCATCCCATCGTCCGACGTCCACTTCATACGCCGGCAATGGGGGTGGTCAACGGAGTGGAAAATACGCAAAAATTCAGAGAAAATGAGAAACGTACACAAACACACACACACAAATATGCTCAATGTTTCCGATTGACTTAGTTGTTATTGTTGTTGGCCACTCCGAAAACAGGCTTCCGCAGGCGGCTTCAACCGAGCGTGCAGCACTTTACCCTTGTCCCCCCATCTCCTTCCCTTGTCCTTCTCCTCCCTCATCTTCATCCTCTTCAGCTTCAGCTTCTTCGCTTTCGCCTCAACCGTGTTGAGGAATGGTCAAAAATGTTGTCGTTGTTGTTATTGTTGCCACAATAATAATAATAAAAAAAGGACAAAAGAAACAGAAAACAGAAAAAAAATAGAACAGAAAAACATCAAAAACCCAAAAACAGAAAAAACATATAAACAGAAAAAAACCCCAACAATAGAAAAAAAACAAAAAAATACAGAAAACAAACAATGAAAGGGTCAGAGTCACGAGGGGCGGGGGCTGGGGAGAAGGAGTTGAGAGCACTTTTGATCAATGGTCGCAATAATTTAGTCTAATATGACGTCAGACATGTTTACTGCGCTTTGATTCACTTCCGTTTTCGCTCCCTCTCTCTCTCTCCCTCACCCATCTGTCCTTCACACACATTACCTTTCGTGCTTGCTCTTGGCTCTTTTCGTTGCTTTGGTCTCTTTCTCGTTTCTTCTGATTTTCCTCACCTCATGTTCTCTGTCTCCCTATCTCCTTCTCTACTCCTCTCTTTCTCTGTCTCTTTGTAGTGGTTTTTCTCTATTATTTTGACATTTTGCGAAGCGACGTGAATTATTTTCCTTTGAGCGTGAGCAAGGGAAATGTTTGCATTTGACGTGAGAGTTTTTCTTCCTTCATCCTATCTTCCTTCGTTCCTGCATCACATCTGTATAATAAAATGAAAAATAATAAAATACCAACTTTTTTTTAATACATGCATTTTTTATTCAACAAATATATTTTATAAACTTTTTATTTTTTTAAATCATTCCCATTATATGATGTTTTAATTTGTTATTCTTGGCACAAAAAACATGAACAAATATTTCAAAGCATAAAAATAAAAATATTTTTGGAATAATGCCTATTTTGTCGATTTATCTGTGTCATATAGTTTTAATTAACCATTTTGATATTATTTCATTTAACATTATTGTTTTTTTTATCTCCTAAACTCAGTCAATTTTGTTCAACTGATTGGTAATATTTTTGATTAAAACCCAATGTGGTTGTTGTGAACATGTTGTTGTTGATGTTTTTATGTTGTTGCTGAAGGTACCAGTTTCAGTTGTTGTATTTAAACTTCTGAAATTTCTTCACACGATTGCGACGTGGCGGCTTCGCTGATGATTGACGGATAATTTTGAGAAAATGAGGGGGAAGTGGGATAAGGTTGTGAGTAATGGGGCGTGTCCAATGATGGGCGCAGTTTTCCTTTATCTCGTGTGTGGCTCGTGTGTGTTTATCTGATAAATAAAAATGAAAGACCGCGGTTGCTTGGATGGTGTCCCCACATTTCCTCAACCGTCATAATAACAAAAACAACAACCACAACTACAACAACACTCACTCTTTCGCACAAACACACACACATTCATACCGTCACTTATTCATCACACACACCCACATCTTCTGTCACTCTTTTCCCGCTCAGTAAAAAAATCTTCTCAGTGAATTTCGTGGTAGCGTTTTATGCGAGTGTGTGTGTGAGGTTGATACCCCTATATGTATGTATCGGTGTATGATAAAAATTGTATTTTTATGGTTTCTTTTCTGCCTTTCCTTTAAACGTTGAATAAAAATGTTGCGCATGAGAGCGTTGGCCACCGTTGTCTAAAAAAAAAAACGCGAATTTTCACCGTCACAATTTCAACAACAATCAACCTTTTTCTCTCCCCTATTGCTTCCCACCCCTCCTACTTCCCGTTTACTTCCTCCACCTCACTTCATATCCATCATCTTCCTCATGTCTCTTCTCTGTCCCACCTGCCCTTTATTTTGTTACTCTTCTATCATTTTATTTGGGAAAAAAATTCCCCACAAAAATCGCGAATCCGAATATCTCTGCATATCCAGTTCGTCTTCTCGCTTGTGACTATTTTTTTCTCTTTCTTCTCACTCACATCTCCTTCTCTCTTCTCGCTCTCTTCTCCTTCCCTTTATGACAACAACAAATGGACGACGTCATGTGGTATTAAATCGGTCTGATGGACATATTTATTTTTCTTCATATTCCGGAAAGTTTTTTATTTTAAGCTTTCGGCCATTTATGCATTTTTTTATTTTTTCCCTTTAGTTTGGTTGGCGCCTTTTGAAACCACTTTTTCTGTCCTTTTTCATGTTCCAGGAACATGATTTTTTAAATATTAAATTTGTTCATTTAAATACGAAGAAAGTTACAAAGGCAATTTAGAAAAAATACAAATATTAATAGAAAATTCGAAATAGAAGGAGAAAAATAATTGAATTCGTGAGGAATTTAGTGAAAGGTCTCTTAAGAATTGGGCTGAGGTCTTTGATAGAATGCAAACAACATTTAAGAAAGAACACAGTACAGAATTGAACCAGTCGATGTCTCTCCCCAAGGAATTCCAAAAGTCCCTCCATGAATTCTCCGACTTCTCCTCACCATTTCTATATCTATTTCGGTTCTCTATTTATTCATCTCCCTCGCCATCTTCCTCCGCTGTCTGGAGGCTTCCCGTGGTTCTCGATCAACGCGTGCCTCACGTTCTCACAGGCTTCTTCCTCCCCCGCCAAATCCCTTCACGTACATGGCCACGTGGGAGCCACACCCACTACCGCCTCCGCCCCCTCTTTCGTCCTTTATCGAACACAACTTCTCTAATGAAGCGATTCGTCTGCCGAATGCGAATCATTTGTTAGCGAAAACAAAACGAAAAATAAAACAAACACAAATTAAAGTAATTTTTCTCGGTATCAAAAACAAAAAGAACAAAAAACCCGAAATAGTCAAACTACCACGAGTTGGTTGGTTCAACCTCCCACCGGGATCTTCGTCGCCGCACCCATTCGCCGCACCCATTCGCCGTCTCTTTCTCCCCTCTCGGACCCGTTGGACACGTGGCCGCCACTCAGCTGTAGCAACGAAATCCAATTAAAGACAACTAATTGCCAGCAGTTGCGCGACAGAAAGAGATCGGCTTACTCAATGAAAGAGAGAGAGCGAACGGAAGATAGGTAGAATGGGAGAGTGTGAGTGAGTGGGAGATAGGGAGGTAGAGTGAGTGATAGGAAGAGAAAAAAAGAGTGGGCAGTGAAAATTTCCAGATTTCGACTCTTCGGAAAAGAAGAAAAAAGAACGACGTCACCAAATTGTTCAACCCCAGCGATGTCCATTAGAGTGGAATTCAGCGCTGGCCAGAGTTGCCGGATCGCTGGAAAAAATGTCGCCAAAATACTGCTGAGGGAGTCAAAAAGAGGGAGAAGAGAGGGGGGAGGAAGGAGAGAGATTGGAAGTAGAAGGAGGGATGATGCTGTGGGGGACAAGGTGCCAACATTTATCTCCATCGAAGCATTTGAAGACTCGCTGTCGAAGCTGTCGTCACCCGAGGCGACCTCGTGGGGATCGTCAGGGGTGCGTCAGGGACCCTCCTCCCCCTGCTACAATGCCTTCTCCTGGTCCATCGCCTCCCCTTCATCCAGCTTTCATCACGCCTCCTTTGAGGGCTGTACAAAGCACGGAGAATTCGCATCGTAACTTAATAAAGTTTGCGAAGCAGGCGAAAAATTAGGCAGATCCCGAGGAGTGGCGTGAAGGGAAGTACGACGAAAGGAGAAAGAGGGAGTGAGAGAAAAGGAGGGTGTTAGAGAGAGAGAGGTAGAGTATGTAAGTGAGTAAAATAGGAGTGAATTGGAGAGTGCGGAGGCGTTAGAGAAAGGAGGAGGCCGATGTTCCTTGGGCTCTTTTCTAGAAGCTAATAAACTACGGGAGCAACTGGGTAGAAGAAGAAGAAGGAGAAAAGACAACAACAATCAGAAGTAGGAGCAATGGCGGCTGGAGGCCATTTTTAAAGGCGCACAAAAAGAGGAGAAATACAGACACAGAGACAGACCGATAGAAAGCCCGACAAGTAAACAAACGAAGGGATAGAACGAAATAAGAAAGAGAGAGAAAGTGAGAAATTTGCTCATGTTTCGTCTCTGGTCGACATATTTCTTCTTGCTCTGGTCGACATCTTTCTTCTTGGTCTTCTTTCTTCTATCCTTTTCGCACCCTCTGCTGATCTCACCCTAGCCGTTGTTGTGAACTCGCCCTCTGGCGTTCAAGTAACGAGGTTTTGGTTGGCGGCTCCTTTGACAGAAATAGCAACAAGGACAAGGATGAGGTCGATGACGACTTCCTTCGCTCTCTGGTTTCTCTCCTTCATCCTCTTTGCTGCCGCTTCCTTTGTTCTTCTTGCTGCCCTTCTTCCTTCCACCTCGATGTCATTCGCTCGTTTGCTTTGAATTTAAATATTAATTAAAATGTGGCGGAAAATATGTCACGGCAACCAAAACATACACACACACCCTCAAATTCATCTACTCCAACACACCCACACCTCCTCAAACACGCTCACACTCATCTCCTCGTTTCGTCTCTTTCATTTGTCTCTTCGCTCTTTTGTCTCAATGTGTTTAAGAGGTTGTTTATTGTGGTTTTTACTTTTGTTCTCAAATTTGTTGTTGTCACCAGTGTTATTGTTATTATTATTGTAGTTGCAATTGTTATTATTGTTTTTTTTGTTGCTATTGTTGTTGACTTTGTGTCTATTTCGGTGATAACCGCCAACTAACCATTGTAGTTGTTGTAGCCGCATTCGCCCCCAAAGCTCCGATTGTTGCCGCCAAGCGAGAAGCTTCGCCATTTTGTATCGACCGCTTCTCTCCTTTCTGGTTTCCTCTTCTCACTCTCTCTTCCTCCCTCTCCCTTTCCCGCCTTCTCTCTCTCTCTGTTACTCTCGTGGCTTCGTCTCCCTCAGTCAAAATGGCGACCGGCTTGGCTTTTACATCAAACGGTAGTCGAAATTGCGAAACATAATTGTGCTGTAAATTGTGTTGAAAAATGCCGGAAGTAATGAAGAAGAACAAGCACAAAGATGGCGGCAACCATGGTGAACAAAAGGGGTTTCACTTCACCCATCTTCTTCTCTTTCCCTCTCTTTCTCTCTTTCTGCTATCTGCGGCGCCTTTGGTGACAATAACAAGAGGGTTGTTTGAATCGAGCCGGAGCCGGAAGTGGCGAGATCTAAAGTGATTGCAGGGGAATAAGAAACAGGCGTTTGGTACAGGGTGAGATAGTGCTATCGACGGAAAGAGAGAGAGAGAGAGAGCTAGTGGGTGAAAGGGAGAGAGTCGAAAGAGAGTTTGTGAATGAATGAGTAGAATAGAGATCGAGATGAGAAGAAATGAAGGGACTTCGAAGGAATTATTTTAATAAAATACTCTCCTTTCAGTTCCACGATGTGCACCCATTACCTAAAGGCTCAGGAGCCCAGCTCCGAGGTTCTCTTTGTGATATCCTCTCACTTTCGCTAGTCTATCCCCGTTCCTCTCGGCCCTCGATGCGCGATATAGCTCACCCCAGTGTCTGCGGTATCCCCAAATATTTATTGCGTTACCTTAAAACTTCGCCCTGAATTCCAATCCGTGTCCTTTTCTTCTACCCCCATCTTGGTCCTCTTCTTCTCCCTTCTTTTTGGTCCTCTTCTTCCCACCCCATCTTGGTCCTCGTCTTGTCCCTAATCTTGGTACTTTTCTTCTCTCCCCTAGTTTGTTCTCTTCTTCTCTCAGCCACCCTCCCCATTTTCTTTTTCTCCCTCTCTGGTCCTCTCGGTATTATCCTCGTCCATTCCTTTCCTCCTGAGTCTCGTTTCGCCTTCTCCTGCTCTTCTGAAGTAACCAAAATACCATGGCGCTAAGTGTTTCCGCACCTACAGTCGCCATCTCACTTACCACCTCTGGTCCAATCTCCTTCCCACGACCATCTCCTTCTCACGACCATCAGCCGTCCCTAAAAGAAGCAAAGCTCTAGCGTCGAATTTCCATTTATTCTTGTGCTGAGATTCGCGACTCTTCAAGGAAAGGATGAAAAGCAGGGGTCAGCAAGAAGACGAGGGAGGCGCTTGAAAGAGATCCAGGCGTAAGAATGAGGACCAAATGGTTGTCGGTAGCTTGGATGATGACGAGGCCAGAAAACGATGGGGCAAAAGGAGGATGAGGCATGAGGAAGATGAGGCCAGAGGAAGAGGAGTCTTGAGAAAGACGAGGCCAGAAATATGAGGAAACAAGAGCAGAGTCAAATGATGGCTAAAAGTGATGAGAGGAGCCGTAGTTGAAGTCTGAGCACAAAGAGCTTTAATTTTATTTAAATGCTGCTTGATTCTGCTCGCCGGGTTCGCTTGGTTCCTTTCCCAGGGACGAGTGTGAAATATGCATAATTTTGTATTTTTCTCGTTCCGGGACGTTTTCTGCGGATTTTAGGGTGATGGTTGAATGGGGAAGGAGATAAAGGTGAAGCTGAGGGAAAAAGAAGAGAGCAAAAATGACATTCGACATTTTTCAGCAAATGAAGTCGACCAGTGTTGCATGGCGGCGATTGGATTACTCAGGAAATTTTAAATTATTTTTTAACAAAAACATCTATTTTTTCAAAATTAATTACAGACACAAAAACCAATGGAAAAATTGAAATTTTGTTTTTAATGAAATGGAAAACTATTGAAAAGAAAATTACGACTGATTTAATTTAAAAAATTGAGGTATTTTTTAGGGAAAACATTTAGGGAACGTAAGGCTCAAATAAAATTTGTGGTTTTCCTTCTCCGCAAAGTCAGAGTTGGTGAAACGTGCCCAGTGTTGCGTCGGTGTGGGCAATAAAAGTGCTGCTCGTGCCATTTTTCGCAATTCAAAACTGATCCCTCGTAAGTTTCCCCAAACGAGTTTCGCCCCTCATGTGTTGATCTCTTCTACTCCCCTTCTCTCTCACTATTTATCTCTCTCTTCTACTCCGCTTCTCTGTCTCTCTTCTACTCCCCTTCTCTCTCTCGTTCCCTTTCTGTGTTATTCATCCGTTGTGTTATTGCTTCAAAGTTGTTTGTGTTTTTGTGCAATAATACTTTTTTGATTGATTTTTTTATTGTTATTTTTATAGTGTTTTTTTATTGATTTTTTTTATTGATTGTTTTGCTTTTGGTTTTTATATTGAAAATTTAAAATTGAATTTCGATTCGCGGCATCGAGAAAGAAATTCCACATTGCCAACGACTGAAATAACAATTAGCAAAAGGGTCCGCGACAGGGGGCGGGGCGGGAGAGGGAGGCGTGGTCGGATGCACGAATGAAACGTTTGTAAAAACAGTCTCGTGTTCGCTCGTATGTGGCTGAATGTGTGTGTGTGTGGTGCGGGGGTCGCGGGCATGCAAGGGTTAAGGTGTAAAATTCGCATCAATCAATTATTCAAGTTTCTCCGCATGGACGAATCGACGACGTCCTTCGATGGTTGCCAGTGTTGCCAGCACAATGCGTTTCACGCCAACAATGGGAATCGTGTGCTCGCGAATGCGATAACTGAAACAACAACAACAAAAACAACTGCAAAAACAATTACAACAACATCTGTAACAACATCCAGCGACACTTCGACGACGACAGGAAAATAAAAAAAAAATATTTTACAACAACGAGATTCTCGATTTCAACTGGAAGAGTGAGAGGGGTATGATGAAGCGAGAGAGGAGATAGAAGTTCGCGAAGTGGAAAAGCGTATCGCGAAATCGTTTCTATTCAAATATGAACGCCGCATGTGTGCAAAATGGCGAAGGGAGTGATAGAGGGAGAGAAAGGGAGAGCGAGAGAGAGGAGGAGGGAAGAGTCAGAGAGCGAGATAGAGAGGAGAATGAGCGAAAGGACAGTGTGAGCATAGAATAAATGCGAGGTGAAACCGTTGACAAAAAATGCCAGCCGCCGGAAGTTCCCGTGGATTTCCGGATATCGCTGACAAAGGTTTGTTTGTAAGAATTTAGACTCCACTGACAGATAGATAAATAGAGAGGGAGGGTGAAAGAGAGAGAAAGGGGTAAATGGAGAGGATCTCCGTTCACCACGGTGTTCCATTCCATTTCCTCCCTTCACTTTACTCTTCGCTCTCACCATTGAAATGCGAGATCCACGTTAATAGACACCAGTGAAAATTCAATATCGATAGCGCGTTGCCTTCGCCACAGTTGGCAACACTTTTGTACTTTGTTGCCCCATCGACATCGATCCACGACTAGGGTTTCGTTATTGTGTTGATAAATTTAAATCAACTAAAATTTATCATATAAAATTGAATTTTACATATTAAATTTAATCATTTAAAGAAAATTTAATTTTTTAATAACAACTTGAATTTTTTATTTTTATATTTTAAATGAAATTTAAAATTTTTTAAATTTATATTTTTTTATAGAATTTAAAATTTTTAGTATTAAATTTTACATGATTTTTTTTTAATTTCTCAAATCAACTTTCGATACAAAAAATCTCAGTAGAAAATCAATAAATTATTCTTACAAAAAACAATCAATTCCAAAAATTTGCAGTCGAAAATCTGAAAAAAACTATATGTATTAAAAAATAATATATTTTAAAAATATTTAAAATATTCTGATTGACAATAGAATTTAGAGGAAAATAGACATTTTTGTGAACACCATTCACCTTTCAGTCGTTCTCTCCTTCCGCTCCCTCTGTCCACACACTTCAAGTGTTGCACCCATCACTCTCATTCACATCGAGCCCATCAATCGTTCTCCCTCTCTCCAGTTCTTTCAATGGATCCTCTCGCCTCGCCCAGTGGGAATTTTCCACCCTTCTGCCTCTGGCTGTGATGTCGGTAGCGATTTCCGCAAAAATTCTCGAAGCATCCAAAAATGCAATTAAAGTACGATCGAGTGAATCGCTTAGAAAAGCTCGAAATTCTCCTTTTTGTTATCGCCTTTTTTGGGGTTTCATCCCGTTCTTTCTCGACGTACTTTGTTGTTGTTGTTGCTATTGTACATCTTCCCCATGCAAATGTTTGTAAAGATATTTTTTTTGTGCCCTTCATACATTTCGGCTCAAGTGTTGCTCATCGCACGACTTTTATTTGCTCAGCGGGAGATTTTTAAATCGTTTCTCTCCCACTTTTTTCTTTCATATCTCCGCCCACTCCTTCCCAGCATCTCCCTGTGGGGTTTTTTTTCTTCTCTAAGGGATTCCAAACCTTTTCTCACTTCTTCTTTCGCTCTGTCTTTGTTCAACCCGGAGTGGTTTATATTTTGCAATTAATCCTTGCTCCGAGTTTTGCGGCCTTCCATCACGATGGGACACAATCTCGATCATAACGAGTACTAATCACGCCAACAAATGATTCGTTCCTGGTCCTTCCTGTTCATTTCCGTTTCAGATTCCTTTTAATGTCATCGTCGTTCACACTTTCTTAGAGGTCCTTATCTTGGGATCTTCTTTTTAATTCTGAATGCGGTTGAGGCTGATGTTGTTCCTGATTTTGCTTTGTGTCTCCACAACTTCCGCGTTCATCTGTTCATCGTTTGATTTAATGAAATCATTTTCTTTTATTTAATAATAACTTGTTTTATTTAATTTACCCATGGCCCATTTTCTCGTTTTAATTCCACTCCTTCTTATTATTTTGCCAAATGTCCACCACGTTTTTTCTTCACGCTTTCGTGCTTCAGAATAGTTACACATCTTCCTTTTCCTCTGACGCTTCTTCATTTCCGTCCATCCATCCGTCCATCCATCCGTCCTTCCAACCATTCATCAATCCATCAGTTGCAGCTGTCATTTATAATTGTGTTTATTTTGTGTGTGTTTCGGTAATGATTTATTTATGCATCCGTAGCATCTTCAATTATCTACTTTCTGTATTCTAACTCTGACTAGTTCCATTGTGTTTGTAGTTGTTCTAGTTGTCGTGTCGTTGTTGCCATTGTTGTTGGCATTTTTGTCATGGTTGTCGTTGTTGTCATTGTCTTTGTTATTGTTGTGATTTCACAAGCTATTTTGGTTTTTCGTCATTATTGGTTTTGTTGTTGCAAACATCATTCTTAATTAAACTCGATCTGCGATCATCTGTCTGTCTGTCTGTCCGTCCAACCTCCCGATGAACATTTGCCCATCGACCACACCCCACAATAATCAATTCCTGTCTCGAAGAACTTCGAGCCTTGTGGAACCACCTGACGTCGTCGATTCGGCTGCTCCTTCCATCGTCGGCCGTCGTCGTCGTGTTGATTTGACATGAATTATGGAGGCACATCAGAATCAGACAGATGTACAGACAATCGAACAGAGATACGGACAGTCGGATAGAGATACGGACAGTCAGTTTGACAGACAGTCAGTCTAAGAGACGAGTATAGGAGCGGTTAGGGGCAGATAGAATAAGGGCTTTTATCTACTCATCCATGGTGTGGGTTTTTGGAATAAGTTCATTGAAGAAGCTCGATACCATTGATATTGATTCCAAGGGGAACTTTGATGGATTCCATCGATTGGGGTCTGGGTGTTGACGGAAATGCTGATGAAGACGACGTTTAGTAGTGAAAATTAAGTATAGGCAAATTATAGTTATCAGTCGATAAGAGAAGAAGAAATAAAACCAGAATAATCTTATCACAGATTGATATTGACATATGAGACAATATCAGGAAATGAAATGTAGAAATCGTAGGAGCTAAGAGAATAGTAGAAAGAGAATAAAATGTTTGATTGATGACTTGAGGGAAGAAATTATGGTCCATGTATCGATAGACAAATTAAGGTAATGGAAAATGGAATCAATCAACAATCAGGAACAAAATTTCTTCGATTTATTGAAAGTGTGCAAGTGTGACAGATTAACCGACGGAAAAATATCACGAAGCGTGAATAATATCCAACTAATGAAAAAATTTAGCTCATTCGTAAATAAAATAATGAAGTAATAGAGTATAACTAATGGGTAAAAGAAGCATGAACTAATGTGTTATTGAATTTGATTAATTAACTATTAAGTAAACAATGAAATAAATAATGAAATTAATAAACCATTGTATAATTGAACCAATGAACAAATGAATCGATGAACAAATGAATTGAGCACCATTAGTCAAGAGCCAAATGAATTAAGTGCTATGTGAACCCATGAAGAAATGAGCAAATAGGGGAAAAGCCTAATGAGAACATTGAATAAACTGACCTAGAAATGTTTTGTTTGGAGCACGATGACGGGATCATCATACAAATGAACCCACGAACGATCGACTTGGGTAAACAGTGATGAAATGTTAACCAAACAGAAACTCCATTGAAGACATCAACACAAAGGAAATCCACTTCATCGTTCGCTTTGCCTTGAAATTACATACTACGAGCTAGATGGCCAAATCATCCCGGACCCCGGTTCGATGCGATCCCTACCGAAATTCTCGACTCGAAGGACGATTCCCCGAGGCGCAACTGCATTTGTGTTGAAGAGAACAAGAATAACAACATCCAACATCATATTGAACATCCACATCCCAACAACAAATAACCAGAAACCATTACCGCTACCGAAGGAAAAACAGCCCTTGGCCATCGGTTGTTTGGGTTCATTCCATTGTTGTTGCTCTTGCGGATGGTACCACTTGGCCCAAGTAGTTGTTGTTGTTTCTGTTCCCATATCAATATTCGCCTCGTCGCACGAAGGACGCCCAACGTCTTCCGGATCCGCAGCGTCATCGCAATCATCAGCCCTGTTAACAACAATGGCGGCCCGTGTCCTTACAAGTGTTTCGCTTAGGGTACACAAGGAGCTCTCTCTCACTTATCTCTGTCCCTCTTTCTCCTTCTCCCTTTCTCTTTCGCTCACTCACTGCTCTTTCCATTATCTTCTCGATATTCACACACACACAAACATGTTCCATTACTGTGTGTGTTGGTTCGCGGAAATCTGTATTCAAAACGACTCATTCTCATTCATTAGTGAAATTGCAATAGGAAATTGCTTGACTTTTGCTACTGGTGCTGGTTCTTCTTCTTCTTCTGTTGCAGATGTGGTCGTTGCCTCTCTTTCTTCTCCAATATCCCTATCTCTTTCTCACACATACCACCACTAGTCTAGTTGTTCTTGTTGTTGTGGCCTTAAGATGCTTATGTTTCCATTCGTTTGCTATTTGTTAGCGTTGAAACCTAGTGTGTGTGTGTTTTTCTACCTTCCTCTGCATTCTACCCTTTACTTTATTAGGAAGTTGTTGTTGTTTTCGGATTCGAAAAGCAGTTGGCAACGCATGTTCTATTTTCAGACGGAATCCTCGAGAAACGAACAAAAGGGATTCCAGTTCGTTACCTGCGTGCCTTGTCTCTGGACTCTCTCACTAGACTTCATCTTCTGCTTTCCTCATTCTCCTCATCTCCTCCTGGTCCTCATCTTCTATTTATTCCCCACATCACCAGCTCCAACTTCTTCGTTCTTCCCATTTTGACATCCTGCTTTTCTCCTTCTAATGCTAGCTTCAGTTGTTGTTGTGCTGCTGCTACTGTAAATGCTTTTAGCCCCACCTCCCTTTAGCTCAAACTCTAGTCCCATTCTCTGCCCATCTCTTTCCATCCCCCTCTCCCCATCCCTCTTTATCATTCTCTCTCTCTATTTCCCCACTCCTCTTCACGAACGCTCTCATAAAAGAGATGAAATATTCATAGTTTTTGCTGCCCGGAAAACTGCGATAAAAAAGGACGAACCGAACCGAAGCGAAGCGACTTCGCTCGTGGACCACCCGCCTTCCAGGGCATTCGTCGACTTTCCTTTTCCGCTTCCGTTTCCGGTGTACTAGCTTCCATCTTCTCAACCCCAATTATGCCTCGGGGCGATCTCGTCCCGTGCTCACGTTGCCGTTACCTTAAGCTACCGGCGAGGCAGCTCATTTCTCTTCATTTGCTAGCCTCTTCATCACCTCTGGTGGATGCGGGGGGGCGTGGCAAGCGCGAAGAAACGACAGGTGAAGCGAAGGTAGAGCACCTTGGGGGGCGTGTGAAGGGGGAAGAGTAAATTTTTCATGATTACTTCTTCCGCTTTGTTAGTTTTACAGATTCAGATTTTAGCATTCCGGCTCCTTATCGTCTTCCTTCTCTATCTTCCCATCTCTCACTCTACGTCTCCCTAGACTCCTTCACATTTCCTCAATTTTCTACTTCATCTTGCTCCTTCGCAGATCTTTCGTCCTCCGTTTATTGTGATTTATTTATTTATGCATTCGTTAAAATTTAATTTTTAATAATAAAACCAGAGACACGCTGATTGAGGGCGGGAGAGGAAAAGGCGTGGAAGACGGAGATGGAGATGAAGTGGGAGATGGAGATAAAAACGGAGAAGGAGCGGAAGACGGAGATGGAGAGGATGATTGAGAGGGACAAAACTACTTTAGTCGAAAATCGCAGAGGAGTCGTAAACGAGCGAGCGAAATCATCTTAATTGCGTATCAAAAGCGTATTCCAAACACAGTGAGGGTGTGAAAGAGAACGATGAGTTAGAGAAAGAAGCATGAAGGAGAGAAAGAAGGAGTGAAAGAAGGAAAGAGAAGGATAAAGAAAAATAGTAAATCGAGACGACGTCGACGATTCACATAAAGCTGTCAACTTGAAAACGTTAAAAACGCTTAAAATACGTGATTCATTAGCGACACTTTACGTTACGCCATGTTTACGATACGCCATCGGTTTCCTTTTCCGTTTACGTTGGCATTTCCGTTTCCGTTCGAGGATAACGTGTTGTTATTGTTGTTGATTTTGTTGTCATTATTGCTGTATCTAATTTGGCATTCATTGGCACTCGTTTTTATGGCTCCCCAGAGAGGTCAACGTCGTTTGGGATATTAATTATTTTCATCCGCAACTACGACAAGAAGTTTCCATCTTCAGACTCCCAACTACCAAATGCTTCCATTCCCACACAATATACCAATATTTTCCAAATGGTTGCCTGCGACACGATTTCTCTCTATCGAACCTTTGAGTATTTCTATCGATTTATATTTCTAGGCGGAACCTTCGCCGAACATTGAAGAGATCTTCAATTAAACATGCTCTATATTAATTTTTATTGTTTGAAATTAATCAAAAACTAATTCATTGCAAAAGTTTCCGCATTGAAGTATATCCTGAGTACTTTCCATATGTTTTACTTCAAAGCCAAATGAGTGGTTTCCTTTCCTCTTTTTCTTTCTATCGTTCATCATATTTTAATGAAGAGTCATCAACTTGATTAGAAACCCATCGATAGGAAAATAAAATTGGTAATTGTTTCCAAAGATGATCAATTTGTTAATCAATCCCATAATAATCTCTCAACATAAGTGGATTTCCCTCTGTTCTCTTTGTATTTATCTCTTTGGCTTCAAGAGGATTTTGTGTTCAGTCAATCAGCCAATGGATAAGGCAAACGGTGGTTAGAAAGGGATCGATGGTGAAGGAGGAGAGAAGATGACGATGAGAGAATGATACCAGAGAAGGATGAAGAGAGAAGGAGTTCGAGAAGGAGGAATTAAAGTCAGGTGTGCTGGAAATAGCGGGAAAAAGTGACCGTGCATCGAGAGAAGTAGATAAGAGGCTATCAGAGAATCTAGTGGTACTCATGCAGTTTGTGGAAGCAGATGGAGAGAGATTGAAATACGAAATGGGGGGAAAAAGGAGAAAAAAATGCAAGAACGGTAGCATCGATAGAATGTTTGTATTGAAGGTGGGAGGAGGAGTAGAACGTGGGCGACTTCTGTAAATGGAAAAGTGTTGAATCATCAACCGGAGCTGACTTTTCGCGATTTCACACTCTCTGGCGGGCGTAATCAGGGGGCGAACCCCAAGTATGGGGTTGTGGTTTTGCGGTTTGGGTTTGAATGATGTGAGGTGAGATAAAAATATGTGGTGAGTAGAATGCGCCATGGAGGGTTATCAAAAAGTATCACAAATGCACGTACAAAGCGAAAAGGAGAAAAATAACAAATGACCCAAATGCAAATTCAATTGAATGGCTTTTATAAAGAGGTAAACTCTGTTGAAAGTGGCAATAAACTGCAACAATATTAATAACAACAATAGCAAAAACAACAACAGGAGTAAGAACAACAATAACAACAACAATGGTAATAACAACAAAAATAGTAACAACAGCAACAGTAATAAAAACAAAATAATAAGAGCAACAGCCATGAAATTGATGGGAATATGAGATGAAAAGATGGGTCAAAATGACAACAGGATAGGGGGTGGCGGCGATGGGGATGGAAAACGACGATGATGGCGTCCAATCGTGTTAAAATAACTGTTGAGAGAGAAATGTCAATTATTATAAATGGTTCGTGGAAAGCATGTCGGACGAAAAGAGCAATAACAATACAACAACAACAGCAGCAAGAATTATGCCTGCGACAACAACAACAGCAAGAATTATGCCCCCGACAACAAAAACAGCAAGAATAATGCCTGTACAACAACACCAACAATAGCTATGACATTGGCAACAACAATAACAAAAACGATGATAAACATTATCACAGCGACTACCGGAGGTGCATTAAAATGCACAACGAAGCGACCATCAAATTATTTACGACAGCTGGTGGAATACCGGGTGGGACACGAAACAGGAATATTACAAATGAAAAAACTAAAAAATATTAAAAATAAAATAATTAAAAAAATTTTAAAAAAAATTTTTTTTGAAAAGTTCTTTTGAATACAAATTATTTTAAAATATGAAATATTTCTTTTGGATATTATATTTCTTTGGATGAGCTTACAGCAGCCCATAGAATATAGGGTGGGATACGAAACAGGAAGACTATAAAAATAAAAAAATATTAAAAAAAAAATATTTGAGTTCAAATTATTTGAAAATATTAAATATTTCTTCTGGATGATTGGAATTTTATTCTTATAAACTCATTTTTATTTTTATCGATGTTCAGTGGTCAATCGACGCTTAGTCTGACTTCATTTCCTGCCTTCAGATGTGAGAGTTTATTGTCATGAAGTTGACAGTGAAAAGTCCTCCAAAGTCACTCTATCACTCGCTCTCTATCTGTATCGCTGTCTGTCTCTACCGCTCTCTGTCCATCTGTGTTATTATTCCTCCAACATTCGCTTCGATTCTAACTGCAGGTCATTGAATACTTCTCTCTCTCTCTCTCAGCGCTTCACTCTTGGTCAACCCTTCTTTAATAATTTTTGTCATTTTCCATCACTCTCTCTCTCTCTCTCTCTGTCACTCTCAATATCGCTTTGTGGTTTCATCTGTGGGACTCTCTTTCTCTCTCGTTGAGTGATCTGATCGACGGAAATGAGAAATGTCAATGATAGCGGAAATGAGCGCCATGTTTGTGAAAATGACACGCACACATCGACCTCAAGACGGGCGGGTAAAGAGAAGGACAGACAGAGGGACGGATGGAGGGACGTAAATAGGGACGGACAGATGGAGAGACAGAGGGAAGGATAGACAGACAAACACCAGGACAGACACACGGAGATGGAAATGTACGACATGTCGGAATCAATGTCTGTCAAATGACAAGCGCTTGTTGTGACAAGCGACAACAGAAGTTCAAGATATTGCCAGGCGTCGAAGGCGACAGCGAGATCAAGAGACAAGGGGGGAAGGAGAGAGAGAGAGAGAGAAGGAGGCAGGAGTAAGAGAAAGAGGAAGAACAAGGAAGTGATGAAAAAGAAGAAGGAGGAGGTGGAAGAAAGTGGTTGAAAGGGTTTCGAGGTTTAAAGCAAATAAAATAGAAAATGTTAAGATTGAAGCGAGGGGGAAACGCGATATAAAAATAGCTTGAAATAAGACGGAAATAGATTGACAGAGGGAGAGAGAGGGGAGAGATAAAGAGAGGGAGAAAGAAAAAAATGGAGACATAGAGACATAGACAGAGAGAGCGAAAAGGGGAAAGATATCAGAATGAAGGCTGATACAAGGTCAGGCGAAGCTCTCGCAATGTTGAGGGGTACCGGATATTGGGGTTGGCGAAAGGTCGCAAAAATAATTTAATTAAAAAATTCTAAAATTACACTTCAACGCACACAAACACGCACACACTACCACACACACATCGTATCCTCCTCACCAAACAGTTTTTCTTTTCAAACCCCATTCACTTTCCCCCTACTTTTTAGCCACCGATCGAAATTTCACGAAATTCTCACACAACTTGCGTCATCCGTTGCTGAGTGTGAGTGAGTAAATTTGTATGTGTGTGTGTGTTCGTGTGATTATGGATGTCGTCAGAGAACCCCTGTACATGTGTGCGTTGGGTTATGGCAAGTGTCTGTGTATGTGTGAGTGACTGAGCGAGTGAAGTTTATCGAGATTCTCGTGTGACAGGAGAAATTTTTGTGGAAAAAACGATTTTTCATGGGTTTTGTTCTAACGTGTTGTTGTATTTATTACATATACACACATGCATATATTTTTGTTGCATTCATTATAAATATTGTTTAATACTCGTTATTGTTGTTTTTCGGAAATGGACCCATGCAGAGGAACTCGAAACTTCATCCATCTGTCTCACTCTATCTGTCTCTCTCATCGTGCATCTCTCTATCTCTCACAACTCTCCCAGAGTTCGCCTCTCACACACTGTGATTCTCCTATTTCATACACCGTAATAAATCGCAATGAATTACGGAGTCTATGACGTTGCATATGTTTGAGTGTGTGTGCGTATGGTACGTCCGTGTGTGTGTGTGATTGTATTGTACAAACATTCTCGCAAGGATAAATTTTACAACAAATGAGTATGCTAAAATAAACAAAGTGTAAACTATTAAAATTAATAATGTGTGAGTTGCTCAAACACCAACATGCACGCACGCACACATGCATACATCAACACATACTACTAGCACGCACTCATAAAGAGAGAGAGAGCGAGCGAGATCGAATGAGATCGAGAAAGAGAGATCGCATGGGATAGAGAATGAGAGAGATATATAGAGAGATTGTGGGAGATTCACACACAGCCATATCCACATCTACATCCACATCAATGTATTTGCTTTTGTAATTTGTGTAGTGGGAAAGAAAAAGAGATAGTGAATGAGTGAGATAGAGTATGCCTGAGGGAGAAGCAGACGTATAAACAATAATAAATAACAACAATGAGAAATTATGGGCAAGTGGAACGAAAATCAAAATCTACAATAACAACAACAACAATTTACAAGTGCAATCATAACGACAAGAACAACTCCGACACAACAACAACTGCAAATACAACAACTACAACAATATCCAATTACAACACTATTACAACAACAACATAGACAATCATGTCAGCAATAACAACAATCAAAACAAAAACAATAATAATAATAAAAATAATTATTACAACAACAATTATTTGAAGACAACTATTCGAATATCAACTAAACTAACAATAACAACAACAACAAATACCACAACAACACCGAAAACAACAACAAAATTCTGAACAATAATAACAAGACATCTCTCGCACAGTAGACGATTATTATTGTTGTTGTTAGTTGTAGTTGTGTGAGTGACGGTGAAATTTCTACTCTCGATGTTCCATCTCTTCGAATATTGTTGTTTTAGTTTTTGTTGTTCTGCTTCAGATCCAGATTGTTGGATGTTGTTGTTTCTTCCGTTGCTCGGATGGTTCTGTTGGTTATTGTTGTTGTTGCTGGTAGTTATATGATAGTTATTATTGTTTTTGTTGTTGTTGTTGATGTTATTGTTGTTGTTATTGTACATGGCTGCTTCTGCTCTTGATGATGAGTTATGGTGACAATTAATTATCGGTTGTTGGCGATGCCGTCGTTGTCGTTGGCGTCAACGTTGACAACGGCATCGTCTTCCTTGTTGTTGTTGTTGTTTATTATGTTGTTTTTGATATGATATGATATTGTTGTTGTTGCTGGTGTTGTTCTTGTTTTTGCTGTTGTTGTTATTGATCTTGTAGTTGTTGGCGTTATCGTTTATTGATGAGCCTCAACTTCGATGTTTGCAACTTGATTATAAATAATGGACATTACATAAACAACAACAAAAATGAACAAAAAGAAAAAAAACAACAAGCACAACAACCACAAAATCAACAGCAACAAGAAGAACCATGAGTGCAACAGCAACATCAACTTCTCTCTCTCCCACAAACAACCAACAAAGTTAATTTTATGAGTTTTTAAAATAAATAAAAAAATTCGCACATTTTTGTAATTAATCAAAATTATAATGAAATAAACTTTTACTTTTTATTCCGAACAATAACAATTAAATACAATTTATTATGTTTTCTTATTTCTCCTTGTTCCAGGTCAGTCAACCGGATGCAATCGGTGGAATTGGAAAATCTCCCACGGGCAAGCTTAAAATAAACCATTCTCGTTATTTTTCATTGTATTTAAATTTTTTTTTTAATTTAATTTTTTTTATTATTATTTTTGTGATCAGTCAGAGGTAATCGATATTTTTCAGTTATTTATATATGAGATATGTATAATTATCCAATATTATTATGGCGATGCTCTTATTCTTACTTAAAATTACTCAATTGGTTGAATGAATGAGATTCTCGTAATGATCTGGTCAAGCTAAATATTGGGGAAATCAATGAAAATGATCTGAAATGAGAAATTGAAGAACCGTGAGATTGTTTCTCATTCTAATTTAGAGCTTTGGCTTCTCAAAGAAGACAAAGAGAGGAACTTTATGTCCATCATTTTGTCTTTCTCTTTCAATCTGCTTGTCTCGCTCTGTCTTCATCTGTTTTTTTTGTTTAAAAGGTGAATTTCTTCATGTTCTATTTTTCATCGGTTTCTTGTTTTCTTCTGCTGACCCTAGAGCGATGAAGCGTCCTGCAGATAGAGAACAATGAGGAGAACAACAACAATGTAAACAATAACCAAAACAAAAGTAACAATAATAACAAAACCAACAACAACAATAATAACAGTAACAACAACAACACCAATATAAACCACAATATAAGAGAAGACCATAGCAATTACGTCTCGAGAAAATGAAAATGAATCCGCGAAAGCTTTCGCATCCTTCTCTCGTCGTCTCATCGTCCTTGTCTCCTCGTCTTCTCATCTCATCGTCCTTGTCCAATCTTCGTCGACAGCGCGAGACGACCATCTTGGCACCTGGTGGGGGAGGAAGCGAGTGAAGGGGAAGTGGGCACAAAGATGCAGACAGGAAGCTGTGTAAAATGATTCCCATTTTCGAGTAGCCTTTATTTCGCTTAAGGTTTTGCTTGCTCTCCCTTCATCTTTCTGTTCGTCCCCCTCTCTATGTCTGCATCTCCTCCTACTCTCCCCCCTCTCTCTCTCTCCCTCACCCACCCTCTCAACCACCCTCTCACCCTCCCTCTCACACTTTGTCTGCCCTTCCTTTGTTCTCCTCTTGAGCTCGCTTTTTTAATTTTCGCGCAAAATTTTCGTTTCATCGCAAATTGTGATTCTTAATCAAGTCCTCTTTGTTATTTGTATACTTGTTGTTGTTATTGTCTTTGAAAGTGTTCTTGTTGTTATTGTAAATATAGTTGCTGGCATCGCAGTCCTCGTTGTTCTTTTTTGTTGTTTCTGTTTCGGTCTTGATCTCAAATTTCACCCGACTTTTGGTCCCGTACATTTTTTGTTGCGAAGCCCAAAGTTTCAGCGGTAAAGGGGGAAGGAGGAATTTCGAAATAGCGAGAAATTGTTAAAAAAAATAACATAAAAGTGAGGACCAGAGAGAGAATGAAAGAGTACTCTTCTTCTACTCTTCTACAGCGGGATTTTTCACCAATATCAGGTTTGTCCTTTCTTTCGAAACCCCTTGACAGCGACAGTGGAAAAAACAACAACAAAAAAAACAATATCATAGTGACAAAAACTTCTTAATAACAACATGAACAAGAACAAAAACTATGATCTATGAACTATTACAGCAACTACAATGTGATCAGAGGGAATGAAACAATAGAAAAGAAAAAAAATTGGTACGAGAAAAAATATTGGTACGACGAGAAAACGTGTGAAAAGGAGTATTTTCAAGCCGATAACAACAAAAATAATAACAATAACAAGAGCAATAACAAAAATAATAAAAAAAAATAAAACAAAAACCTCCAGTCACCGGAAGGATCAGGCGGAAGGATCAAAGGGAAGCGGGGTGCGAACGTATTTCCGCTTCAGTCGATTGGGAAAGGTGAACGGAGTGATATAGAGAGAAAGAGTGAGAGAGATATAGAGAGAAATAGTGAGAGAGATGAAGAAAGAATGAATAAGAACGATGGGGGAGCGAAAAAGTGAGAGAGTTGGAGAAAGAAACAGTAAAAAAGTGGATTAGACAAAAAAGAGTAAAAAAGTAAAAGAGAAAAACAGTGTGTGAGAGAGAGAGAGAAAAAGAGTAAAAAAGTGAGCGAAAGAAGAGTTAGAGAGAAGGATTGAACGGTTGGATGGATGGATGAATGGATGGATCCACAGGGGACAGGCATCACCGACGACGACAGGATGCGTCGTGGCGGCTGCTGCGATGTTGATCGGCGGCTGTCAGTCGAGCGCGAAGTTGTCGACGTGTCCTTTGAGAACTCGCCCGCTACTCGTCTCGCTGACGTAGACGACTACGTCATGACGTCGTTCGGATCAACTCAAACTTCAAACTTCGTCCTTCTTCGAGGAATCGACTCGACTCAGTGGACCTTTGGGGCCTTGAATTGATTACGTTTTCACTCGCGATTTCCTACACAGCATCGATTTATGTTTAATTCAATCTTTAATCCTTTCTCTCCTTATCCTCCACCTCCTCCTTACTCCACTTCCCCCTCTTCTTTTTCCGCTCTCCTCCTGCTCCTCCATCTCTGCTCTAATTTAATTATTAGACGTCGCCTTGAGAACAGAGCGATAAGTTTATTTTGTAAATATTTTATGATTCATTTCATTCAATTTAATTACTGACAACAACAAAAACAAGAACAACAATATAAATGGATAAACTGAAATGGAATGACTTTAAATGACAAGAAGAAGAACACGAGTGGCCACTAAATAACTACTAAAAACCAAAATAAAGGAGAGGATCAAGTAAAGAGAAAGGAGAAAAGAGAGATAGAAAAAAGTGAGAGAGAGAAAAAGAGTGAGTGAGTGAGTGTGATAAGGAGACCGAGACGAGAAAATTGACAGGAGAATCGAGTCAGTAACAGAAAACAAGAATTAGGACTGAGAAACAAGAACGAAAGAGGTTCCTGTATCGAAACAAGATGATCCAAGGCGAGCGTTGAGAAGGAGGGAGAACGAAAAAGATTGAGGGAGAGAGAGAGACATGTTGAGAGAGGAAGGAAGTCATCTCCAGAGACATGAACACGAGGTTACCCAGATGTGGAAGACAAGACCCAAACCCAACAATAACGATGTGTACAAAGTTCAGGCCATGGTCAGAAGACAGAGTTTGCCGGAGGAAAAAATTCGTTTGTGTTGGTCGAAATTCGGAGTCTCGGAAAGAAAAAGAAAAGGAAGAACAATTGTGAAGAAGAAACAACTGAGAAGAAGGAATTGAAAGAGGATTAGAAGACATGGTGAACCGATCGGAAGGCGGAGCAGGTCGATGGAATTACGAGATGTTGGTCAGTGAACGAGAGGAAGAGAAATAGAGAGAAAGAATGAGAGAGGTGAAGAGTAAGTGAGTGAGAAGATAGGTCATGTGTTTGAGGGCGAAAGAGAACGAAAATCGGAATCGAAAACTGTGCGAAGTCAGGGAAAACTTCTGATGAGTTCTGATCGGATGCGAAAGACTTCATCATACACAATTGAGTGCATGCAAAGGCTACGAATACGAATAATAACTGAAGTGGGCATCACTTCTCCATCCTCTCAATCCCGCACTTTGAAATCTCACATCCTCACTCTCTCACTCACCCTCTTCCAACATTCTCTCCATCAATGGATGATGGATGATGGAAAGTCAAGTGGAGAGATATATCAGACACAGGAATATATTAATATCTATTATTCCACTTGAATACTCGGGCAAGGACCATCGAAGATCGAAATATTGGAAAGAACAAAAGAGAAATTCTGAAATTTGAAGGACTCTTATCGGAAGTGGGATTCGATTATGTGGACGAAAATTGAAAATCAAAATAAAAACAATAGGAAAAACAAGGAGAAATTAATGAAAATAAAAATTAATAAAGCCTGCCTGAGAGAGATATCTCTTTGTACATAGTGGTAGAAATATTGATAATATTACCGGCAATAATAATTACAAGAACAACAATAGCAGCTACAACAATAACAACTGCAACAATAACAACTACAATAATAACAACTAAAGCAAAATCAACAGAAAGAAAACTAACAAAAAGATGGATCAAATTGTTGAAAGGAAATATTAAATTATCGATACATTGGAATCGAACACTAAAATGTTGCAAGCTGTGGAATAAAGCCATACACACACACACACACACATTCATATTGCAGTTTTATGTCGTTGCAACACAAGCACGTATGAGTTGGCTCACACAAACACACGCTCACATATATGAAATCATAAATTGTTGCTGCAATTTCAAAGATATTCTTGGGATTATTTGTTTATAGACGACGATATTTACGATGTGCGATCTCTTGTTCTTATTGCGGATACGTTGTTGTTATTGTTGGGGGTTTCTGTTGTTGTTGTTATTGCTACATGTTATACATACATATATGTATGTCGTTGCTATTGTTGCTTTTCGAGTAACGTTTGCTATTCGATGGAGAAAAAGCTGTTACTTCAGTTGGTTGAGGTTGTATTTGTTGTTTTTATTGTTTTTCTTGATTTTGTTGGTTTTCTTGTCTTGGTGTTGTTGTTATTATAGTGCATCGTGCATTGAATTCAAAAATAATATCGTTAAAATGCAGCTTACGTTTCTTCTCGGCTTCCGGCACGACGGAGGGGAGGAGGGAGACGGAAGGACTCGAGGTTTTCTGAACACAACAACAGCATCATGAGAATATAAACAACAACATCATGCATCGCGAGAACGAAGGCGAGGTGCCGAAGGACTCGAGCTCAATTATCCGCTTTTCTCCTTTGATCCATTTCTTTTCGAGAACTCTTTGCATCTCTGTCTTTCCCTAGTATCATACTCACTCTATCTCCCTATCTCACTCTATCTCTTTGCCCTTCTGTCTTCCACCGATTTTGTGTTCATGTATGAGTCTGTGTGTGTGTGAGCGAAAGTGTCGGCATTATTGTATTACGTTCTCACTCGCTCTCGCCCTTCGTTCCTCGTCCTCATCATTCTTCTTGATCTCCTTTTCTCACTCTGAGTTCGTTCGTCGTTGGTTTTTCGATCTTTATAGATATTTTTTTTGCTCTCCCTCCCCTTATCATCCTCTCCCCCCTTTTTCACTCCAACCTTTTTTCCATACTTCCCTTTCTCCCTTTGCCCTTTCCTGCATCCTTTCATCCCACTCTCCCCCTCTTCTTCGTAGTCACCTCTTCCGTTGTTGTCCTTGGATTCCTTTTATTTTAGGGTTTTTCATTTTTCATTTTTTTCCATTCAATTTGGCAAGTGTTGCTATAGGTGTTGTTGTTGCTTCTATTGACATAGTAGTTGTTGTGATATTGTTCGTGTATTTCCTACAATATTGTACATAGTTTCAGTTTTTCCTATTATTTTCTCCTTGGTTTTCCTTATTTTCCCAATTTTACTTCTTTTAGTTATTTTCATCGGTTGGTTGTTTTTGTTGTTTTTTTGTTTCCCTCCATATAATGGTGGTTACTGTTGTTGTTGTATAAAATTTCCACCTCGTTTTTGGGGATTTGATGCAATATTGTTGTTGATGCTATTGTTGTTTTATCCTGGACTGGTAATAATTGTTGTTATTTTTGTTGTTGTTGCCACTAGTGGTTATTGCAATTTTGTTGTTCCAACCCCAAACACAAATTAACCCTTTCACACACATACACTCACACACACTCTTACAGGCACGTACTCACATTGCCTGCGAATCGCCAAACTTCACTATCTCTCTCCCTCTCTTTCCCTCCACCACGTCACGTTCTTTTGCTCTCCCTCTCACTTCATCTTTCATTCTACTTCCGGCCACCGCTGCGTCACGACTCGTTGTGGCGGCCATCGCGCAAACTTGTTAAAATTTTTAACAACTTACAATAACAACAACAATAAAAACAACAATATCCAATACAACAACTACTATAACAACAACAATCGAGTGTGTTGAATTGTTGCTTCTCCCGCAGTTTTAAAGCGCTTCTGTAGGCAACAATGTGGTTAAAGTTGGTGTTGTTGTTGTTAATGTAGTTGTTGTTGTTAAAGTAGTTGTTGTTGTTAATGTAGTTGTTGTCATTGTTGTTGTTGTTGCTGCCCTTGGTCTAGGGCTCGGCGATTCTCTTGTTATGTTCCTGTTGGTGATGCTGAAACTTCATATATTGTATACTAAAAAAACAACGACAATATCAGCAAAAACAATGGGAACAATATCAGGAACAATATTAATAATAACAACAACTATAACAACGTCAACACTAACAACAACGCGAACAACAACAACTACAAAATCCACAAGATGCAACGCAAGGTTTACCTTAATGGGGTGCAAAAAAAATTGGTTGATGTTGTTTTTTTTTCTTTTTTTTCTTCTTGTTGTTGTTGGTATTGTTACTGACGATGTTGTTCTTCTTCATGGTGATCCTACTATTGTTGTTGTTGTTGATGTTATTGCTGTTGTGGCTCAAGTGGTATTTGTTGGCATAGTTGTTGTTGTTGATGTTGGTTTCCATGGTAAAGGCGAAAAAATATTGCAAATTGATTTGTGTTGCAGTTGAGGCAACAATTTTTGAGGTTTCATTTCGCGGAAACGGTTCTTATTGATGTTCATGTGGTTGTTGTTGTTTCTGTTGTTATTGTTTCTGTTGTTATTCCTGTTTTTGTTCATGTTGTTTTTGTTCGTTGTTACACTCTTATTCTTATTACAAATATCGATATTTATTATTTTTTGGTATAACCAAAATTATTTCCTTCCAATGAACGAGAGTATTTCTATTCTAAGAGTAAGAGAAATAACGAACGAGGATGGAACAAAACGACGGAAGAGCGATCGCATGATCCTTTTAGAATGGTAAAGAGGTGAAGCTGAAGTAAAGGAAAAATAAAGGAGAAACAGAGTATCAAAATAGGGAAAATAGTAGATAAGGAGAAACCAGGAAATTTCATGAAAAGAAAGAAAAAGCAAAGGGATGCAAAACGGCGGTTAAAAAGATAGATTGCGGATGGTGGTAAACATTGAAATAATCCCTGCGGAGGACCAGAGAAAACTCTGTACAAAATTAAGTCCGAAAATAGCCAACAGCAAGGGGCGAAGGACAGTGGGAGGTGGAGAAATAGCAAAAGCCCACAATTCCGGCCATAAATTCGAGGTTGAAACCGCTTTCAAGTGGACAGAGAAATAAGCCAAACGATTCGCGAACAGAGTGATGGGAGTGTAAAAAGGAGAAGTGTAAAAAAACGAGTGTTAAGAAGAAGAGTGTACAAAGGATGAGTATATAAAGGAGAAGGTGGACACATTGAGGGAGCTGAGAGAGTGAGATAGAGCATGGAAGTGGAAAACAGCGAGATAGAGAGAGGATAGTATGAGGATGGGGAGGACGTTGCGGACCGAATGACATTAAAATTCATCGATAAATCTTGATTTCGTCGCTCTCTTTGAGGGGTCGCCAGTTTCACTCTAGCATTTAATGGTTTTCTGCAATCTTTCCTCCTATTTCTCACCCGATATTTTCTCCCTGCATCGATATTTGGTCCTTCCATCTCACTTTCTTATCTTCTCCAACTACCTTAATAAATTTCATTTCAATGCAAATACGGAATGTTACAAATTTAAAAGAAATTTTGAGTATTTTTTTATATGGGATTCTCTTTCTTCTGTTTTTGAAAGGATGGCGAAATACTCATAGTCATATGGATATGAAGTCATATCGCTTCTCCTATATCCTTCTCTCTCTCTCTCGGTTCTATTCCTTTAAAAGGTTCTTTGTCTCCAATGGTGTTGTTGTTGTAGTGTGTTCACTTATGGATATTGATTATTTTTAAAAGGTAGCAAAATATGGAAAGAAAACTTTCAAGAGAAAAAACAGTTTCAAAGAGCCAAGTTAGTTACTCGAACTAGAGGACAGTCGACTGTGCGAGCGAGATGGAGCATGCATCAAAGAGGATGGGACTATTCATAAAATGTTTGCAGAAAAAATATGTCCAAAACTCTTTGAGTTTTCAATAGACACCGCAAAAAGCGACGTAGAGAATATGGAAAATTGAGAAATAACACGATGGAAAGTTCAAAATCGAAAGAAAATGGAATCCAATTAATGAATATTGAGAGGAAAAGAAAAAGAATTTAGAAAGCTATAGTGGAAAAAGTGGATGAATGACAAGGAAAAGATGAATGCAATTTTTAAATACCAACTAAAAGAAATAAAAGATTAATAGTATAAAGCGAATGGGAAGAACCGCATGAATAGCAATAAAGCGAACCATGGTGAAGAATCTCAAGAAGATCGCCGGAGAAACGGAAAAATCGCTGACCGGAAAGTTTGGACGTCGTTTAGGAATTTAAAATCTTTTACGATCCAACATGCTTCAGGTATAACAACAAAAACTTCAGTAAAGATAGAAGAACAACAGTAGACTGGATAGAACAACAATAGTGGTATGAAGAGAACAAGAGAAAGAAGAGAAAAGTGGTATAGAGAGAACAACAAAATGATGAGAACAAAATGCGAGCAACAACATCAGCAACAATGCATCAACAATAAACTCAAAGGATCGGACAAAAGGTTGAAGGAGGGAGACTCATAAAGGGAGAGGGAGACAGAAAGGGAGAGGGACACAGAAAGAGAGATGGATATTGAGAGAAAGATGGAGAGTAAATGCACCTGTCCACAACAGTGTTGCAGCCTCTGTGCGTGTTTCGGACGACATTGTTGTGGCTCCGATTGTTGTTCGTGCTGCTCTGTGTGTTTCTGACGATTGTTGGATTTGGGAATTTTGTGAAATCGGCGCAACTTTTATAGAGGAGGAGAAGAAGAAGAAGAATAATAAGGAGGATAAGAAGGAGCAGAGAACAACCACGAGATGATGAATATGGGATGAAAGAGACTATAAAGTGAAAGTGGTGATAAAATATGATATGAAAATGAAACAATGTTCGAGTGGATGGTGATGATGGTGAAGGTGATTCGGTTAGAGTATGTGAGAGGACGAGAAGATATTTTAGTGGAGGGGAAAATCATATAAGTACTAAAATAAGGGTTTTTTTTATGTGAAATAGACCAACGGAAATGAAGCGAGTATTAGTGGAATAATTTTAAAATTAAAACTCTGCACAAAAGTCAATCGAATTTCAATTATAATCAAATCAATAATGGGATCAAATTCTGAAAATTGAAAACGATCCTTGATTCAATTTGAATTAAAATGAAGTTAAGGAATGCTGGAAGCGAATAAAGGAAGGGAATGAAGCAAACGAAATAAGGAAGTGAAATAAAAAGACAAAATCTATGCTTAAAACGTCATTAGCGTCAATTTGAGTTAAAATACATTCGATCCTGATCCTCTTGTCGTCCTCCGATTCGTTCTGATTCCTTAGTCTTCTTCGCTTTTCTCCTTTTTTACTTCCACACATTTTCCTCTCTTTTTGCTTCGTTCTGGCTTCGGTCCAGCTTCTGCCCTGCTTTCATCCTTCGTCCTGATCGCTGTTAATTTCCATGACGTCTGAGTTTCGGGCGGAACTGAAGCGTCAGACGTTATTAATATGTGTCGTAAAATCGAGACAGAGAAAAACTTTTTGATGGTGTTTTTATGATTGTTGTTGCTTCTACTTCTGTTTCTCTTTCTCTACTTCTATTTCTCTCTCTATTTCTATTACTGCTTCTCTTTCTCTATTTCTCTTTTTTTCGCTAACTTGCTCTCTGCTCTTCTTCCACTACAATGTTGTTTTTGTTGATTTGTTGCAATTTTTGCTGTTGCTTTTGTTGAAATTTTCGCTTTTGTTCTAGTAATTTCTGTTGTAGTTGTTGATCTTTTTCGTTGATTTCGTTGCTAAAGCGAATGTTATTGTTGTTTAATTATTGTTTTGATAGTAATAGTTCTAACTGTTGTTGTTCCCATAGTAACTCTTCTTGTTGTTCCTCTTGCTGAAATTGTTTTCGTTCTGCTCTTAGTGCAGTCGTTAAATTGGTTGTTATTTTTGTTAGTTGTTGTTTTTTGTTGTTGTTCTTGATTGTTTTTGTTCCCATGTAGTAGCTGCAATTTAGACGCTGTTGATGTGTTTACTAAAGAGTCACTGCAGTTTCCGTTTCCGGTCTCGGATCCGCTTCTGTTTATTTTTCGCGCTCTCTGGTGACGGGCGGAGACAGACGACGACAGACACAGAAGCATGGAAGAGAGAGAGCAAGTTATAGAGATAGAGAGAGATGAAGAGAATCAGACATTACACTCACTCTTAGACAGACAACAGACACGACAACAGCTCTTACAGACAGCTGGATGGAGGCGAGATGGATCACTTATTTATGCCGAGCGAGTACGACATCTCCCTTCTCTTTTTCACATTCTACCCACAATTTTATCTATCTCTCTTTTACACCCACAAATACATACACACACATTTGTATCAACTTCAATTCCGACAAAATTTCATAAAAATCTAATATTTGTTGTTTTTTTTTTCTCTCTCAGTTTCCTTTGTCTTCCTTGTTTCGTTGTTAGCAGTTGTTGATGTTGATTTAGTTGGTCTTCTTGTTTTTGTATTTGCTTCTGTAGTTCTTATTGTTTTGGAATTTTAGTTATTATTTCAGTCGTTGTTTTTGTTTTATTCTAGTTATTATTTCAGTCGTTTGTTTTGTTTTTTATTTTTGTTATTATTTCAGTCGTTGTGTTTTTGTTATTTTTTCTATTGAAGCCGCTGCAAATTTTCGCGAAAATATTTGAAATGCAAATTGTTTGTCGTCTGGAACTAGATGCTTTTGTCCCGCTCTCTCTTCCCCGTTTCTTGATTCCCCTTTTCAATCGTCGTTCTTAGCTCTCCACTATTTTTCTCGCTGGCATCATCAAATTTGTGTCTTTCAAATTTAATGAAATTCTTTCGCGATTATTTTATATATTTCTCTCTTATTTATTTAAAAAATATGTTTGATTATTTATTAAGAAAATATGTTTCTTTTTATATTGTTATAAATATAATATTTCTATTTAATATATTTTTAGTCTATATTCATGTTTAAAATGCTTTCTTTTTTGTTCTATATTCTCTGATATTTTTTACGATCTATATTTTGTTTTTACACAAAAATTGTTTTAATTATAATTCTTCAACATTATTTATTTTTTTAATTTTACTTTTGTTACAAATTTCAATGTTTCATTATTTTTATACGTGTCACATTATTCTTGTTTTCGCAAAATTCTGCTCATTACGATTTCTATAGAATGATTTTTTTTTTTAAATTAAAAAATATGTTATTAAATTAAATGTTTGTAACTCACGCGAAAAAATAGTTGAAAAATGTAAAATAAAAATAGTTAAAGTTCTCAGACAGAACACAGTTGGATAGATATTAGTGTGAGATGGAAGAGAAAAAGAGAGAGGTAGATGAAATTATGGCATATTTGATTATGCATTGTGAGAAAAAATTCGTAGCAATAGCAGACGAAAATTTCCCCGGGGTCTCAATTTGAAATAGAGTTTTAATAGAGTTTTTGATGAAGTGGGCGCTGAGGAGGAGTTTCTGCACTTTTGTCTGTCGAGTAGATGTGGTGTCTGTTCATCATGTTCGACGTTCTGAGGATGATTCGTTGTGCAAATGTCCATGGCGAAAATACGTTGGAAGCTGGCCAAAAGTTCACTTGAATAAAAATTCACAAATAAGACAAGGTGCAAGCAAATGAAATGCAAACAAGTTCCACTGTCAAATTAAGCAGTGGGTTTAAACGAAAGGAGGATTGATGGAATGAGGATAGGAAAGGATAGGAGTGAAGAAACATAGATCATGTGATATCTGGTATCAACAATAAGATATCAGCGGCTGGATTATAATTGGTTGAAAAACGTTTGTGTGTCTTGGCGTATGAGTGATATTTAATAAAAATTATTCTTTCAAATAACAGAGGGAAATTTCCAACAACAACGATCTAATCTCTCACCCACACCATCAACTAGATATCAACACAATATCCGTATCTACTTCTTCTTATCCTTCTTTCTAAATGCGAATTAAGTCGCCCTTAATCCTTGAAAGTGAAACTCTTAAAAGAAGCCACGACACTCATCCTTCGCTCGACGACAATTAATCACGTTTAGCGTTCAAGTGAAATAAAGAGTTGAGAGAGAGATGAAAAGGAGAGAGAGAGTGAGGGGGCACCAGGACGACAAAGACGAAAACTGGGTGAGCGAACGAGTAGAAAACATTTGAAAAAAGTCGTTCCTTTGATCGTTTTTAATCCTTTCGCCAGTTGAAAAATTCATCGATTCGTCGTGGGATGAGGGCGAACGGCGACAGCTCAAGAATTGCTTGAGTTAAAGAGAGGGGGGGTCCAGCTTCGGGGAGGTTGTTGTGCGTTGACAACACCGACTCCTGCTAAGATGGCGGCTTCCACAAATGATTAGCAGTCAGTGGTGCGAGTGAGCGGAAGAGAGAGAGAGGGAGAGAGCAGTGGAAGCAACAGAGCGGTTGGGCGTGAGAAGATCCTCTTGACAGCTTAATTAAACCCGTCTGCTGCTCCGACTCCACATGCTGTTCCTTCGCTGTCCATCCTCCTTCCACGAGGTTCTGTTCTCCTTCCTCCGCTCCACGTCTTCTCATTCAGTTTGTGAAAACGCTTTCTTTCTCGCTCCTTTTCTTTGTTTTAGCTCTTCATTCGTTGAGCCCTTCTTTCTTTCAGCTCTTCTTTCCTTCTGCCATTTTTTCTTTCAGCCCTTTTTCTTTCAGCTCTTTTTTTTCAGCCTTACTTTCTTTTTGTTTTTCTTTCCGCATTTGTCAAATTTGAGTGATAAATGTTTTCGCTCTCTCCTAATCCTCATTGTGTGTTCGCCTCGTGCCCTCTTCATCGTGACAGCTCCCACTGAATCTCTTCCCCTCTCTTTTTATTTCTCTTTCTCTGCTCCTACGCCTTTCATTTCGTTTCCTCCTCCTTTGGTCGTTCTCTCAAGTACAACCGACGGATTGACGGATATATTTCCATTATCATCCCTTTGACTGTGTTCATCGGCTCCTCTCCTTCTCCGGTGTCTTCTTCTTTTTAACTCTCTACTCCTTTTTTTTATTTTGTACCAAGTTCTCCTCCTCTCTTTCTTTATCTTGGCGTAATAAAACGCACCAAATTGAACTCGTTCTCATTATCCATGCGCGACGGTACTTATTTTGAGGAAGGGAGATAGAGAGCAAGAAGGGCGGGAGGCGTAAGCGAGACTGCTAATTATGCTGATGAAATGCGGGTCGAAGTTATAAAATTGTTCCGTGAGAGGAGATAGAATGGCAGAAAGAGAGAGAGAGAGAGAGTTTGCCAGACAGATGCAATACTAAAGAGAGAGGGAGAATAATGCCAGCAGTTAAAGAAGAAATATGAAAAGTCCCAGAATTATTGTCTGCGTTGAGTCCTTTTATCGCAGTAATTTTCTTCATTGAGTGGAGCAAATACAATAAAGAATGAACAACAACAATAAGAACAGGAACAACAATAAGACCATCAACAACAACGTTTGGATAACAAGAACAACATACAAGAACAACATACAAAAAACAACAACAAACAGACAACAATAACGTGACAATAGGGCATGACCGAATAAAAAGTCAACCAAAAGTTGAATCCTCGGTCGATTCCTCCACAACATTCTTTAATTCTTCGTCCTCGTCTCTCATTTATCCCTCTATCTTCTCTAAATCAGTCCCATTGTCGTCTCTCATCCATCCGTCCGTCCCTCTGTCCATCCAACCGTTGGCCTGTCCTTGCCGTCTCGTTCGGACGACGCGACATCGAACCTTAATTTTGATTGATGACTCTTCGCCATAATTGAATGAGCGAAGCGCGAATGGCTTTCGCGTCCGGCTGTCCATCTGTTCGCTAACGAAATTAGAAAGGTCGAGGGGTCGTCTGACCCGTGGATGTTCAAGATGGCTCCAATCTGTGCCGCCCGAAGAGAGCAGGCATTCATTTTGTCATTCAATGCGAGTTCAATGTTTTGAGTTTAATTGCTTGTCAAATGTTGAGGGTCGCATCTTCTGACAAGAATCCATGCGACATGCGGAGGAGGATAATTTGAAGAATTTCAGTCGACGACATCCATCAAACGTCACTCATCCGCCCCATTGCATTCGACCCAAAGACATTGACACGGACAAGCTGCACACAAGTGTATGAAAATATTTACCTAATTATATTTCGAATCAAATGTCATCCGCTTTCGACCACATGAGAGGCAAAGAATATGTCATCAGTCCGTTCTTTTGGGGAACCTCAATGGGGACGAAAATGTCGATGTTCACATGATAATAATAATTCCATAATAATATAATATATTTCCAATACAATAATATTTCCATTCAATATTTATGAGAAGCTATTTCCCAATGGCCAACTGTGGATAAAGGGAAAAATCAACAATCTAATGCATAGATATATGTATTTCCAAATTTCGAATTCAAATTTCCGGGCGAATTTCACGTTAACTAAAGTGCACACTTGTTGTTCTTTTCTGGTATGTTATTTATTGTTGTTGTTGCCCGTTCTGATATCTATTATCAGTTTGGTTATTGTTGTCAACTCTGGGATTTTATATTGAATGCACTTTTGTAGGGACAAAACAAAAAACAATTCTAAATGAAAACATTTAATGGAATATTTGTGAAAGTAGCACCAAAAACAATGGAAAAATAACACATGCACAAGGTCTACACCGCATTCATATGTGACAACTACCAAAACACATTCAATACACACACACTCTCATATATATGTAGAGCAATGAGAGACGAGCTTGAGGTCGATAGACACGTGGACCAACAATCAGCGCATTAAAATTAATTAGTTTATAATTATTTCACCTCACACGCATTTCCACACATTTGACTTCTATCTATGTTTGGGTGAGCTACTATTGTTGTTGTTATTGAATTGATGAACTGCCGCCGGGCGGCAACAAAACAACAACAACAATAACAGTCATCGTCATCAACGCAATTTTACTGTTGCGTGAAAATCGTTTCAAAATCATTTGGCGCCAAACGTCCTTCCGGCAACGGGTCAGAGTGGGCGTGGTTCGGTTTAGGGCAAATCGAGAAATTTAATTACTCGCTTAATTGAATGCATTGTGTTCTGTCCATGCTATTCTCTCCCGTTAGCTCCCTCTCTCCTTCACCGTCATCCGATCGTTCTCGCTGCCATGCAATAATAATTATGTTAATGTGAGCGCAAATTGCATGCGAGAATCAATGCGATTGCGGATGGAGTGGCGGACGGGTATAAGGAGGAGGAAGGGGAGGTGAGGTGAGATCCGGTCTTGTGGAAGGAAATTATACAAGAACTGGGCGTGACGACAAATTGTTCCACGGTGGTGAAAAAGCGTAGAATAAGTTCCATGAATAGAGAACTTAATCCGAATAATATGTGAAAAATTAAAGAAAATTCAAATTAAAAAATGAATAAAATGAATGATATAAAAATCAGAATTAATCCGAATTAAATTTTGAAAAATTAAAAAATTCAAATTTCAAAAAATTGTAAAAAATTTAGAAAAAACTATTAAAAATTAAATTTGAAATTTGAATTAATCCGAATTGAATGTTGAAAAATTAAAGAACATTTAAATATGAAAAAAATCTATTATATTAGTTATTTAAAAAAATATTTAAAATATAATTTGAAAATTATTTAAGGTATTATTTAAAAAAATATCTAAGATATCATTTAAAAAACCATTTAAATCATTTAAAAATTTGTATATAATTCATTACGAATTCGTTTAGATTATGACATGGTTCTGTTGATGTCACTCAATCCCTGTTGTTGCATTCGGTTGTTATCATTGCAAATGTTGTTGTTGCACCAGATTTTATTGTTGCTTTGACTTGTTACTGTCACTCAAATGTTGTTATTTGTTGTTATTTTTCTTGTCCCTTGATGTCATCCCATCATGTTTTCTTTTGACGTTGATGTAGACATTTGTTGTTCTCATTGATGGTGACATTGTTTTTGTTGTTGTTCTGGTTCAAGTCCAAACTTGTATGATTGCTTTGCATTGTCGTTGTTGTTGCTATGTATTCTCATTAATATTGTCGCTGTTTGTTTATGTCAATGTCAATAAGTTTGTTTTTGTTGCAATAATTGTTGTCGCAACAACAAATCTGAACTGAATTCGAACTGAAGTCTTGTTGTTTTTGTTTCAAAAGTAATTATTATAACAATTGTTTCTGTCATTATTGCTGATGTTATTGTTGCTAGTATTTCGTGTGGTTGTTGTTCATAATTTTGTTGTTGTTCTCAATTATGTTGTTGTTATTGATATTGCACACAATGTTGTTATTGTTTTCGCATTAATATAATAACAATAATCGCTGTTGTTGACGTTCCAACTGATTAAAATTCAATGGTCCATCGGTGTATGAACATGCATGTGTCACCTCTCTATGTGTGTGTTGCATGTGAGTGAGCGAGCGAGCGAGAGAGGTAGAAAATCTACTCCTCACCGTCCGCATCTCATGCAAATCGACAACAGCTACCGATGAATTCCCAACAGAAACTCGAGTCTCGACTGAAGCTGTCGAGATGTCGTGAATGAGTAAGGGCGTGGGTCTGTGTGTGTGTTGGCCGTGTGTGTGTGAGTTCCCCCGTGTATCTGTGTTTGTTGTTTGTGAGTTCCATGGTGATAGTGTGAATTGTTATTGTTGTTGTTCTGGCTGCTATTGTTGCGGACAGCTGTTGACAAGATGTCGACAAGCAACGCATAATGATTTTCCACACAAAATTTCCAACAGGAATTTTAAATTCGCGGAGCATCTTCTCTCTCACTCTCTCTCTCGATGGTGATGGACATGAGGCGCATTATGAAATGTCCATAAATCTTTTCGACTGTTGCGCTCGTTCCCTTCACCACGCCCCTCTGCCCCGCCCCTCGACTCCTCCTGTGGCTTCAGCGTTGAGTGTTTGACGTCGATCGAAGGCGGATCCTCGAGAGTTTTATCGCCGGCACGTGCGGATGGATTTTGGTTATCTTTGGTGTTGTTGTTGTTCTTATCGTTGTCGTCGTTCTTATTGTTCTTGTTTTGTCCTTAATATTGTTGTTGTCCTTGATATTGTTGTTGTCCTTGATATTATTGTTGTCCTTGATATTGTTGTTATCCTTGAAGTCAACGTGCGTACGTGGGCGCCCATGTGTGTCGGTGTGGTCGGTTGGTCCTTTAAGCCTCTGTGTGCGTATGTCTAAAATGCTTTGTTCTTTGTCTCGCCGCTATTGACCGTTCCTAATACGCGTGTGTGTGTGTGTGGTTTGTCAATCGGAACCGTGTTAGACACTTCTATTTCACTGCACATCAATAGGCACAGGAACACCACAACCAGAGCCAAACCAATACACTCACATACCTCTCTCTCACTCCACATCGAAGCTGAAGCTTTGAAGCTAAGCGCGATGACGAGCGACGAAAAGGACGACGAGGAAGAAGACGACGAAAAAAATGTCGCGACCCCATTTGGCGTCGCCATTTTTCTTTCATTTTTCGGGGGGCGAATTGTGAGTGAGCATGTGTGAGTGTGTGAGCATGTGTGAATATGTGCGTGTGGGTATTGGTGTATCTGTGTCAGCTGTCAACTTGGTGCGAATGGTTCGCTCATTGGCATCGTCGTCGTCTCAATCTCTCCCTCCCTCTCTCTCTCCCGGCCCGTGTCTCGTTTTCGCAAAGCGGTTCGTAATCTGAGCCCTCAAAGCACTGCACGAATTTGTAGCATATTTTTAGGCGCATTTATTTCAAAATCTCTCCAGCTCTCCCGCTTTGTCACTTGCTATCCCACTCTGTCTTTCGCTCTCCCACTCGCTCGCATCCTCTGTCTGTCTCTCGCTCCCTGTCTTTAGCGGGGATTTTCGCGGGATTCAACGTTTTATGTTGAGGTTTTTTTCTTCTTACGTTTAACGTAATCTGATTTCTGTTTAGCGCACATCTTGTTAATATTTCCGCCAATGTGGTCGGGCATATTTGTGGATATGTTTTCTCTCCCCCTCTCCCTCTCTCTTCATATGTATTATGGGAACTGGGAAGGAACACATGCCCTTTTCTCTCGGCTTTCTTTGGTTCTCTCAAATTAATTCCATATTTTTCTGACGCTTATCTCAATTATTTACTGCTCATCCTCGGCTATTTCCGTCATCGCTTTTAACTTTCTTCTGTTTTTTTAATGTTCCATTTCTTTGAAACTCATATTTTTGTCCATTAAATTGCAATTTTTGTTTCTTTAAAAATTTTAAACCTCTTTGAATTATGAATTTGAACAAAAAGTTAATACTAAAATATGATCTCCTCACTCTAATTAGATAAAGAAGGACATTTACCTATTATATTATTAACAGAAACTCAAATAAAATCACCACAATAGCAACAACAATTATCGAACATAAATCATAACAATATTATTACCAACCACAACAAGAACATGGACATCGATAATATGACGTCTGACATCGACAACAACCACAAATAAGAATGACAACAACAACGACAAATCACAAACACGAATGACATTTGACACAAGAGCAACAACGAACCACAAGCGAAAGCAAATCACGTCGACGGAAGTCAACGTCTGTCTGGCTGTCTCGCTTGCATGATTTTGTCGCATGTCAAAATAGATTTCCATTAAGAAATTTGATATCTTGGCCAGGATTTGCACCAGACAAACAACGTTAACAAGACTAACAAATGACAAGAAACGACAACTACAATAAATGATGACTACAACATTGAAACAACTAATACAACAACATGTCCTATAACAATAACTAATACAACAACATGTCCTATAACAATAACTAATACAAAAACATTTCCTATAACAATGATAATAACAACAACCAGCAACGACTACAAACAACATTAACGATTGCGATCGGAAACCCGATATTTTCGATGCGCCTCCGACTCGAGCTTAGGCTGGGCCAGGGCTGCAAAAGCAATCGAATGAGACGCCCTGGGAGAGCGAATGGGTGGCAGAGTGATGAGGAAACGGTTGGGAGCCGAGGATGCCGAGCGGACTCCCACTCAGGACGAGGGATGGCCTTTTGAAGGTTTTGCGCCAACGCGATTTCTCCTCTTCCACTTAACTCGGCTCCGCGCAAATGTATTTATTCGGAAATTTAATATCGCCTCGTCGCTTAATATCGTCTCGTAGCTTAATATCTCCTCTTTCAATCTGCTTTTCTGATTTTTTCCCTCGTCCTCATCACCCTCGCCCGACTTGTGGCAATCAAATCGCGATCCTTTTGGCGGGCTTCAGTTTCGTATTTAATTAAAAAACGACAGTCTTTTGTGCAAGTGACCTTCAGCTTCGCAGCTCTGGGTGGCGGGGTGCGGGTCGTTTGCTTCAATGATGGGTTTTTTGCTTCATTGATGGGTTGTCACTCATTCCCTCCCTTGATTTAGCTGCCTTTTTCGCATCCTTTTTACAATATCCATGCCTCTAATGTGGATCTTGGGTTTCAAGTTCGACTTTGCCTACAATTTTTTCTGTTCCATTGTGTTTTCCATCGTTTCTTTGATCATCTCACCTTCCTCTCTGACCCAATATAATCGTCTTGGGCTTTCGTAATCCTTCCGTTAGGTTTTCCCGATTTCCCTTCAAAAGCCATACCAGTTCTCTTCATCGGTTTCTTTCCTTCACCATTTCGTCTTTACTTCTTTCATGCCTTCTTCCTTGCTCCCACCTCTTCGTCCTTGGCCAATTAGAATCGCCTTGCGTTACATTTTAATTTGTTCTCAGTCTTCCTCTCTTCCTCTGCTGCCATATTATTTTTATTTGCCATATTCTTTCTTAGTGTCGTTTTCTCTCTCTCTATTTGTCTCTCTGTCTCTTTGTCTGTCTGCCTCTTGTTCTCTCCATTCGTCACCCTCTCTCTGTCCATCCTGCTCTCGTTTGCCCATTTAGCTTCGCTTTATTGCTTATTAAATTTTTAGCTTCCACCGAGAGAAGCGAGTGGAAGACAGAGATGGCAGAGACACAATGAAAAGCGAGATAGAAAGAGACGAAAAATGTTTTAATGGCTGCTAAAAATTAGGTGCCTACCTTTCGGCGCACGCATCGTCCGGGTGGCCCGAAATAAATCGTTGCCTACTTTTGGGAATTTTGCCGTTTTAATTTGTCTTCGGGCCATTCGCCGTCATTCGGGAATTTCTTTGTGAAAATTGCTGTGGGATTTTCCTTGAAATTTATAGCAGGCCACATTTTTGAAATAATTTATAAATTTCTCAAATACACGGGGGAAATTTTAATTCAAAGTCGGAGATAATTTTCTGAAGTGGTTTCGTGGGAAATTTCAGTGACCTGGATATTATTTCTGGCCGATTGGTTCTTCTTTGATGGAATTCCGGGTGAAATTAGATTATTCATGTATGGAATGCATTTGAATTTAGAAATTAGTTTGATTTGACTTCTGTCCATTTTGGTTTGAAATTGAAACTATAGTAAACATTTCCCAATTTAAATTATTGAAATTGACATTCATTTGAATAATGTGGAATTATGTTATCTTCTCTTTGCAGTTAGTCGTGTGTGATGTCCACAGCCAAACGGCTGGTTCTCTCGCTCCGCGGCCGAAAGCACTCTCAGAGCAACACAGCGACCTCGTCGACCCGCCTTGTGTCCGCCGGTACCTCGCCGGGCCATGAGCTGGACGAAATAGCGGTCGTCTCTGGGTCCGGCGGCTCGAGTCATCATCTCACCTACGGCGGCATCGGCATCGGCAGCAGCCTCAACGATGGTCCCAGATACTCAACAGGTAGAAAACCGAAACCAAAATCGTGCGAATTCCGTCTTAGCCATCCTTATCCTTTTTTGTCACACCCCCGAACGACCCCTAGGAATCACTTGATGTTGTGCAAAACCGAAAAACAAACATGAAAAATACCTCAATTGAAAATTAGTTAAAATGAAAATTCTTAACATGGAAATCCCTAAAATAAATGTGAAGCACTTGCCCTCATGTGCTCCCAGTAGCTTTTCGTCCACTCCCACCCAACCAACCTTCTTGTGAATGTTTTTATTGTTGTGGCATTGTTGCTAATTGTGCCTGCTGCGAGAGGTTGGGCGCTCTTTTAATGGTCCCGTCCCATTCACCCGTGGGATGCTGGTAGAGAATACGAAAAAATCCTGCAACCTTCGCCATTTGCAAAACGTAATCAAATCACAGACGCATTAAATTATCCTCTCCGCTGTCCAGATTCTGCTGTTGCCTCTGGCCCATTGTGTTTCATGTTTCGTTGTTTTTGTCCATGTTCGATACATCGCTTGTTGTTTTTGTTCATGTTCGATACATCGCTTGTTGTTATTGTTGTGTATCTTAAATCTCTGCCCTCGCATGCAAACCACACATAGGGAGAGAGAGACGCAGACCCAGACGCTTCCGTTGACAAAACATATTGCGTTCGGAGCAAGTGCTCCCCAGTGCATTGGGCGCTGGACCCGCCACGCCCCGTGTCCGATCTCAAGGGGCGTTGCCACGCTTACTTTACACCCTGCTGGCTCTCTCTCCCCATCGCTCATCCTCTCTCACATCTCCCGCTCACCTGCCGTCGCCGGGCTACAGTCACTTTTATTGGAACCCAATTTTTGTCCTTTGTCCTAGTGTCCAACAGTTGTTGTAATAAATCCTCATTATTGCTGTTGTTGTTGGTATTATTGTTGTTGTTGTTGGCATTGTTGTGTCGCCGATGTCCTTTATCTTCTTCATCCCTCGACCCCTCCCTGACGCACACACACACACACAGCAACAAATCCATGTGCGTTTATTCGGTCATAAATAAGCGAGTTTATTTGTTGCTGTTGCTTCTTGTTGCCTTCGTTCCCGCTTTCATCTGCGATTCATTTTATTTTTTACGTCCCGCTTCCAATCTCCCTCTCTCCTCTCGTTTTGTTAATGTCTTAATTTGAAGCTGTGGAATGTGCCCAGATGTGAGTCGTTCGCACGTTTTCGATTGACACCGCCACGTTCTCGTCGAGTCTATGATTATTCCTTGATTTTATTTGTGTGGTCTCTCTCTAATATTGCGTTCCTGGCCTGATTCTGTCATCATGTGATTTTTTTGTTGACCTTTCGCCACATGCTTTTTCATATTTTTCCATCACGTTCTGGAATTTGTATCTTCCAATTTCCGGTTCTATATCGAAATTGTTGATGTTTTTTAAATGAAGCTCAGATGTTTCGTTTGATTATCTCGCTAGCCTTGTCTGCATCGTTGGCTCTTTCCTTGAACGAATGAGAATATTTGAAAATGATAGTTTGATATTTCTCTGAACTCTGAACTATAGAATTGTTATCAATATATGTTGATTGGGGGAGAATAGATTATGATAATGGGATCTTTTCCTCCTTTGATTTTAGTGTTCTTTCTCAACTCTGAACGAGTTCACCTCGATTTCCCACCCTCAAATCGCAACCACTTAGTACTTCCCCTAACTTGTTGGCTTTTTCAATCATCTACGCACTATTTCCGGATTACCTGTGACTACTTTTTGCCCATAAATTACGCTGGAGGAATTCTCTACTTCTTATGGAACCTGAATATGCGTCACTTCATTCGAACTTCCCCCAGTTACTGACTTTACTACTTTTCCGTCTAGCTTTCCTCGCTTGAATCGAAAGTACTTCGGGCGGCAGACTAACGACCTTCCACTACCTGCTGCGAAGTCTTCGCACTCGTTCCCTTCCTCCGATAACATCCTGCCCGTTTCCCGCCTGCCGTGTTTTCGCCCCCTTCCTCCACTGCTCTTTGCTGGAAAGGCCCCTCAGGAGCGTCGGAGCCAACTTCAAAACGCATATAAATCAAGCTGATGATTATTGCAACAATTTGCGATGTTGCTGTTCAGCTCAGCTCAGTTCAGGTGGTTGTCGTGTCGTTGTTGCTCCGGCTCCTGCTCTGGCGGACGATGGCAATTGAGTCCCTCGTCGGCGACAAGCGACAAAACGTCGACAATAAAAGAGGAGAGCCGGATATTTTATTGTTTACTTATGCCATAAAATTCCCATCTGCCAGTGGCTAACGGCGAAAGTCGTAGAACACACACACATACACACCTACCAACACACGGGGCAAAGGAAGAAAGAGAGGGAGATATTGAGATAGGTAGAGAGACCGAGGATAAGAAAACACAGGCGGAGCGAGCCGTACGCTTGACGAGCGAATGACTCTAATGATTGTCATCTTGTTGCAAACCGACTCATCTTAATTCACCTGATTCCATCGGTCCCGCTTCCTCTCTCTTTCTCCCTAACTCTGCTCCCTCTCACTCTCCTAGCACACCACAATCAGCGCAGCTCCCCCCTCAACCCTGAGGTGTATTCGAGTAGATTTTATTTGCATTTTTGCTCGTTTGCCACGAGCACGAAGACGAGAACCGATTCGAGTCGAGTCGCAGTCATAAAAACGGAACCGAAGAAGGAGGGGGCGGTGGTTGGGCGACCACTGCCCCTTGTTCTTTAATACGACACATTAAAGGATCGCACAACTCAAACTCAATGTTGGGAACGGCGATGGTCCCACTGGTCGTCGTCGTTGTCGACGTCGTCGTCGTCCTTGTCGTTGTTGGCACAGGTTTTTGTCCTTTTTGGCTGTTGATATCGCTTTTATTTAAGAGCTATTGCAGGGGACATCGTGTGTGTTGGGCTGTGTGTGTTGTGTGTGGCGCCGCCCTTTCGGGGTCGTAAAATGGTAATGATATCGCAATACATTTTACAAATAATTTAAAAGTCATTTGCGAAGTTTTCTGCTCGCCTTCGCTTCTCGAGCCACAACCTCCGACGACGACATCGACTTTGCCCTAAGGGTGGAGCGAGTAATGGTTGCGATGATGGAGCTGGAGAGATCGAGGTGAAGCTGGTGAGATGTGGAGCGAGAGATGCGATGGACCCTCGGTGGCTGCGCGGCGACAGACAGAAATGGATAAAGTTTAAGGCGCCGGGGTTTAAAGCACTTAGGAAGCCATTTATTCAAATAGCCCGACTTTGCGATGGGGCGATGAAAAGGGTGGAGCGATGGACCTCGGGGGTTGGGTGTGCAACCGAGCGGTCGCATTCAGCGGTTGACCGTCGACCGAGCTTCATGACAAGGATCGAGGAAAGCCATCGTGTGCAGCACGGCGTATGATGAACATTTATTGGAATGCTCAACAGGCGACAAAGTATGACAGCGATAATGGATTGTTGGCAATATTTTTATAGAACGTTCGGATTAAAATTGCTGCATTCAAATCCTCGTCATGTCGGACCATAGACCCCTGAGACTTTGTATAAACAATTTTTTGTATAACAATTTACCGCGCTTCTGTGGATATGAAAATAAATAAACCTCCTTTGGAAAGTCAAAATCGTGCACACAAAAGCAGCATCAGCAATTAAAGCTCTTTGGGGGTAAACTTTTGAATTGGCGAAAAATCGAGAAAATCCTCTTGACTACGAGTTGGAGAGCGCTTTGATCCTCCTGTTCTTTTATTTGGTGTCGGGTGAACAATTTTGCAGCGAAATCGAAAATTCAAGACCGACAGAGAGGATTGGAGTTGTGGTCTTGACAACGCGAGCGCGTGAAAGAGACAGCTGCTTAAATGAATTGCGATAACATTCCGCGAACAAAACACAACAAACGTACGGAATGAATGAAGATATAATTGATTCGGGCGAAATTTCACCAGACGAATTTCGCAATAAAAAATTAAAAGAACATTCAAAAAATTTTAATTAAGCAAATATCATAGAAATAATTGAAATGCACACTAAAATAGATGAAAATAATTTTAGGAAATGTTTCAATTTGAAATAGCTATGAAAATTCCATAGCAGCAATAGCAAAATATAGAAAATATTAGCAAAATTATTTGGTGTATGAAAGAAATTAAATTTCAACAAATGTTATTTTCACAGATCGAAGTTGAGTTTAAAAAAAAAAGGATTTGGAATAGAAATTTATTAAAACTATTTGACATAACTTGGTATTTTTAGAAAACAGTTTAGAATAAAGCCTTTGAATAAATAAATAACAGCATATTGAGGTGTGGAAATTCAGTGTGTTGTCAACACCTACACTTAGAAAATCGCCACCCTCTACCCGTCCCCCTCTTCGCCAAACCCACCTCACAGTCGTCCTCTGGCCACCAACAATTTTATGAGAGGGGAGAAGTTTTTTTTCTGTTTTTGTTGTGAATGGAAATTGAATTTTTTACGTTATCTGGGTGTAAAATAAAAATTATGGATATTTTTTGGATATGGATATTTGTTGTTTCTATTGTTGTACCGATGCAATAATAACAATAACTACGGCGATAACACGAGGAACAGCATATGGTGCAGCAACAATTTTATTGGCCGCATGTGATATTTTTGCTCAGCTTTTATCGCGTGCGACAAAAGTATAACATCAATAAAAAAATAACCGAATCAAATAAAATTCGACATATTCGATAAGTTTATGTGAGTGTCTCTGTGTGTGTGTGCCTGTGTGTTAGAGTGTGTCTATGTGTTAGAGTGTGTCTGTGTGTGTGAGTGAATACGTGTGTGACGGGCAGTTCCATTTGGCATTGGGGTGCGTTTCGTCCCCCCATCTTTCGCTGTTGTTGTTGTTTCTATTTGCGTCCTATAAATATTTGAGCTTTATCTCGATTCGGTGAGTTTCGCAGTTTTTAGCATTGGTCTCAAATACCGAGCCATGTTGTTGTTGTTGTTATTGTTTTGGTAGTTTGAGTGAAAACCATTGTAGTTAAAATCAATTTATGTTGCCATGGCTTGGTTGGTTTTAGCTGAATTTAGTTGATGCGAACTAATTCAAACAAATCTAGTTTCGGTCCAAATTTAAACTCAATTCCAGTTGGCGACGTAAAATTTAGTATTTAGAATGTTGCTTGATATAGACTTAAAGTTATCACCCTTCTTTGAAAAATGTTGATCCATTTTTTCTCTTGTCAACATGTGCCCAAAATTTGTCCTAGATTTTTGAGTGCGTTTCCTCAACAGAGAGGACTTAAGCCGAAAGGTCGAGAGGGCTGAAATAAATTCTCGCTAAGCGAAATAAATGCCCAACAGCTGATCCGCGCCCTCGGCCATCACTCACAAGGACATGCATCGCCACAGAGACGCCGGCGAAAAGGTCGGGGCGACGAATCCTTCTTCGTGTCCTTGCGACAACATGGGAGAAGGATGAAGTAACGGAAGGAAGAAGTGAAGGAAGGATGAAGAGAAGGGGGGAAGAAGTGAAGGAAGAAATTTATGAAGGAGCAAAGTGAGGAAGGAAGGCTCGTATGAAATCAGCTTGTGAAGGAAGCACGAGGCGAATGATGGAGAAGGAAATCGATGAGGAATGAGGCGCGAAATGCGGCGAATGAAGGACCAGAGGGAGCCAAAGTTAAAAGAGTCTCGCGTTCGAGGGAAAAAACAAGAAAAGCCTCCGGATCATAAATTGATGCTTTCGTTGTTGTTGTTGTTGGTTTTGTCTCCATATGAAGCACTCCCCCTTCCTCTTGCCCACGTCTCGGCTACCAATCAAGCCGGAACATAAATAATTCGTCAGCCACTCAGGCTTAACGTGGCTCTCGAGTATGGAGAGAAATCGAGAAACCCGAAGAAGGAGCGTGAGGGAACTGAAACCAAGAGATATGGAGACGAAAGAGCGAAGAAAAATGTCGGACATATGTTGCCGACGATGACGACGACGCAAGCCGCAAACATTATCGATGCCAGTCACCAACGAGAATAAACAATAACAACAACGAGTAAAAACAATAAAAAAATAAGAAACAAAAACAAGAACAATAATAAAACACACCACCGCGGCAACAACTCTCTGTTGCTCCGTCTCTTCTGCTTCTTCGGTTGACAATTTCTTCAACATATTTGTCGCTCGAGATTGATTTATTTCCTGGCTCGTAACCGCCCCACATCACCCAGCCCCGCCCCTTGTGGGCGACAACCACAGCTCTTATGAGTGACGCGACGGCAGCGACAAAAGCAGCAGCCGACGACGACGATGAGGATGACGACGTCGAATGAATGAATGTTGACAATTTTTGGCTTTGTTGCTATTTATTATTATTCTTATTGTTGTTCGGTTCGGTTCGGTGTTGTTGTGGTTCGATGTTGTTGTAGTTCGATGTTGTTGTAGTTTGGCGTTGTTGTCTCACGACGCGTGGCATCGAAACTTGTTGTGCCTTCGTCGTGCCGTCGTTTGGTCGTTATGTCGTCGTGTGTGCCTGGATATGAGTATGAGTGGGGTGCGAGTGTGTGTGTGAGTTGTTAGTATTCTCAGGATTTCTTCACATAAATGTGTTTGATGTAATGATGTATATTGGTTGTCCCGTTTTGGTTGTTTTTGTTGCCGATGTTGGTGATTTTTGATTCTTTTGGTTATATTTCTTATGATTCTATTCCTTTTGGCAATGTTTTTTTTGGTTCTAATTCTTCTGCTTATATTTCATTTGCTTCTATTTCTTTTTAATTCTAATTCTTTTGGTTTTATTTCTTTTACTGCTATTTAGCTTGGTTCTGTTGCTTTGCCTTATATTACTTTTGCTTCCATTTCTTTTCGTTCTATTTTGTCTATATTTTTTGATTTTTGTCTTTGGTTTTTTTTTTACTTTCATTTATGTTTGGAATGCATGCACGTCTATTAAGAGAATACCGAAAGCTCTACTCCATCTGCTATCTTCCTTACTCCAATACTTAAATCAATTCATCGGCGTCTTCACTCATCCCTCGGACGCGTCTCCATCGTCGCCTTGATGTGTGCGTGTTTTTGGCAGCCGTTTTATTGACTCTCATAAATTTCATCATTATCCTTCATTCCTCCACACGATCCCCATCCTTCGGCCCTCGTCCCAGACTTTGGTATCTGCTTGAACATTTTTCCTCCACTTTTCTCATCCTTTTACTTCTTCTCGTTCTCTTCTCTCCATCACCTTCTCCTTACCCTTTTTCTCCGACCGACTGCTTTTCAATCTCCATCTACTGAAATCCTCCTTTCATCCTCCGTTTGCTCCGTGGCTTCCTCATCTTCCTATTCGCTTTCTCCTTCTCCCTGCTCTTTCTTCCTCTGCCATCAGCCTCAGTCGACTCACTCTGGTCCTGTCGTAGGTTTTATTTGCTCTCATTGATTGATTGGAAAAATAATGGTTTCTCATTTTCGATGAATGGACGGCGGGACAGACAGACAGACATACAGAAGGAGAGACAATCGTTCGATGGGTGCGAGCGGAGTAAAGTGGAAAGCGATGCACGTGTGAGGGTGTGGAAGGAATGATGGAATGAAGGAAGGATGCGGATGAAGGGACTGCGACACAGTTGGGCGAACCCAGAGACAGACGACTGGGGGACAAAAACAAATATGCAATTCCCTTAAATTAACTTAGTACTATTTGTGCGTCTCTCTCCCTCTCTCTGTCTCTCCCATTCATCGTCTCACCCTCATTCACATCGTCTGTCACTCGTCCGCTTGTGGTCGCTCGTCTCCCGTCCTCCCTCCTGGGATCGTCGCGGTGGCCACGCCTGACGACTGACGTCTGTTGATATGGGAAAATCACTCCAGTGGCTGAATGCATGCGTTGCGGTCGGCTCTGCTCTTGTTGTTCCATCAATGATTATTATATAATGAGCTGCATGAGTGCAATATACAGTTTTTCCTCTCTCTCGTTCGCTTTGTTTTACTCAATTCCCTTCGGGCCAAGTTTTAAAACTTTTCACGCTCTTCAACCAATGAAAATCTTCCTGTCGCCATCGGCGTCGAAGTTAAATTAATTCAAGAAATCTTGCTAGTCAAGGACTAGAGTTTAAATCCGAGCTTCTCAGAGTTGGCTTCAGCTTAAAACAACCTGAGCTCTCAACTTAAATTGAATCGATAAACTTGAGGGGCCCCACTTGAGCTCGTCCTCCGGCTTTTTATCGGCGATTTGAGCGAGGTTCAGTATTAAAATTGCATTTGCGACCGACTGCAGCTCGGGTGACGACGCCACGGCAGAGCGCATTAGCGAGGACGAAGGACGATGACCGAAGTCCCAATTGGGCGCACACTTCGAGTCAGCGGGGCGAAGTGAGGCTTTAAAGCATGGGGCAGAATGAGAGAAAAGACTGAGTACTTCAGGATCAGAGGACAGTCTGACAGAGAGGGTGTGAAAAGAGAGGGAGGGAGTCAAATGAAAGAAGGGATCGAAGGAGAAGAGACAGACAGAGCTTGAGTGGGAGAGTGAGAGAGAGAGAGTTAGCGATCCAGAAAGTCGTCGAAGAAACTTAAGCTCAATTGAAAAACTCGCAACTTCACTTGAAGAAGCTTCGAATCGGGAAAGGATTTCAGGGAAACTGAGTGTGAAAGAGATAGAGAGAGGGAGAGAGTGAGGAAGGATTTCCAGGGTGCAGATAACGAGGGTGTTTACGAAGACAGAGGATTACGAAGAAAGAAAGCGATGGGGATCTCAAGAGGCAAGGAAAAGGTGTTTTAAAATAAAGGATTGAGGGGAAAATCGACCAACAAGGACGAGATTTAACGGAATCTCCTTGATTTTAATCGGAAAATGTACCTATGACTCGAAAGGAGAAACGGAAAACTGACCCCAGAAGAGGTTGTAAGTAATCGAGGTCTAGTTATAACAAAAGAGTACAATTTAATAAAAAATAATGGATAGGGACGTTCCATTTCTGAGTCAATTAAAGGCTCCTCAGAACACCCTCGAATAAGGATTGCAAAAATGAGAGGACACTAAAATAAATCTGTGGCTAACCGCTAACGTATTTTTGCCGGACAAAACATCGATTAATTAATGGCTCTGTAATTCTGATAGTTTATTTAAATAAAATTATTGAGTTTTTATCCCCTCGCACGGCTTTGAGTTAGTTTTTGTCCACCGCGCAGTGTAATGAAAAAATAACTAAATGCCTAAATGAAATTTTAATGGCATTTCGTTGTTGTAATCCTTGGGCAAAAATGGTGTGAATATTTTTTGTTCCCGGCTGTCCGATGCAAACCCATCGAACTGCGGGGCGTCTGAGTGATCCAATTCAATTAAAATCCCACTAAAATTGATGTTGTTTTTGTCAATGGACAACATTGATTTTTTTTGTTTTGTTATTTTTCATTCTAATGGGATTATCAAATAAATTACTAAAACCAAATGTGATTCTTGTTCATTATTTTTTAGGGTTTTGACACTTATTGGATTTTTACACTTATTTATTTTATATACTTTTAACCTTTTTAACACTTTTTATTTTTTGCTCTTTATTATTCTCTTATATATTAATTTTTTAAGTTTTACATTTATTATCTTTGACTCTTTGTACAAATATTGGATTGAATTTCGATTTAAATTCTTGGTACTTTTGAATGTTTTTCTCTTTCGATTCGACCGGTAGAAATTGCTGAGAATTTCGTGAATTGTCAGCGCTGTCAGCTGCAATTACCGTCGTCACTGTGTCCGTTTACAACCTCGCCATATGTGGCAACTCCCTGTGACGGCAGCGTGTGGCAACGCTCTCTCTCTATTGACATGCCTTGCGACAACGTAATTTATTTAAATTTTTTCGTTTTCAATGGAAATGCGTTTTCTCTTTAACGAGCCCTGCAATTAAAGTTCACCACGAGTCCTCGGATCGATCCTTCACCGGATGTGGCCGAAGTTTTTGTTGCTGTTTTGCCAATGTTGTTTTTTTCGTTGTATTCGCGGTACCATTTAATGTGAATTAATAGACATATCCTGCGGAAAGCAAAAGGAAGCGATGTTCACTCAATAATTGAGATTAATATCGCGAGGTAGGCAAAAATAAGAAGATCTTCGGCTTGTTAAGGCCCTCCGCTGAGTGTATTAAAAATTCACTGCTATTTTTTAATGAATAACAAAAAAGCAGTTTTCTCGCCTCTGAAGAGTCCTGATGCGGTTGCTGAATTTTTTTCTTGTGTTATTTTAATTGGAATATGTCACAGAGTGATTTTCACGGATGGAAAACTCTCCCTGTCTCCCTCTCCAGTATGAAGAAGGTGTTGAAGAGAGTGCGAAAGAGACAGCAGCATAAACATACACAAACAACTCACACATACGAACCGCATGCATCGAGGACATTTGCCTTAGAAAGAAATCAATTTTCCACTCGAAAGGCAAATCAAACAATTATAATTCTGGAACACGAGATCGTGCGGCTAAGAGGTTGACACACAGACACATACACACACAAACCGACACAATACACAGACGAACAAATGCATGCGTGGCAAATGGAATGGATAAGCGAAAGACAATGGAGGGAATGAACAAAGCCGAGGAATACAAACAACAATCGAGCGATTAATTCAACAAAGAGACCGCCGTAGTAGGCGAAGGAGAAGGAGAAGAAGGCTGGCCACAAGAGGATGGGAGGTGGTATGGAGAAGGTCTGACAGAGGAGATAAGAGAAAGTGGTGTGAAAAGAAATAACGAAGATTAGGTCAGATAAGGGGATAAGTTCAGGACAATGGATAGGAGAGATAGCGAGGTCTAGGATGGGATGGCGAAAGGGAGAAAAAGATCTTGAAGAAGAAATATAATGAAGAAGTGGTGAAGATGGTGTTTGGAAATACCTCGGATAACAAAAAAAGCTTGATGAAAGGTAGAGGAAAGTACTTAAAAAGGAAAACGATGTAGAAGCGAAGACAGAATTAAAACCTTATTATTTGCTAATGGACTAAGGCAAACTCAGACAGAGAGAGATGAGTGAGAGAGGAGAGAGAGAGGAGAGCGTGGGTTGGCAATGATGAAAGAGACAAATCGAAGAAGAACCTTGAAGATTAAGAGGGTGGAAGGAGGCTAACAAGAAGAAAAAGAAAACGCAAACCGATAAAGCGTGAATCTGAATGGATGAGAGAGATTGGAATTTTTAATCACACAGATATTGAGGTGGATTCACAAACACAGAGACATCCACACACACAGAGATAGAGACGAGTGGCAAACACATTACACGCATGGTAACAACGGCACATCATAGGGTTACCGTCTACTTTCACAACCGGAAAAAAACTCTCTGCTCAATGTCATCGAAGCAAAACTCTTGAAATTCTCCGTGCAAATGTATAGGAAAAAAGATTCTTCGAATTTGAAACTCTGTGGCAACGACAGAAGTGGGCGACGTCTTGAGGACGACGATGTTTGCTCTCGTAGGCAAACTGATGATGCAAATTGGCGTTTGATTGATTGTTTGTGTGATTGGACGACTGATGGATTGATCGATTGTTGCAATCGATCGATTGTTGCGTTGACGAGTGATGAAGCGAAGATGGGGATCGAAATGATGGAGGTTGTGAAAAGGGTGGGGCAACGAGGAGGGAAGGGAAGTACCTACTTGTGTATCGCCTTGATTGAATATCGAGCTATGATTGCCCGAATGCCCTCTCGTTCCCACACAAGTACAAAAACAACAACAATGACAATAACACAACAACGTTGGAGCTTGTTGTGGTGGAACGGAATAATAATATCAACAACAACCACAAGCAGCATACTGAAGTGATGCCAATTTCGGGGAATCAAGAATTGATGACATGCTTGACGAGAGAGAGAACACGCTCTCCATCAAGGGAACCATGTGGAATTCACAATGGTCTAAGAGTTAATGTGGAAATCAAAAGGCAAAGGGAAGGAAGGCCAGAAGGCTTGGGTCGTCCTCCGTCGACGGCTGGATTGTGACCGGCTAAAGATGTAATTAACCTTCGAAATTGGGGAAGTTCACTCTCATAGTTGATTCCCTCATTCTCAACATTCACGAACCCGCTGCCAACTGTGTGGTCTAATTTATTTCGAGTTCTCCAATCACCATCTTTAATGAAAGCCTCTCTCTAAAGCAGAAAGATTGCCTCAGATTTTTCCCATGTTTAACAAAAAGCTTCCGTTTCTCTGCTTCTTCTTGTTCGCCTCCTTGATGCACGAGCATAAAGTTTTTATTTTACGGAAATGCTGTCATCGCGTGTGTGTGTGCGTGAGTTTGAAAAATTTGGAACTCTCTGTGAGAAATAAACTGCTTGCGAACTTTTAAAAACTACTTTGGGTTCCTTTTTGACATCCTTTTAATATTTTGGCCACTGCTTTAGCTCTCTCTCTTTCTCGCTGTCTCGCTCTTGTTTGTTGTCGTTGTTGTCTCCTCCAATTAAGTCGCGTTCGCCACAGAGTGCATCAAGTAGAGAGAAGGAAAGAGAGAGGGAGAAAGAAGGTAGAGAGAGTGGGCGTAAGTCTAATGAATGGCAAAGTGAATTCTCCTTTGGCCGAAGGCGCCTTTGACTTTGTGCTGCGAAAAGATTTTCAGTTTCCTTTTGGGATGCTTCGTTTCTCTTCTTTGTGGCATCCTTCGTCTCTTTTCCTCTCGTCGATGTCCTCATTCACTTTGTCTCGCTCTTTAGCTTTGACTCTTTCTTAGACATTTTCGATCTCATTAATTGGCTTCATTTATGTAATTTCTCTAAATGAAATCGAGTTGAGAGATTGCTGATTCAATGATGTATTTCATTAATTATATCATTATCAATTCTCTTCACTCCTTCAGTCATCCATTGACCGATTCGTCCTCCTGAGTTATTAATGGCTCCTTCACCAGCAGTCGTCCTCTGTCTCCACCTGCACGTGCTCTCACAGGTACATAACATCGTTGTGTGGGTGATGTGTGAGGTGGGTGTGTGTGTCGGAAAATGTATTTCCGACCAATAATCTCGTGTCATGCAGCCGCTACTTTGGACAATTTCTGCCGGATCGCACTCGCACTCAAACTTCCTCACACTCGCACTCACAAACTCGGTGAAACTCACTCACAGGAATCCACGCACACTCACAATTGTGCAGTCAAACCACTCTACAATGCATACATGTATGCACACACACACATAGTGGCATTGTAATGACAGGATAGTCATTATTATTTCGTCCTTTGATTGCCGTTGATCCTCGCACAGATTGAACGCCGGGTCAGGTCGACTGGGTGAGGAGGAGGGAAAATTGAATCGGATCGCAAATGGAATTGAAATTGAAATAAAATCCAGTGGGATAAAGGATCAAAAGTGGGTGAAAGGATCAAAAGTGGGGACATTTATATTTAATTGATTTTTATTTTTAAATTATTATTCGGAAGAAGTGGAAACAATTTAATTAAAATTTCTCAAATATATTTGATTCCAGAGTTCAGTTGAATTCATTAACAGGATAACAATAAGAACATATGGGAGAGAAATGTAATAAAATGTATTATTAATATTGAACAATTAATATATGGTAATGATTTTAAAACAATAAAGTAAATACTATTCAATTAAATACATAGAAAGTATACAAAAATAAATCTGAAAATGGTCTTAAATTCCATTTTTAAAAATTAATTGAAATTGAAAAATTACGTTTATGATAATATTAAATTTGAAATAAATTAAAAAATGTGAAATTATTGAAAATAAAATTTTTATGATTATAATGCAAATTTTATTTGACGTGTCTGCGAACTGAAGACATCGTAAAAACAGAAAGCGAAGAGAAAAAGTAAATGAGAGTTGAAAGTTGAAAATGCTTGATGTGTGTGGAAGTGGAAAAAGGATGAAGGAGAGCAAATGGGAAAATAAGGATTCACAAAATGTCAGCTGCAACTACGGGAGGATCATCAATAAAAGTGAGCAATGGATATGAATATGAAATGCAGCTTTAGTTCTTTCTCTCCCTCTCGCTCTCTTTCACAAGTGTGCCCTGTGCACCTTTCGTGCTCTTGGCTTTCCTTTCACCCGCTTACATCCTTGCTTTCTCATTATCCTCCCATCACGCGTGACGTCAGTGAAGGAGAGACGGCGGGCGAAAGATGGGTGGAATTGTGTGAGTGCACAGACACATCGTCAGACGCCAAAGAGAGCTCGTTGAGCGAAAGCTTTCATTGCATTTTTTCATCATTTTGTCCCCAAAGAAAAATAACTTTGGATAACAGAGCACATAAAATGGAAGGAGTCGGGGTATGAGGTAAAGAACGAGAAGGTCGAAACTGAAGCGAATGGAAGAAAGAGATGGTGAGATAGTGGGAGAGAGAGGAAGGTTAGGTTGAAGCCGCCTGTTCTCACCTGAGACAGTTTTTCTTTCAAAAGGTTTCAACGACTGGTGAATGAATTTGAAAAACGAGGCTGTTCAAGCTTTCACACTCTAGCCCACTCTCTTCCTCTATTTCCCTCTCTCGCCGTCTCGCTCTAACTTCATTCACCTTTCTCTTTCACACACTCTCTGCCGTGGAGAATATTTTGAACTTTTCACGTTCGAAGTGAAGTTTTCCTCGAACCCAGACGCAATGGGAGAAGGGAAGAAACGAAGAAGAGAGAGAGACAGAGATGTGATTGTTTTTTCTTTGTCGATGTATTCGTTGTGGTCATATACACACACACACATACACTTGTATGCGAGGTTATCCGTCAGTATTACACAAAATAACTTTTCCCGAGCTGCTGTCAGAATTTCCACCGCACCTGAAGGAAGGTGAGCAGGAGAAAGAGCTGAAGAGAAGGAAAGAGATCTAGAGGAAGAAAGAGATGTAGAGGAAAAAAAGAGATGGATAGGAAGAAAGAGAATAAGAGGAAGAACGAAGAGATTGCGAAAGCAAGAACGAAAGAGGGAGGAGGAGGAGGAGGAGGAAGGAAAACTATCGCGAACCGTGGCGCATTTTAAATTCCTTTGAACCATCGCCACGTCTCGCCTTCCTCGCCGTTCGCTTCATTTCCGACCTCTCACACGTTCTCCACATACACATACACAGACACGCCCATACACACATACACGGTACCCCAAATCCTCCTCCTTATCCTTAATGCTTGCTTTTACTTCGTGCTCTGCCGTCTTCTTCGTCCTGCGCTCGGCGTCCTTCGTGCGTCTAGCGGTAAACCTTTGTATAAATATTTAATTAGTTCTCGTTCATCCTTTAAACAGCAGCAAATCCTTAATTACCGCTCTCCTGCACTACCTTCTCTTTCGATCTGTTTTCATTTTCTCATTCTCTCTCTCTCTCAGTCTCTTTCGTTGCCTCCCTCAACTACTTGAACTCCATTTGGGTTTTTATTCCTCTTCTACTCCTTCCTCTTCCATGTCCACCCCACTCGTTTTGCTGCTTTTTCATCGTTCTGGCACGAAGCTGTCTCTCTCTCTTCCTCCTGCCTTCAGCCTCTCCTTTCTTCTCTTTCCTTCCTTTCCGTCCTTCGCTTTGAGATAACTGCGTTCTTGCTTCTGCTCGGCTCTGCTCGTTGTGTTATCCTTGTGCTCGTCGCATCCTTAAGTGACATGCGATTGCATTAAAGATGGTGCTCGCGAGTGTCTATTGTTTAAATCTTACCACTTAGCTGGCGGGATTACCAGGTGGGATCGTTTAAAATCGAAATTAATTTTGGAATATTTAATTCATTGACATTTTTGTTATTTTTATTACTTAATTAATTATTTTTTTTTATTTGATATTTGATTTTATTCGTGTATTTATTTTTATGTTAATAATTTATTTTCAAATAGGTTATTTATTATTCATTAATTCATTTATTTATGAATTTCAATTTATTTTTTTTCATATTATTTTTTTATTTTTTATTATTCCATATAATAATAATGATTTTATTTAATTTTTTAATTATGATAGTTTATATCAGTCCTACGTCTACCTATTTCTTTTACATTGATCTGACAACTATGCACTCCCTGTGCATGCAACGTGCTTCGAAACCAAGTGTTTACTAACATCGCACCTGCCCAACGTCCCTTAATCCATTCGCCGTCCTCTGGCCCTCCGAACCAAGCTGTCTATTCATCGTTCGTCGATCCGTTCAAGTTCCCTCCGCGAGACAGACATTCGCAATCGAGCCGTGCACCTGACATGAGCCACCTCAATCCGAAGACCTGCGCCTCGTCTTCCGTCCCTTTTTCGCTGCCCTTCTTTGGCCTCTTTGTTCCTTCTGCTTCGCCTTCTCTCGGTCGCCAGGGTTCGTCGTTCACGGTTCGCAGCCTCCCATCCGTATCCTTGGTCCTGAGTTCACGTTCTCGCCACCTTTCTTTCTTTCTCACCGCAACCACCAGCTGCAATCGTCGGAGTAGAAAGGGACAGGAGGAAGAAGGCAAGTGGTGGTGAAACAATTTTTGTTGTTGTATGCGTTCCTGTAGGATTTCTTTGAATTTCACTCGGGTTTCCCCAATCAATGGAAGGACCGGAAAAAAATTGGACCAAAAGCAATGCGATGGAATGGGCTGAAGAGTGATATGGAGAATGGGAAGAAGAGTGACTGAGATAGGTATATGCGGAAAAGCTACTGTTTACAATTGAGTGGAGGAAGTAACACCAAGAAGGGAGGGAGGCGGAGATTGAATCATGACGTGGGTGCGAAGAGATTCAACTGTCGATGCAAACACTGAGAGAAAGAGAGAGGGGGAGTGGAGAAAGAAGAGAACATGGAGAGATGTCTGCCCAAGAGGAGGATCTGTGAAGGAAATCAGATAATAGATGAATTGAAAGAAGCGAGAGGTATAATGGAGATAAGTAGGAGAAGCAGAGCAGAGAAGGTAGGTGGAGGCGGACAGACAGACAGATGGAGGCGGCCGATACCGAGGAATTGAGGAACTGAAGACTACAGGGAGCAGATAGACAAAGGTGTATTCAATCTGCGTGAAGGAAGACTGCGAGAAAACGAATAAAGAAATGACGAAAAGAACTCGATATTGAATTCTCCGATACCGAGAAAAACTCCAGATAAAGCCAGGGACATGGACACAAGTTTCGAGTGCTTTTTTTTCGAGTGCAATGGGAGGGAAGGGCGGTATCGAAGAGATAGCAGATTCCACCGCAGACATCGACATCAACGACGACGACGTCGACGGCGAAGATGGCGGAGACGTGAATCCAACCAAAGGCACTCAAACGTGACAAACATTCGTGGGTAGACGGAGACGAAGAACTCACAAGAGAAGCCGGAACTGAGGGGAAGAAGGGAAGAAGCAGACGTGGAACTGGAGACGACGAAAAGAAGCAGAGAATGCGAGACGGCGAAGGTGTCGTCGTAAAATAAGGGAAATGCGATGAAAAATCATGCAAACACACGGCTTCCATTCAAGCGAAAGTCAAATGCCCTTTTCCACACACATAGACTGAAAAAAAAAACAGAGCGAGATGGCGGGCGGAAATGAGAGATGGAGATTGAATCAGAGTGAGAGGGAGACAGAAAGAGACGTAGACGTTTCTGTCAAGACGTAATTTTTGAAGTTTGTCGACGTGGAAACCGCAGAGCAAGCGAATTAAAGAGCATTTGGGGGAGAGATGGGAAAAGAAAGGGAGTGAGGTAGAGACAGAAAGAGAGGGTTAGGAAGAGAAGAACGAAAGAGACAGACAGGAAGCTCACGACAGGATACGGAAATTTTCATTATTTTTCACGGAGATTCTACCCATGCCTCACGCTTTCGTGCGAGATGCAAATAAGAAATGCGGCAGTAAAAAAAAAGGAAAGAGTCAGACAGACAGACAGACAGGCAGACAGAATTCTAGAGATCTGTCTGGAATGGTTATGAGAAGGAAGCGTGACATCAAGGATCTTAAAGGGTTTCCACAATCTAACATGATCGGAACTCAAGGAACCTTTCGTCGTTTCCTTCGAGGATTCTTTTGGACTGCCCCAAACTAAAGTCTTGGGAGCCTCTCGAAGAATTATTTCGTCTTTATTATTATTTCTGCTCCCTTTTCCGCTTCAATATTGGAGAATTTCCCGTTTCTCTCTCTCTTTCTCTCCACCGCCACCATTGTCCGTTGAGCCTGCCCCAGGCTATTTTTCTTTCGAATTAGGTTTCTCCCTTGCACTACTTGCTCGAAAACTATTTTCGACTAGGAACGCATCCTCTCCATGATTTTTCCTTCTTCTCATGGTTCTCTCCTTGGCCACGCCTAGTCCCACTGTTTCTCCATTCTCGCAAATTCCCTCGCCTGAAGTCGTGGAACAATGCTTTGGCAACAACTCCGTCGGTCGAGAATTCGACAGGAGGAAATTTTGTTTTTTTTGTAATTAATTGTTCAACTATTTCTGCAAAGTACACAAATTTCACCCTCGGAGAAGAACGAATCTTTTGTTGGGGAAGGGAGAAATAACAGTAAATAACAACTGCAACCACCACAGAAACTCACAACAACGTAAACAAACAATAACAACAAAGAGCTTACAACAATTTGAAGCCTCTTCCAGGATAATTCTACTTGAGCTCTGAGCTATTCTCAAGTTGTTGTTTTTCTTGGATGGTGCATTATGATGTTATTGTTTTTGTTGTTGTGTTACCCATTGTTTCTTTGTTTTTGCTGTAATACATCTCTTTGTTGTTGCTCGTTGTTGTAAAGTTTTTCGAGGGAATCCTCGCTCATTTCATCGTGTCCTTAAAAATGACGTCAAGAGCGAGGGCAAAAGAAGAATGTGAAACAAAAACAATAACAAAAGCAACAACAACAACATATACTAACTGAAAATCAACAATGTAACAACAACAACAAGAAGCAATACCATGCTTCAATAACAGCTAGATGCAATACCAAGCGAACAACAACAAAAACAATAAGAGGGTATAATGAATGAAAAGAAAGGAAAATATTTTGCTCCAAAATTAAAGAACAATGAGCGAATGAGAGAAGAAAAATGAGAAGAAGGGAAAAACATAAACAAGAAGAAGGGGTTTGGTGAAAACGGAAACGGAACTTGCCAGGCGCCATTGTTGACAAAGGTTGGGCACAACAACGAATCTCAACGACGGCCACGTTTTCATCATCATCATCATCACTAGCTCATCATTATCATTGGTGGTATAATTGTTTTGTTATTCTCATTGTGCCCATTGTTGTTCGTGTGTTTCGTTGTTGCAGCAATAATGAAAACACACAAATGATTGTGAAATCTTAATGTTGCGAGAAATTTAATTAAAAGCAAAATTAAAAGGGATCAAAGCGAGCAGATCATTAAAAGAGCAGAAGACGATGGCGACCGGAGAAGGACAGGGGGAAAGGGGTAAGACAGAGAGAGAAGAGAGACTGAGAGGAAGTGAAATGAAGTAACGAATTGTAAACTGATTTGATGTAAAATAATGTTGTTAACGCTGGCCGTTAGGAGAAGACCAAAGAGCAAATGAATAAATGTTTTGAAGAAGTCGTAAAGAAGGGAATTCTAAACATTTGAAGAAGAGCCGGAAGAGTAATAAAGTTTTTGGCCTCGAAGAAGGGGTTGAGGAAAAATGACAGACAACCCATGGTAGACCGCAATGGAAACATGTTACCATGATGAGAGAGTTCATTGCGTTCCTTTCGAGGGTGGTGACGACTTGAAGACTTGTGAAGTAATTACAGACAATTGAAACAGTATATTATCAATAAAGGAATAATGTTGTTTACAATTAAATAAGTCAATCATTATAAAATAAATTAATATTCAAGTCTAAAACTTTAAGCATAACTCAAAGTCAATTAAATTAAATGTTGAATGCAATTAAATTAAATGTTGAAGTCGAGTCATATTTAACCCCAGGATAAATTTCCAATTCGACTAGGGATCCAGGGTTTGAGTGAAACAGTTCAAAAGAACTCAAAGGCTTTAGAATAAGCTATAAATGGACCTATAAATCCCATCGAATCGATGGTAGCCAGAATGGTGATGCCATTTAGAAGTTCATTTTAACAGCTTTGAACTTCGCCAAATCACTTCACAACTGGAGGAATGGGATGCATCGCAAAAGTCCTTCGAGGCAATAAAGGTCGGAGTCGGAGCTGGCGAAACAATTGAAGCAATTAAAGCCACGGAGTCGATAAACAAATAATATATCGCATCGATATTCATCGTCGCGGAAATGGGAAAACCGAAGAGAGAAAGCCATAAAATATATATGTATATGTATGCAGGAGTTCTCTTTCCATTCGCGGTAATTAATTTCGAACTCTCGACATTTCGAGAAGTTATGGAAAATTATTGAGTTGAAAAAAAACTTTCGAAGTGACTTTTCATCTCTTAGGCGGGGACGGAGTTCGCAGATGTTGTTGTAAACAACTTTCGCTCCATGGCCCTGAAGACCCCTGACACCTTGTCCGGCCCCTCCTGTGGATCCCTGGATGTTCTCTGGGTTTTTCAGCATTGACAGCTTCAGACAAAGGCGTGGGCAGAAAAAAAGACAAACAACAAAGTGACACAAGGAAACTTTTTTTCACTTCTTCAACTCCTTGGTTTCTCGGTCTTCGGTTCGCTTCCACCTTTTTATTCTCCCGGAAGTTCCTCTGCCCAATTATTGTTTGTCGTCCTGCCCGACCATTGAACGTCGCTCACGGACCGTGGAGCGAAGCTCGTTCAAGCCGAACTGTGGCTTCGTGGCCGCCCGCTGTGGCATCCCCTGGGTCCCGGCGAGAAACTGACTTTCGTGGCCAAGAAGTTAAGTCAATTTCCCTTGGACTCGTCTTGGCCGTCATCCTTGTCCTGTCTTCGCGTGTTTGGTCCTTTTGTATAGAATGCAGATGAAGTCAGAGAGGGGGAACAAAATTAAATATTCGAAACACACGCGAGTTGAGAAGAAAAAAGAAACGAAGAACAAAACTTTCCACAAACAGCTTCTTTTTCGCAGGACGAGCTCTTGATTTGTCCACTCCAGAGTCTCTCTCTCTTCCTCTATCGTCTATGTGTCTCTCACTCTCTCTTTCTGTATCTTCCTCCCTCGTTTTTTTTGAGCTTCCAGCGTTTTAATCATTCCAGACAAAAGGAGTTGGCCGGAGGGAAAGAAAATTTTTCACGCCAAGCGCCCTCAGCGAAAGGACGGAGCGAACGAACGAGAACCGAGTATGACTTTGTCATTTTTCATGGAATAATTGAAATTTTTAGTCAATTATTTACGCAATAAATTTATGGCAAAAGTTTTAAGAACACAACAACCACGAAGAACAAAAACAACAACAGCGGTAGGATAACCATCAACAGTAAAAAAGGACCAAACGACAAACGGAGGAGGAGTAGGATGGGTGAAAACTTTTTCCGTTTCCGGTTTAACGGCGAGAACATGTTAATTTTGTGGACGAGTTAATGGCTGTGAGGAAATATTCGTGATTGTTGTTGTTGTTGTTGCTGATCACATTGTCATTGTTGTTGTACGCATTTTTGTTTTCCTCTCTCTTGGTTGTTGTTCTTTCATTTGATTATTGTCTTTTCCCTTGGTTGTTGTTTCATTTCGTTGTTGTTCTTTCATTTGGTTATTGTTCTTCCGTTTGGTTGTTGTTCTTTCCTCAGGTTGTTGTTTTTCCATTGGTTGTTGTTGTTTTTACCTTGGTTGTTGTCCTTTCCTCTGGTTGTTGTCCTTTCTCTTGGTTGTTGTTGATGTTCTTCTGCATCTTGGTTGTTTTTCTTTACTCAGAAATTTACTTCGTATAAATAAAGAATCGAGAACGAGAAACAAACGAACCAAAGAGCAAACGGATGCGAAAGCAAGACGGCAAGAAGGCAAAGGATCGAAGAGCCAGAGGACGAATGAACGGACGGACGGACGGACGGACGAAGGAGCGATAGGGATCGAAAGTGCGACATCCGTGCGGTTCGGTTCGGTTCGCTCCGGAAGTTCGCAGGACCCAACCGGGGAACGGTTGCCGTTGCAGGCGTCCGTCTGTGGTTGAGCATGAAATTTATATTTCTCTCCCTCGATGAGGGTGAAGCGGGGATGGCGCCGAAGTTGTGGACAGGTGGTGTGGGGGAAACTCTTTGCGGTAATTAATTTTTAAGCGTAAATTTTTCAATGTGTTTTATTCGTGAAGGTAATATAAGAGAGAGAGATGTTTTTCTGTTCGGTATACAGAAAAGCAATGAAAACGGAAGGAAGAAAGGAAGGAAACAAGTTGAAATGGACTTTGAGAATTTATGAAACTGTACAGTGATTGGGGTAATAATTTGAGAACTATATTATTTTTATAGAATAATTTAAGTTATAGACTATTTTTTCTGTGACGTAATTTCTTGAAGTTATTGAAATGAAACGATCATAAAACGACAGACTACCATCTTTACTTAAGCATAAAAGTATATATTCAGACTTCTTCCAAAAATCGAAGTAATTGGATTTCCTCATAAAGCGAAAGAAATTTTAAAGATTAAACGATTTGTTCCTTTGAATTCATGCGAGCAGAATTGTGAGTCATCAAATGGAATGGAATGAAATGGATTTATTTAATACATACAACATATTTTTTCGTTCCTCCTTCTCCTACTTCTCATTCATTCTGCTGTGGAAGCTACTGATGGTATTTTTCTGAAAAGATGATGATGTTTTTGTTGGCCTTGTTATTGTAGTTGTTAGTCTTGTTGTTGTTTGGACATTTTATTGTTGTTATAGTTATTGTTGGTGTGAACTCACTGTACGTCGCTGAGTCGCACATAATTCGTAATTTCATTTCTCACAACAATAAACTTCACGAGTCCATTAAAAAAAGTTTATTTGATTTCATAAAATCATCAGCACGAGACCGTCGAGAATCCCCCTGCCGTCTTTCCCCTCCGCCTCCCTCTATCGATCATAGTGACCACCCCGATGCCCCCCTCGCCCTATCGTGTTAAATCGCGCGTCCTGCTTGGCCAAGTCCATCGTCCTCGTCATCTTTTCGTCTTCGTTGTTGCTCCAACTTCATCGTCGCCTCCGTCTCCCTCCGACGCTCCTCATTTATGACTTTGATGTATTTCTGTCTGAGCGCGAAGGACCGCCGGAAACGGAAGCTGGACGAATCGGACGAAGGAGAGGGAGCCGATGGAAGTGTGGGAGTGAGAGGGTCGAAGGAGTTCGGGTGGAAACATATAATGCGGCCTTTGTGGTGTGAGGGGAAGTAGAGATGTGGGGAGCATAAGAATGAGCAAATGAGGATGAGAAGTAGATGAGGAGAAGGAGAAATGATGAGGAGAATGACATGAACGCACAAAGGAAGAAGGAAATTCATGAAGGAATAGAAAGAAAAATTGAGGAGAAGGAGGTTAAAGCATAGAGCAGAAGAAGAAAAAGTTGGAAAGGAAACTGGAACATAGTCCAATAGGAGGACAGAGTGAAGAAGAGAGAAGAAAAAGAGATCACGATGAAAAAGAAGCAGACAATGCTCAGAAGAAGGGAAACACTCGACGAAGAACAAACATTGATGTGAGAGAAAAAATCTTCGCGAATGAAGAGAACGAACAATCACTTAGAGGTCGTAGAACCTTAGATTCGAGATCGTGAAATCTCTGTGCGAGCTGGGGGTGATGATAATTGGTTGAATCGAGTGAAGGAGGGAGGGAGTGAGATGAAAATACGGGAGCATTAGGGGAATATTTTTCAATCATCATCACAGCGAATGAGTTCTCGAATCTGTCCTGGGCGGTCGAGGTCTCTGTGGTCCACGCGTCACTCCGAATACATGTCTGTCCGTCCGTCCTTCGGTTGGTCAGAGCTCGGAGCGCCCCCGGGAAACTCGCGCTGGACGTGTTGGCCACGGTTTTAGAAGCACATGTTTTATTTTTCTAATTCCACCCCTCATACAGCTTCACACGATCCAGCTTCTCCTGCTCCAGCTTCCCCTGCGACTCCTGCTGTTTCCCCATTGTTGTCGTCGTCGTGGCCTGTGGGGGAGTCCACGAAATATTTAGGTCAAGTGATTTTCCATGAGTTGCTCGCCTTAACGGCGGGTGTGAACTATGAAAACACGAAGAGCAGGGGAAGATCATGATGTGATGATAATGGTGGTGGTCGTGGTGATGGCTATGGTGTTATTGTTGTTACTCGCTTTGTTGTTATTAACATTGTTGTTACTCACTTTGTTGTTATTCACTTTATTGTAACTAACATTGTTGTTCATGTTATTACTACCGTTCTTGTCCATGTTGTTGCTCATATTGTTGTTCATACTCTTAACCATATAGTTATTCATAGTGTTGTTCATATTCTTGTGTCTGATATTTCTTGTTGAACTATTTATTTATCATTACATAGAAAACGAATATCGAATCTAGATGATATTTTGCCTTCATGTTCTCACAATCTTTTTCTTCCTCTCTCTCTCTCTTTCTCTCTCTCTCCTTAGTCTCTCTCTCTCTCCTTAGTCTCTCTTTCTCTCTCCCTATCTCGCCATCTCATTTTCCACTTGCAATTCTTATTTTCCCCTCTTCGGCTTCTCTCTCCTTGCAATATTCCTTTTTTCCTGTTTTCTAATATTTTTCCTTCGGTTTTCTCTTTATCCCTGTGATGTTTCCCTTCTTCTTTTTCTCCTCCTTCACTCCCGCCTGTGGCTCTGTTTGGAATGCGGCCACCGTATATTGGAATTCCAATCCAATCTTTGTTGACTTCTGTTTTTCTATTGATTTTTCCCATGTTGTGACAAGATTCGAACAAATTTCTTCTTGACGTCATGAAAAAAATATGTATTTAATACATTTTTTATCTTTACATAACTAAATAAAATATAAAATAAAATATTTCCAAAGATATCTAATAAACATTACAAGAAAATAAGAATAAGAAATACGAAATGTTATGATTCAAGATGGATCGAATGCAAAATTCAATTCTTGTAGCTTTCAGTTCGACTCAAATAATAGGATTATTTACCGTTTTTCATTTCCAAGTCCTTCAAATTTGGCTTATTCCTTATTGCCTTCATCATTTCATGGATCTCTTGTTCATTAAAAGTCCGGAAACTCATCTCAATATTAAAATTCATAATGGACTAATGTAAATTAAGGACTTATCAAAATTTCAAATATTTCGTTCCTCATTTGCCCACACCTGAACCTCTGTGTTGCTCTTATCGCAGCTAATTTAAAAATTGGACCACATAAATTAAGATCCCAAATCTGACCCTCAGAATAGCGCCTCCCACTTAGTGCTCACCTAGGAGACTGAGGGTAGGCTTCATCAGGGCCATGGTGACGATGGTGGTGGTGGTTCGTGTGTATGTATGTGTGGGACATTCATTTGTGGAAGCAAGAGAGAGAAAGATACGGAAACTAATCCAGACTAATTTACAACTTAATTGTCTTCAATGAAATTCTCTTCATTTCCTTTTTGGCGTTGTTCACTTCTTTGGCTCGCTCTCTTTCGTTCTGTCTATCTCTTTCCTTCACTCTCTTGTTAATTCGCATTCTTTCTCTTGGTGTCAGCAATTTTTAAGAGGATTATTTTTTCTACTCGCCTCCATCTTTTGTCGCCATTGACCCGGCAGACAGAAACAAACATGGCGACTTCCTCTATGGCCAACGAAAGAATTCAACATCGAATAAGAAACAGAGACAACAGGACGAGGCGCAAAATTAAAATGTCTTGCGAATGGAAAACTGTACAGGGAGAAAGAGTGAGAATCGGACGAGGGGAGAAAAAATGGCGCAGAGAGAAAATTTTAAACGTTACGAGTTTTTTTTCTGTCCTTCTTCCAATGATGTTGATGGTGTTGGTTTTGTGGAGGACTCGATGTTATTGTTGCTGTTAATGTCATTGTTTTTGTTATTGTTGTTGATGCTTCTACAAACAAGCCACGAAATATGCTCATCACGTATTTACAGGGAAATGCTTGGCTGGCAAGTTGCCGTCCATGCCTCGTGTATCACATGCTCTCTAGTTGTTTGCGAGATAAATGCTCCATCTCACTCTCTCCGTCTCTCTATGTGTGTCTCTATCTTTCTCTCTCTATGTGTCTATCTATCTTTCTCTCTCTCTCTTCTCTTTCTTTCATACACATTTGTCTCCCATTTGAATCCCTGTGGTATGCAAAGAACGACGGCTTCCTTCGACCTCCACCCGACCGCCTCCCGTTTTTAATTTCATGCTTCGGCGTTGCCACTCTGCGGCTCTCTGCGCGTCTCCTCATCAGCGTGTCGTGGCGGCCGGAGTGAGATGTGTACGGGCATGTCTTGTATCTCACTCCCTCCGACACGGTCTCTTTCTTTCACGCTGGCGTTGTCGTCATTAGAGTCAATAGATCGTCGACGAAGGCTCTCATTAAAGAGCGATTGTGTGCGAGTGTGAGTGAGATAGAGATCGAGTGAGATGAAGAATGAGAGAGATAGAGATAGAGATCGAAATAGTGAGAGAGAGACGAGAGAGTGCAAGTGAGATGGAGATCTAGAGAGTGAATGAGTGAGATGGATAGTGAATGAGTGTAAAAGGAAGAAAGTGCGAAGTCGAGTGCGAGTGTGTGTTTGCATTTCATTTGATTGCGTGCAATTTCGAGAATTGAATGAATTCCGTGTCTATCTCTTACTCGGTACCATCCCCTCTCTCCCTCCCCCACTACATCGATCTCTTTCTCACGCTCCACATCGTTCTGGTCTACTTTCTGCGCGATAGTGCGAGTGTGTTTGTTTGTTTGTTTGTGTGTGTATGGGTCGCTCTATCTTTTCCTAATGCGCTGCTCCATCGCGGCCCCAGACACACACATCCACACAGAAGCAATGGTATTTCTTGTGGTGAAGATTCGCATACGAACTCACGCACTCATACACGCACACTTATGCCAACAGCAGGCGTCTGTCTGTGCATTCTCTCGCATAGAACGATAGATTGACAGAGAAGGAGAGAATACTCTTCGTTGTCGTTTCCCTGCGGAACACTTTGTTCGCTCTCGCCATTTCTGCCCAGCTGAGCTTCAATGCGGCCACTGATGAACAGACAGATGCAGGGAGAGGTAGACAAACGCAGATGTGGACGGACAGAACGCAGATGGACGGACAGAGAGAACTCAGATGGAGACGGACAGACGAACAGAACAGCAGACAATGATGGATTGGACGGACTGGATGCACCGGTAGACACCAGACAGAAAGACACGACAAGCCATAGACAGACACTAAGAGACAAACAGATGTAGAGAGAGAGAAAGGGAGAGAGAGAGAAGCGAATGCATGAACATACAAAATAGGAGCCAAATGAAATCTGGGTGGGAAGATGAAGAATGGTCAGGAAGAAGAAGAAGATTGGGTTCGGAGAAGAAGAATGGGTCCGGTGATGAGGGCGGATCGAGGCCGATGCCGATGACGAACAAGTGCAGAGCAGGATGGATCGACTTTTGAGGAACCGTTGGCTCCAATGATTAACCAAGTGACTAACGGACAGAAGGGCGGACAGACAGATGCAGACAAACGCGATGACCGACAGCGGAGATAGTGAACATATGTCCAGGGAGAGAGATGGACAGACGTTTACATTCGACGTTTGAATGAGTCGACGCTGGACTGAGTCGACGACTGACTGAATCGCTGGAGAGATGCATGGAAAGATCAATGGATGGATGAAAGCAGTGGGAAATGAACCACTGAAGTGAGTGGGGTGCATACAATGAGTTTAGTTAGCCGATTGCATCGCGGTAATGGCAAGATAATTGGCTTCAGATCCCTTGAGTCGTTGGTCGACCAATCGATAGTGTCTTTAATCACATTCACTGGAAACAAATCCGTTCCTTTTGTGTAAACGTAATCCACAGATTTCATGATCACTCGTTAGTTATGTCGTTCTTATTTCCTCTCTTCTCGTATTTTTGCTGTTTCACTCGCGGTTTCCGGAAAATCGGCACCCGCAGCTTCCGTTGGGCGGAACCATCGGAGCCCATCAGCATCCTCTGGGGCCAACCGCAATCGCTGGCCTACCTTCTGTCCCTCTGTTTATCATTCTCACTCTCTCCCTCTGTTGCTCTCCGTCTCTCACTCCCCCTGTCAATCTCGAGGCCCATGCGATGAAACGGCGGATGACCGCGTGTGTCCCGAAATGTTTCCAACAAATGCAGAGAATTTCAAGGGAATATGGAAAAATGTATAAAAATTCCGAATCGATTCGGTCGCTCTGGCAACGCAGGGGTCGACGGGGGTCGATGGCCATGTGTCCGTTTTATCGTGGGGTGACAAAATGAAAACAAAGGGATCAACAAAAACAAGAGCAATGTGAACAACGTGAGGAACAACAAAAACAAGTGTAATAACAAAAACAAGAGGAACAATAACAAAAAGAGCACGCGCGTTCAATCGAGAATCGCGAATAAACTCGGGGAAGGTCCCGACGGTTCGGCCTGAGGGAAGTGGCAGGTGGTTGAAAGGATCGGGAGGTGAGGGTCAGTTGGTGCCGGTCATGGGGAGGTTGGGTCGACTCCCTCGGCCGCAGCACACAGCCGGCGAACGTGAGGCAATGGAACAGATTAAAGTTCGTGACACAATAAAGAGAGGGAATGTAGATGGAGACAAACGTCAGACACGTACCAAAGAAAACAGACAGACAGAAAGACAAACAGACATACAGAGAGAAAGACAGACAGACATACTGAGTGAAAGACAGACAGACGAACAACAGCAACGCACAAAAGCATAATACAAAGAGACAGTTTGCTAGAGGGGGGAGAGTAAGAGGGAGACAGCAACATCGTGGAAAACAAAGACACTGAATGGAACTCGCTTTCCCAGTGGAAATGGCATTCGATTTAATGGCTTCGCCAGCTGCTTCGCTGACCCGTCGTCTTGGATTCCCTTCAAAGCTTCGCATATTCATCTCCTCTCTCCCTTAGACTGACTCACATCGACCATATCTCTCTCTCATACTCTCTCTTAGTCCCTCGCGGACGTGGCCCTTAAGTCCTTTAGTCAGCTGATGAAATTGCAAAATGTCGGCAACGTATGCTGCCGTCACGTCGGGACCCTGGAGACGATGCGTGAGCATTTTGAAGGAGGTGAAGGGGCGAATGGTATCAGCGTGTGAGGCATGGATGACGATGGGTTCAACAGCTAAGACCCTAGTTGTTGTTGTTGTGTTATCCTTTCGTCAACCTGTTGCACACCATCCATTGTTTCTCATCGAGACCTCCTTCAGTCATGCGAAACCTCTTGTTATCTGTATGTTGTAGTTTTTCTTATTGTTGTTGTGCTGACGTCGATCCCTTGAACCAACTCAGAAACTGATTAAAAGCTTCGAAAACTTTTCGCATGAATTTCTCGCTGAGCCCGAGTCGAAGTCGAAGCCACTGAGGCGTCTCTTCTTCTCTTCCTTCCCTATTTCCCGTTTTTCTTCTCTTCTCTCCCTCTTTCTTGTTCCTTTCTTCCCCTCTGACCCTCGGCCCACCTGCCCATCTTTCCTTCTCGCCCTCAACTCCTTTGCACCCATCCCTCCAGAGAGAGAGCCACGTGGACAAAATTCATCCGGCGTGTCCAGATGTGTGTGAGCGTGCCCGTGGGTTGATGTGTGGGTGTGTGTGTCCATGTCCGTGTTTGTGTTGGGGTCGATGTCATAGTTAGTGAAGTCAGCGTTTGACGTTTATTGGTTTTACTGGAGATCCGTTAAGCCTATGCAAAATCTTATCAACAGATGGCGCTGTGCTGTGCGACGACTTGCGAAACACCAACACTAACACCCATGTCCTTCCTCCAGTAGAAACACGTGTGTGTGTGCGTGTGGGTAGGATTTCTATGTCGTCAACTGATGTTGAGTTATTTCCACTGTCCGTCCGGCGAGCCAGACGTAGTTCGTTGACCCCTTCACTGACCTGAGGCATCTCCATTCGTACTTCTATGTGCTGTGTCTTTGTGTGAGTTCCTGTATTAGTGTGGGTTCGTGTGTTAGTGTGGGTTCGTTAGTGGGCTGTGTTTAGGTGTGTGCGTGGATGAGCTCAAAGGGATGTCTATCGTCGAAATCCTCGATGAAGTCATCGGGTGTCGTCGGCTCTGCAGCTGTTGGGTCTGACCTCGGCCTCAATGGGGCCCGTGGGGCGTTCGAGGGGTGGACGAGAGGAGAGTACCGAAGTCTTTTGAGGGAGGTTACCGAGGTCATTTTAGGGAGGGGTGGCATTTGTGTATAAAGGGTATTCCGTTTGGGACTCGATTACGCCAACTTTTCGCGGAAATGAAGTGAACTCTTCGTTACTCAATATTCAATAATTCAATATGCGTTTTGGGCCCAAGGCGTCGTCGAACAAAAACACAATTTTCCACTCGACCGCCCACCGATAACGACGGGGCTTGGTCGGTAGATGGGGGTCGGCACCACCGAGGCCTTGGACGAACGCCTAAATGCGGTGTGTGAAGAATAGATTTAATTAATTAATATTTACTAAAATCGATTGTTGAATGAAAACAATGAAAATAATAGAAATAGAAGGTACAACAACATAATGAATTCGAAAATTAACATTCAAAAAATGCATCGACCGACATCTCCCTCTCTCTTTTCCTCCGTCATACTTCTCATTCTTCCGTTCGGGTCGCTCTCAGGCGCCATCAGAAATTAATGCACAATTACTTAGTTCGATGCGATCGACTTCCGCTCGATGCTGGCTTCGGCAACGAGAACAACATCAACTAGGCGACAGCCACCGGCGAAAAGTTCGACAACATCAGAGAAAGAGAGAAAGAGCTATAGGGAGAGAGATGGCAACAGTTTTGAGAGAGAGATGTTTTATGACGCTCGCAATTTCTCGCACTCACACATCGAAACGCAACGGCTGCCGAGGCCCAATTAAAAACGCCCTCAAGCGATCAACAACTGAATCCACAATGAAAACAACAACATCAACAACAGTTATCGGTTGTTGTGGAGAGAGAGAGAGAGACAGGGGGGCAGGGGCGGGACAGCAGGCATTCCCTGAAGCAACCTCCGTTCGCAAGCATTTTAACTGCATTCATTTAATTTCACGGACGAGAGCACCAGCGAACTTCGTCCTTCTCACTCGCACACAAAGGCGCCTTCCCCTTCGTTTCCCGATTCGTCGGTGTCCATCATCTGTTTCCTTCACTCGCAATTGTTCAATCCGTCAGTTTCCCTGTCTCTCTTGCTCTCGCTCATTCCTATGGTTCGATTCTCTTTTTTGTTCTCTCGCAAATGGTGTATTTCGCTTTTTTGCTCTCTCGCTTTTGCGTTCATCTTCCCTCTTCGTCCTCCGTTGTTCTTCCCCTTGTCGTCCTCATCCTCCTCCTCATAATCCTTTCATTCTCCCGATTCGCCATCGGCTTGACTCTTCCTTCTCCTCATCGTCCTCCCTGCCACGGTTAAACATCCGGTAATTTTAGGCGCCACCGTCACGTCAAGTCAAATGCGATCAATTCATGATCCGATTTAGGTTGCGGCAGGGCTTTCTCTGTCCCTGTCTCTCTTCCTACTGCCATCTCTATCACTCTATTGCTTTTGGTCTCTCCCTCTCTTTCTATGCTCATTGATTGCGTGAACTTTGATTGTGTTGCGAGTTACGAGTTGTTGGCTGTCGATTCGACGTCGTTGTGTAAATTTCAGTCCTCGGGGCTGTCTTTCCATCGGTTGTGATGTCGAGTCCGTTGACATTCGACAGCAGCAACAACACCAACGATGTTTTCTCTCGACCGGAAGTCGACTCGAACAAGGTTTGATGGTTATGCTGTTGGTCAGGATATTCGATAACGACATCTTAAGCCAATCTTCGAAACCAAAAGCCTTCATATCGTTGCTTTGTACCTTCCTCCGATGATGGGTGTTTAAAGGGATAAATTTCTCTCTCAAGTTTGTTTTTGTCTTCAGATTTCAAGGAACTCATGTTTCTTCGGATACTCGAAGTATTTATGGAATGCTTCTTAGAACTCAATGTCATTCAGAGATCCTTCGTGAAAGCAGGAATCTCTTTAAAGACAACTTCATTCTCTTGAAAGAAGCCCTAATGGTATTAATTTGGGAATAGGATATTTTTAAAATTTAATCATGCTCAAACGATCGTTTCAGATCGCATCCTTTCACTATAAATGTAAATGTCTATGCAACCACTTTTAATATTCACCACATGTCTCGTTAATCAACGGATATTTGCGGCAAGGATGTGAATAGGTATGTGAGATTGCGCCAAGAAAATGCAGCGGAAATGAGATATCCAAAGTATGTCTATAAAAGCACTTCCGCAAAATAGAAGCAGAGAAAAATCCCACAAAAAATGCTGGTTTTATTTTATTTTTTTACTGCTTTGAATCTTTGTGGAACGATAACGTTTTCGAAATTCCAATCATCTGAAAGAGAAAATCGGTGTAGTGACTTCTTCAAGTATCCGGTAAGGCCAAAGATGTGTACCAGTCACTGCAACAACAACAAAGTAACTATTACAACAAAAGCAGCAACAACACCAGAATCAACGAAAGCTTCTTCTGAACGGGCGAGCATTCGAAAAGGATTCGAGCTTGGGATTTTTCTAAATATCTTTATATACATGCGTGTATAGATATGTTATATACATACATGGATGACATATCCATGTAAATGTTCTATCTTGAAGGTGGCTCGGGTTTCGTTGGTGGTGTTTGTAGTGGTGTGGTCTTTATGCTAAGTTAGCACGTTATGCTGTCGTCTTCAATTAGAAGTAATTTCCGTTAAACGAACGCCATCTTGAGAGGGGGCAAAATGACACACGTACACCGATAGACATATACACACATACTCCCAGTGAAACACACACACACTATTACACACCGACACTCAACCCGACCACCGCAGGGGACAAGCACAGAGGATGACAACGACGAAGACTGAAGTCTCACGATAGCAGCATCAGCATCAACATCGGCATTGGAGACGACGACACGAGGGATGCAGGAAGGACATTCACGTGGAGGCGTCGATCCGACCAAGATGGGGACGATGATGACGAAGACAACCAACCGAGGTGTTGTTGTTGTAATGCTAGAAGGTGGTCGGGTCCACCCGGAGGTGCGGCAAATGTTGTAATGACGATGGAGATGGGAGTTGAAAGATAAGGGTCTGAGGGATGCAGGAGGCAGGACATGGACAAGGACGAAAGCATAGAAGAACTGAGGGCGTGGAAAAAGGACTCTGGTGACGGGACGAGAACGTGTCAACCGAGGACTGACAGCGAAGGCGACTTTGCCGAGGATAAAAAAGCGGACAGAGATTGAAGGAATCTTGTCATTTTGATGTGAGTTTTGCTGCTGCCAAACACCCCATGCGCCTTAATTACATATTAGAGCCTAAATAAATCTCCCTGCGCCTTTCAAATCGTCTCTATCGCTCTCTTTCTCTCTCGTTCTCTTTATCTTTCCCTCTCGGAGGCAGGGCTTTAATTTGTAAACTCTCCAACCACAAGGTCCGACTCTTGATTAATAGGATTAACACAAAAGGCAACTGAGGTCTTTCGGACAAAGGCAGACAGAAAAAGCCAGAATTCGCAATGACCACGCACGATGACAACTTTTTGGACCGAACTCTTGCCCCGTCATTCTGACGACCCAACTTAATTATGTCACTCTTTATCCTTCTTTTCGCCGCCCTCTTCCCCCTGCAATCTTTCTCACTGAATTATTCATGTGCCCCAAGGATATTTTTAAATTTCAACTGCATTTTTTATAGATTGAAATTCTATTTAATTCGGATTCTTTTTATTTCCTTCGCTGACTTGTGACTTCCTCGATCTCAGACAGTGAAGTGAATTTTTTTCGAAAGTCCTGCAGGGCTAGGAAATAACGTTTTCCTGTCGATAACGCTCTTCTCCTTTGCTTTCTCGAGTTCTCCAACAAACTTCATCAAATTAATTTCCCCCAACTGGCATTTGATTGATATGTTAATTTTTCTATCTTCCTGTCTCTAACCTGGGTCCTCATGAAACCTTTTGAAGGTTCAACTGAAACCCTTTGAAGGTCCTTCTTTCTCTTCTCTTTCACCTAGTTCTCGTCGGATCGAATTCTCACTGGCGATGACAGGACCTCAATGTTTAGGCAGAGGACATCGAGCCGAGTTGTCCTTCATCTCCTTTCGCTTAGTCTCTTCTCTCTGTCTGTCCTTTCTGCCTTTCACTCCTGGCCACGATGTGGATTCCAAGAGCTCACAGAGGCTTCGCTCCATCGCCTGGTTAATTGCCATGGGTCGGGGCTCTTGTCTCTCAGTTCTATCCGATTTTCGGGTTGCTCTGTCAGGAGCACACGGCTTCCTATTTCTTCTCCCGCTCGCACACACATTGCTGTGCCTCCTTCTCCAACTCATCCACCCCGCCTTCTTTCATTGATTTTTCATAAAATATTAATATTTATGCCAAAGTGCGGGGAATTCAATTAACTTTGGCCATAAAACCCGGAGGCGGACCGAACGGAAGCCGACGGAATGAATGAAGGAGGAAGAGGGGGGTGGGCATGATGAGTAGTAATTGAAGGGTTGACAGCTGGGTGAAGTGAATTCTTGAATGGGGGATGGGAGTGGGAAAATATTAGGAAAATATGGGAGCAAAAGGTGAAAGGATAATGAGCGAAAGGCAAAAGGACGATGAAGAGACGGATAATAAGAGAATGAAGGAAAATAGATAAATGGGGGAGAATTAATGCACTAAAAAGATGTGGCCAATGAGCGAACAAGAGAGCAGAGGAGAAACATAAAGATAAGTTAATAAAAGTCGGGTCATCGCACAACGGGGAGCGGGCGGAAGTAGCGAAGAAGCAAAAGCAATAAAAGACGTTGATGAGAGCGATATGAAAGATGCTAGAGAGAGAATAGAAAGACGAATGGCGAATTCGGATTATGAGGAGATGATTCGCGGATGTCAAGCAAAGGCGAACGAGTCGAGAGCAGGCGATAAAAGAAAGTGCCGAGAGGTTGTTAGGATGAAGGATGGAGATAAAAGAAGACGGGCGATGAAAGAAGGCGGGAGGCTGAGGGTGTGATGTGAAAGATGCAGCTGAGGCACTCCTCGGTTTCATTCCGAAGTTTGTGTGGTTTCCTCCTCACCCCCTCGCTCGACCCGAGCCTGAGGTTTGACTTCGTAAGGATAATAAAATAAATATTTCACTACGATCGAGGACGACAAACAACTTTCGCAATCAAAGACGAGCTTGAAATTGCATATGCAAACATGTGTGCGCGCTGCCGGCGTTGCCACACGACTTTTGCGGCAGCATCAATTTCACGTCGAGTTTGGAGCGTCGTGAAAATCCGCTTAAATCAATGCAAACGGAAAATGGCAGGCACCAAAATACACTGTGTGAGAAGCAAGAGAGAGAGAGAGAAGGAGGAACTGAAGGGAGCGAACAAGACGCAGTTAGAAAAAATATCGCATATCGAAGAGTAATAAAAGTTTTTTCCAGGATCATGAGGTAGATTGTAAATGTCAAAGGAAAACAAAAAAAAGCTCAGCAGGCGAGAGAAAGAAATTCAAATTTAATACCTAAAAAAAAGAAACACAAAAAATAGAATGAAATTATAGTTGAAAAATCAGATCGAATAAAATATCAAAGGGAATTTTCGCCAAAGGCAAATGGAAATTCGCAAAAGAAAATCAAACAATGGCGGTCGATGGACGACGAATGGCGGACGGACAAACGACCAGAGTCCATTTTGATTGATATGCGTCGCCATTTGGAATTCGGCATTTCCATTTCAGCAACGCGAACCGGAAGCGAAGGGACGAAAAAATGTCCGCCAACAAAATGAAGAAACGAAGCTTCCTCGAGCAAAGACGACCAGAGCGGGAAGGAACAAGAAGGAAGTGCGAGAGAGAAAGAACGAAAAAAACTGAAGCTACTGTGGTGAAGAGAGAGAGAGAGAGATATAGAACGACTGCGAATGCATGGCAGTGTGCGAGGGCGATAGAGTATGTCTGTGTGTGTGCGAGTGGGAAATAAAATGGCTTATGTTGGCTCAAATTTCCGAAATAAGCTGATTATTGCTCGGTTGCGCTTTTTCTTCTCCCCGTTTTGTTGGTCGCTTCTGTTTCGGACCTTTGTCATCGCTCGAGTTTTTTCGACGTTTTTGTGACGTCATTCTCACCATTGTTCCGATTGTTGCTGATGTTTTTTTATTCTTTTGGAAACTCTGCTGAAAAAGCCAAAGTTTTCTCTGTCAGTGGCGAAGGAAGCAACAATTGCAACAATAATCGCAACAGTAATTAAAAACCAATTTTAAGGATTCAACGTTAATAGCTTTAATCTTGAAATGCTCAGTTCTCCGCTAGAAGTGTATTTTCGTAGTTGTTTTTTTTACCTTTAGCTGCAATAACAAAATTATATAAAACAAATCAACTCCCATTAATTATAGCAAAAACCTCATTAATTTTATCATTGATATCAAATATTACTAAAACAAGAACTATTTCGATTGCAACCATAACAACTAGTTCTTCAGTAACAATAAAAAGGAGAGAGAACAACGACAACATTAGGAAATTACAACAACGATAGCAATCAACCTAATTAAAGTGTCAATTGAAAATCATTTATTGCTAAAACGTGCCACGCCCCTTCATTTCGGCGCCCTTCGAACTTTCCGACTCTCACACTTTCCAACTATTGCCTTCTGTCTCTTTCGCACCTCAAACTTGGTATTCTCTCATTCCCCAAAGTCTGGCAGCACTGCATTCAAATGCAATGCTTCTTCTTGTGGCTCTTCCTCAAGTCTCTTCTTCTCATTCTCAGTTTCATCATTCTATTCCGTAGTTTCCTCATCTTATTCCTCAGCTTCCGCCCTCTCTTTTACTCTACTTCCTCATCGTATTTCTTACTTTTCGCTCCACTTTTTGCTCTCTCTCTCATAATTTTCTCTTGTGTCTCTCTTCCTCAGCCTTCTCTTTTTTGTCTCTGTTCCTGCCTCCTTTGAAACTCTTTCTCTCTTTCTGTCCTAAATTCTTCATATCCTTTCTTACTCTTTCCTTTTTTCTATGCTAACTTTTCTATCTTTTGCTGCTGCTGTTGCTGGTGTTCGTGTGCTGTTGTTGTAGTTTAAGTTGCTTATTGTGTTGTTGTTTTTGATATAATTTGTTGCTGTCCTCATTGCCATATTTTGCTGTTGTTCCCGTTGTGGTACTTGTCGCGTCTGCTGCTGCTGATTTAGGATGCAATTTGTTGCAATTCTATGCCTCGACGTGGTCGCAAAAGCGAAGTGCGAAAGAGAAAAATGCGTGAGAAACACGGTGGGAAGGTGAGTAAAGAGTTTTGCGGAGAAGAAGCAGGAAGGAGTGAATGTGAAAGTGAGGGAGAATCCGGTCCTTCAGAGGACGACAAGAGGCCAACGGAGCCGTCATCATCGTGAAAGGAAGGACGAGAATGGGACAGAGAACTCTTTGTTCTTGGTTGTCGTGTGTCTTCTGTCGTTTTTCTCCTCTCTCTTTTCATATCGTCCCCTTTCTTATCACTTAACGGGCCCCGTTTCTTGTTGTTTGTTGTATCTTTATACAACAACATGTCGCCTTCCCGCTCTAATGAATGGTTTTGAAGATTTCGCTATCTGCATTTGAATTTGTCGCTGCCAAGAAGGACAATTATTCATGTCCCAACAACGCGGGGGAGTGAATAACAAAAATATGGCACCCACTCTCTCTTTTCTCTCTCTCAATCGCACCATCTCCCTCTCTCCCTCTACTCTAGACACTGACTTCGAAAAGTATGCAAACAAGTGGTTTTTTTAATGGTATTTTCTTGATATTGTCAGAATTCCTCGATTGTTTTTTTCCTTTCTCTGTGTTTTTGATGATCGCGTTCAACCTCGTTTTTAACCTCCCTTATATCCCTTATTTTATTCCATATTTTGTGTTTTTTCCTTCGGTTTTTGCTTCTCGTGCGAGTGTGCGAATACTTTTCGCTTTTTCTGTAACCCCTGCGGTGGAATTTTAATCAACAGTTGTTCCTTCGCCCTGCCTGCCACACGCATATTTTACACCGATTGTTGTGTGAGGGTGGTGAAGAAGTTGTGGATGTGAAGAGGAAAAGAAGGAGTAGAGATTGAGGTGGTGAAGTGGAAAAGTAGGAGAGGGGAGAAATGGGATAAGGAAGAGGGGAAGAAGAGAAGGAGTCGGTCGAGTGGGAGAGGGAGAAACTTTTGTAAACAGTGAGAAACTGTCGACGCGGTTGACACACATTAAGCGTCATATACATTTGCATATTTCAGTGGTATGCGTGGGTCTTCAACCTCTTTCTATCTCTCACGCCCTCGTTCTCTCTCTCTCCCTCTTTTCCTCACTCGCTCTCTACCCCTTTTCCCTCTCTCAATAGTCCTTTCTCATTTCATTTAATCGCTCTCCCTCCGTCTACAATCCGTCTCTTTATCTATATATCTATCTCTGTCATTCCTTTCATTCGTCTGCCTCGGTCGTTTTGCGTGGAAGCCAATGTGCGTGTGGGTTTTTTTGTTTGGCGAGTGTATGTGTTACTATGGGTGCGTTTGTTTGTTAAGAATGCTAGCATTTATGCGAATGTGAAATGCGAGTGACAAGAGAAGAAAGAAACATGTTGGCAGGGAAGCGATGGATATCAAGAGAAACGAAAGAACGAGGAGAGAAAACTCTCGATTGCGGATGTTTTCGGAATATTTTCATTTCCATTTCTTTTTAGTTTTCATTTTTCGTTTTCTCTTGTAGTTGTTTTAGCATTTATTGCTCTTGTCAGCTCTGCAAGCGTTGACAGGATAATTGTGTTCTTTCAATAGAGACAACAAGAAATGTCAAAAACAAAAAATATCAACAACAACAACAATATGTCCTTGAGTGCATTCATCTTGACCTGACAAGCTGAATTTTTTCAGATATTAATCCTTTCTCGAGCGATTATTAATCGTTGCAACTTTTTTTGAATGGATATTCCAAGAATCTTTTCGTCCTCATCATCCGTATCCAGAACCTATTCTAATTTCTGATTAATTTTTTTAATTTTTAGCAAGATTTACTTTCCAACAATTTGTTAACTTTTTCATTAAATTTATTTGATTATTTAATTTTTGTTTCTTCTTTTTCTTCTAGAAGTTTTTTTAAGATCTCAACCAATGATCTTCCAGAAAGGAAATCTTTGATTCTTGTTACCATATTCCTTTCTGTTGACTTGTATATTAACTTGTATTTATTCTCTCTCTCTCTCTTTCTTTCTCATGCTCTCTCGTAATTGCTGCTGATGTTTCCTCTACAGTCCTTAAGTAATTTACGATCTTTAATTCCCTTCAACTGACCACAAGTTACTTTGACACAGAAATGCAGAAACTCACACACACAGGTGCATTCTTTACCACACAAACACATGCCCACTTGTCTCTACAATTACTATCACACTAATAATATAACCAGTTTATGTTC